>CAJHNH020000010.1:247500-312500 GCA_905116865.2 Candidula unifasciata
GAGCAACAGCTGTCTCATAAACATCAGTCAGCATTATGTCAATTACAAGTCTGGGTTCCGGGACCCCATTGTGAGGAAAACAAGAACATATTCACTGCCTCCCCAACAAGCATGGCGTAAGAGTCAAGTAGCTGGGGTGTTTCCTTCTAAGTCGGAGCTCGTCTGCCTGAGAGGCAAGAAACAACAATGTGCTTACAAATAAGTCAAGACTAAACTCCAGAGATGGAAGAACAACTAGAATTTTTCGTCGGAGGTGAACGCGAAGATGAAGTAGAACTTGTTTTTAGTGATGCAACTAACACTTATCTAACACAGACTCAATTCAAGGGGATACACAAGACTCATTATTAACTCACAACTCACTTATCCCCCCTTTAATTTCGGAACTATTTCTGCCGCTTTGCTCAGGACTTCAATTACTCACCGGGGATAAGTAATTGCCTTTGTGGAATTACTTAACCCCTTTCATCCGGAAATCGTGAGATCTAGACGGCGGGTAGCCAGCTATTCTGCGAGTGTGGTAATTGAGGGATTACTAGAGTTAAAAGCCAACTAACTGTGGATTAAATGTAGTTTACGATCGTGCATTCAGGGCTGGTACAGATCGGTTTGCGCTTTACTACAGCTATCGTAAACAATTATTAGTATACATAAAATATTCCTCACGTCCTTTTCAAGACGTAATTTTTTGTTATTTGAAGCCCTACTCTGGCTTTTGCCAGGGGCCGCAATATGGGCAGGCCATCAATATGGCCAATTGTCTGAACGCGGTTTCTGGGACCTCTCCACGGTGATTCTCATCTGCATGGTGGCACATTGTGCCATCGGGTGTTTATCGCTTGTGTGATGTCCTGGTGGGGTAGAAAGTCAGTCAGTCAACAATTATTAGTTGTTCTTAGTTTGTTGGCATGGTTTGAGGTTTGAGGTTTTGAAAAACGGATCAACAACATAGCACACGGGTAGTAACGCATAAGTGCTCCGTTCTTCTTCTAACTCAAGTCTGAGTCCTTAAAAGCTCAGCACATTGCACAGGTTCTGTAGCACCGGCGAAGATCCTGAAATACTTTCTGTAGCACCGGCGAAGATCCTGAAATACTTTGGGTAGATTTTTAACACCAAATTTTGTCCGGGCAGCGACGTTAGACTATTCTTTTCGATTTCCAACTGCCAAAGGATTGATTTTTCTACGTGCGCCACAATGCACACTCGCCTCTGATCTCCCTACCCAGAGAGCGGATGAATTTCTAGAAGTCCAAGTCCACGTAAGAAAATCCCAGCCCTTACCGGGGATTGAACCCGGAACTTCTAGCACTCGAGATCTTAGTGGTATGCTTGAGAAGCGTCATGGTCGTTAGGCTACAACGTTTGGCTTTTTTTATTATTTTTTTTATTAAGAAAATTAGGGTTTGAACCTTATGTAAAATCTCGCGAAAGAGTCCTCAGCTTTCTAGACTGTCGACCAGCGTGCTTCTTCCCCATACAATCAAACTTATCCATACCATCAAACTTATCCATACCATCAAACTTATCCATACCATCAAACTTATCCATACCATCAAACTAAGAAGAGCCACCTGCAAGATGCTCACTACCGCATTCCGCTGGCTTAAGAACCAAGTGTACACACTTGATACGATTGTAACTGACTCACAAAGCATGCAGTGAAAGGTAGAGACAAGGACAGGTATGCTCAGTACAGAGCGTCACGCATCGATTCAGAAGTCCACTGTAAATAGCATCCCTTGGATCTTTTCTTCAGGGTATACAGGTGTGTTGGGGGTAAAACGGACAGACCTACTGGTTGCTTCTGTACAAATCGGGGGTAAATTGAAGCATAACAAGCTATTGTGTGTTTCAAAAGGGGTACTCCCACAAGTCTCAAGCCCTATAAAGGTCTGTCTATGCATCTGGTTTTTTTTTTTTTTTTTTTTTTTTTTTTTTTTTGAAACTGCACATTCCATGGCTGTTCTCTGCTGGAAGGCATGAATACCTTAATATGTGTCCGTACAATTTTATTTTCATAACCATAAACAGTTTTTTTTTTTTAAATACAGGTAATACAGCCAGCTTGCCTTAGTTAAAAGTTAAACATCTTGCTAAATGTCAACGGTTTCGTTGCCTAAATAGCTTCCGTACAATGAATAGACTTCCCCTTTGATATTACATCTTCTCTCCCAAAGCGCTATTTCTTTTTTTTTTCTACCTCTATGTGAATATACAATTGTTGCTTTGAGATGCAAATACTTTAGCACAGATGCTGTTGAATTAACACCATTTGGTAATAAAAGAATTAGCATTCTAGTTGTCATTGTGAATCTGCTTGCTGCCAGTGATGTTAACAAACTTGGAGGAATAATATGGCACCCAGAGAAAAACTTGATTACCGTACAACTTTATTGTCTTTTAACCAGAACCCACATGATCAAAGAAATAAAGACAAACCAAAACAGACAAAAACAAACGCACGTATGGTAAAATTGAACTAAAAAAATGAGGAAGAAATGGTGAGAGCTGCAAACGATGGCAGTTGAAAGGACAAACTGATAAAAAAACTAAAGAAAAAGAGTTCGTTAGGTTGGGACTTGAAACAGAAATATTCTAGCCCAGACAAGAAATGTTTTGTGTACAGTCTAGATCAGCCAAGCAACAAATAAACTAGGCACACTTACCACAAGTATTAATCTGAACCAAAAACAACTGGAACTATGATTACCACATGGAACATCTGTTCATTTCACTTAACATAAAGCGTGGTTCACAAATAAAAACATTAACAACAACCAATATGCTCGACCAGAATCTAAAGTGCTAATCATCTCCAGCTAACAAGGAAATATGATAATGACCTCATACGCTCAGCGAGAGTACCTCAACCATGGCAAAAACCAAAATATATTTAACTTGTACGTTAAGCTTCAATATGCCACCAGACCAACAAATCACTTATAGCGACCTGACATCAAGCTATTTCCTAGCGAGGATGCATAATGGAAATCAAATCTAACACCACCTAAGCAAATAAAACGTACCGTGAAACCAGCCAGACAACGGCCTTCCCCTGCAGTCGCTCGTACCAACGCTGTCTAGCCCAATATGCAGAGCCGTAACAGAATGGGTCGGTGTCCTGCAGGGTCGGCCCGGAAGCTAAATAGACAGCTAAAAAGCTAAATAAGGTCTTTTATTAACTGATGGTTGGCCAGGTTTCTTTGCGTTACCGTCTAAAACTAATATCTGTTTTTGTGGCCTCATGGGCTGTCACATATAGACCAAACGGCAATTGGTGGGTGATGTGGTCAGAAAGGGCACAAGAAGAAGAAGTAAAATCTGTGAACATTTCTTACCTGGTTGTGCACAGTTCTCCCTTCCTGACAAACGAGTAACCCGATTTGAACATTTGTCCATGTCCTGGTAAATGAGCAATCTGTCTTGAAAATTCTTTACTGCTGAAACTGATTAATACAACTTGATACGTTTCTCCACTTTGTAGTTTCTGATTTGAAGATTGTCCCATGTCCTGATACATGAGCAATCTGTCTTGAAAATGTTCTAGTGTTGAAAATGAATAATATGATTTGACTTGATATGATTCACCACTTTGTGATTTCTGATTTGTACATTTTCCAACGTCCTCATGAACAAACAATATGTCTTGAAAACGTTCCACTGTTGAAACTGAATAATAATACTTGATACGCTTCACCACTTTGTGATTTTTGATGTGAACATTGTCCCATGTCCTGATTAATGAACAATCTGTCTTGAAAATGTTCCACTTCCTAAACTGAATGTTATAACCTGACAATCACTTTTTGATAAACATGAGATACCATAATAAATTACATCTGACTTGAAAGGTTCCATTTACAAAATATTAACAATCTGACATAATAATAATTTCAGACTTGTTTCCAGCACTCCATAATAAATTATTATTATTATTATTATTATTATTATTATTATTATTATTATTATTATTATTATTATTATTATTATTATTATTATTATTATTATTATTCACTTTCTGACAAGTAACAATAAAACTGGAATATTTCGCACTTGGCGATAATTAAAAAATCTGATTTAATATTATTTCCATTTCCTGATAAATAAATAATGTTACATTAAGATTATTTTTTCTCCCATGTGAAAAAGTAATTAGCTTTCGCTTCTTGTTAAAAATACAGTCTGGGTTAACATCGTTCCACTTTACCAAAAAATGCACAATCGGAATTTGTGTTTGTGTGTGTGTTTGTGTGTTTTGTGTTTGTTTGTGTGTGTTATGTTTGTGTGTTTGTGTGTGTGTTTGTGTGTTGAGTATGCGTGTGTGGGTGGATGTGAAAAAAGAATGATTCGAATAATTCGACTTGCACTATTTTATACTACCTGATAAAAGAAAGAATATACCTTTTCTACTTCCTGATAATTAAAAAAACTCACCTAATATATTTTCACTTCACAATAAATTGAGTCTGGTCTGAAATTGTTTGGGTTTAATTCTTGAGTCCTAAACAACGCATTATGTGTGAACTACCCAATCTGATGGATCACCTCTAACCTTAAAATTGATATAATCCCAGCCCTAATCTGGGACGGAATTTATAGGGGGGGGGGGGCGGTTTCAAAGCCTTACCTCGGCTGTCGTTTTGGGGGGGGGGGGGGGGTTTCAAAGCCTTACCTCGGCTGTCGTTTTGGGGGGGGGCGGTTTCAAAGCCTTACCTCGGCTGTCGTTTGGGGGGCGCGGGGGGGGGGGGCGGGGAATATATAACCTACGGGTTTAACGGGGTTTGTTTCGGGCGCTTGCGCTCGGATGATTCTCATTCAGGCGGGGGCACTTTGTGTCACCGGGTGTTTTTCGCTCTTTGTACAGTCCTGGTGGCTTGAAAAATGCACTGTTATTTTTTTATTTGGTTAGACCAAGCTCAAGAAGTCTGGCTTGTCAACTGGTCACTACTGTTATATGACAGCTTTAAACGTAATTGATTGTTCAATTTTAATCACGGATGATATTTCTTCATCGATATCTCCAACTGTCACTGAACGAGTTAACTGACACATCTTACTTTTCACAAAACAAGAACATAGTATCCTGAAGAACACTCTCACAACAGTGTAACAATAAAAATTTTGATTGCTGAACATTTTCATGCCTCGTATTCCTCTCGGTACTTTAAATTTATACGACTACATCTCGTCGGCTTCGAGATTTCATAGGGAAATTATAGGGCAGTACCATATTATGGGGAGGGGGGTTAGGGTTGGGGCTAGTGTTAAATGAGTAGTGACTACTACTAAGCCTAAACCGAACACCCGCCCCCTTACTATTTGTGGTTCTGGGGATTTCCCTACCAAATCTCAAAGCTGACGAGATGTGGTCGGATAAATTTTAAATGCCTTCCTCTCTAAAGACCAACGGAAGAAAGAAAAACTGCAAATTGAGATTCTGTCGATCGCATTGCAGGTTGCTCCCAGTTCTACTATGACTAGTTCTCACTAACAACATTGAAATTAATATTTACCTGGCAGATTAAAATAAACTGTCCTCAGTATAAATGGTAATGTTTTGTCACAGGTTACAATACAATAGAATTCTGAAGCAATCATTTTAGGTAAAAAACTCAATTCACATTGTTTCATTTTCACAGTACATATTATACAATTGCAAGACTACACGCCGCGCCTTTAAATCAACATATTGGGTCAATCCAGCAGTTTGAAACCATTGCTATAAATGTACACAGTGTGTTGTTTCAAAATCAGTCATACTGAACGTCCAGAGTTATCATTCTTTGTTAGTATGTCCCCCCCCCCCCCCCCCCCCCACCCCATTTTTTTTTTTTCCTTGGTTTTTTCACGAGGTCACACGCCATACACAACTAAATATTGGTCATCGTGAATGGCAGCACACATGCACACAACTCGTTTGTCTTTGTGATAAAAGTATGGAAAACTTTCCCTCACGTATTGAACATAGAGTGCTATACATATAGTTTGCGGGAAGTTGCGTGTTCTGGAGGCATGGCGTCCGCCTCCGGCGCTAGAGGTCCCGGATTCAAGTACTGGTAAAGACTGGGAGTTTTTCATGTTGACTTCTAGTAATTGTCCCTGGTCTCTATGAAGTAAGATCGGACGCCCATGTCTACTGCTGCGCACGTAAAAAAAAAAAAAAAAATCCTGTGGCAGTAGGAAATCGAAAAGGAATAGCTTAACGGAGCTTTCCGGGCAAAATTTGGAGTTAAAATCTACCTTAAGTATTTCAGGATCCGTGCCCGTGCTACGGAGTCCGTGCACTGCGCTGAGATTCTTAGGACTCAGGCTTAAGTTAGAAGTAGAACGGAGCACATATGGGTTACTATACATGTGCCATGATGTTGGTCCGTCGTCTAACCTAAACAATAATTTATATACTTGTGGGCACTTGGTGCCGACGGATCTATAAAATAGAGGTTTAGCACAGTGGTTCTCAACCTGCCTGATGCTGCGTCCATTTAATACTGTTCCTCATGTTGTGGCGACCCTTTAATACAGTTCTTATGTTGAGGTGACCCCCAACCATGAAATTATTTTCGGTGATACTTCATAACTTCAGTGAATATGTGTTTTTCCATAGTCTCAGGCGACCCTGCCGAAAGGTCATTCGACCCCCATACGGGTCTCGACCCACAAATTGAGAACGGCTAGGCTAGCATAATATGCTCTGTACGTCTGAGTGAGTGAAAAACATTGAATCTATTTTCTTTTACTCCGGCTACGCTGTCATTTAGGTTAACGAACAATATAGACAAGGTATGCAAAAGTTCTAAACAATACCAGAAACCCAGATTTCTTTCACCTCATTTTCCACAAGCCATTTATAGAAGACTCTCATTTTCCTAAAGGACAATACACAATGGATTGTGTTTGTGTTTTGTAGCTTCCCAGTTACTGGCTGTACAGTGCGTGTATTTACAGATCTTTGTGTTGTCCCTGACGAACAACGAGTAATCCCTCTTTGATCCGTGATTGAATGCGCGTGTATTAAAGCCAGCATGCAAAAATCAATGTTGTGATGCAGTTTCTTTGCTAACCTTATGCAAACTCACTCTTGCACTTAATGATTTTTTTTTAATGAAGCTTAAGACTAAAATCGAAGGACAAATGGCGTTTGTGGCTTTCGATGTATTTTTGTGTCAATAAATTCAGTCGTCTTTTTTATTGTGTGTGTGTAGTCATAACTTGTAAGTTGGAATTTGTCTTTTGTACTGCGAACCTGGTTTAAACGAGCGGTCTTCAAATTAAATCCTTAAAAGTGGGATACAAATTATGTCATGCATGTCTTTGTCTTGAAACCTGTCAAACTGTTGTGTAGGATGTCAAGAGTGTTAAGCCCGTGACATCACGATGCAGACACACACTGCATTGTTGTTTGAATATTGCCTCCATATTTCTTGACATGCACCAAAGGGGAGGCGGTTTATTATCTATTTTATAAATCAGTAAAGTTGTAAAACCTATGAATATTCATCGGCTCTTTCTTTTTTCTACGCCTTCAGGCGTATTATGCATAGAAAGAGGGCTAGGTCTATAATGTATGGACCAGTCGACAGTCAGTGGGTAATGTAGATAGCATAACTCCGGCCACCTTTACTTCCCAGTACCCACTCAAGGCTAGTTCGACAGGGGAACCAAAGTCATATTTTGAAACATGTCCGAATCCGTGAGGAGCCGAACCCACGACCTTCTGATTGGCAGGAGACCGTCTAGGCTCTACGCCACGACAGCGCCCTTGAGAATGTAGCTACAAAACATCGTGAACTCTGTGACAGACAATTGGTAACCTGACCGTGGACAACAAGTAGTGACCCTAGAGTCAATTGTAGTCTTTTGTCTTTACTTCTTGGGAGATTTTATGGTACCCCTTGAGGTTGTATCAACCTGGAAACCATCGTTTGTATTATTATTATTATTATTATTATTATTATTATTATTATTATTAATATTATTATTATTATTATTATTATTATTATTATTATTATTATTATTATTATTATTATTATTATTATTATTATTATTATATTAGAATCAGTTCTAAACATGAGCAATACAAACCACACTGGAATTGTGATCTAAATAAAATCCGTGCCGTGTGGCGTTGGTAGTCATGTCTATCCACAACCTTCTGTCTCGTGTATTTTCCATCACCTCTTGACACGGTTGATCATCCATGCCACGATGTCAAATTTTCCAGCATCTTTTCCCTCA
The DNA here is from genome assembly GCA_905116865.2 of Candidula unifasciata. NCBI lineage: Eukaryota > Metazoa > Mollusca > Gastropoda > Stylommatophora > Geomitridae > Candidula > Candidula unifasciata. The sequence goes on from CAJHNH020000010.1 coordinate 255,739, forward strand.
GTCTCTGCCTCTCCTCCCCTCTGACTTTCCTACTGTCACGATGTACTCAAGTTTTCTTAGTCTCATGACATGAATCAAGAATGTAGATTGTCTCTTTCTGACGTGGGCAATCAGTTCTTTTTGTGAGTCAGTTTCTTTCAAGACATTCTCATGATTCTTTGTATGTGTCAAGGGTATTCACATTCCGCAGCTTCCAAATAATTTTCCACTAATTCACCAACTGTTCATGATTCACTTTCGTATGTACAGGCAGGATTTATATAGCATTTAGGAATTCTCCATTTTGTAAAATGCTGCCTTTAATTTAAGAGGTTAACAGTAGTTAAATTAAATAAGTGAAGAATTCTTTTTCTTTTACACTCATCGCTCATGCTAGAATAATTGTTTAACACAAAAGGGCACTGCGTGGTCTCGAGGCATTGTGTCCGTCTCCAGTGCTAGAGGTTCCGGGTTCAATCCCCTGTAAGGGCTGGGATTTTTTAACCTGAACTTGGACTTCTAGTAATCCCCCCATGGTCTCTGGGCAGTGAGATCGGACGCCTGTGTGCATCGCTGCGCACGTACAAAAAATCCCTGGCAGTCGAAAATCGAAAAGAGTAGCCTAAGGCGCTGCACGGGCAAAATTTGAGGTGAAAAATATACCCAAAGTTTTTCAGAATTCTCGCCGGTGCAACAGTGCACTGTGCTGAGCTTCTTCAGACTCAGACTTGAGTTTCAAGCACTTATGGGCTACACAAACTTCTAGACAAATCCTCGCTCGCTGGGGGATCTGGTAAGCACGCAGCATCACACGATCGCTTATACTTTCCATGATATTAGCTAACCTCCCCCCTCTTGCCCCCCTTCCACCTCATTTGAGGCTGTGTGGACCTTTGATACAATGTCAGTTTTGGAGCAATTTTTGTTTACTCAATGTGGATTCGAACGCACGACCTTTAAATGGATCAGTGGGGAGGGGAAGCGCCTCGCTCCTATGCAAATTCGACTTATTTTGAAAGTATCATGGAAAGATAGAAAACCGACCGAAACGTAAATCAGCGAGTATTACAATATAACAAACACAAACGAAACGTGGAAGTTGCGGCTTTAGAGCCTTCATCATTGATCAAACAAACCCACACGAATACGCAAAATCACTTAACTGACGTATCGCGAAGCAGCCATGTTGATATCTGGTAAGTGGAATAATTTCAATTTTAAAGCACATGTCACGTGTATATTTTGTCCTGCTTTAAGCATATTAAGTCAATAGTGTGTCATCTTCACAGAGAAAATTGTATGCAATGGGTCTTAAAAACGATCCTTGACTCATCTGGTTACATTAGAAGCGTTCATTGAAACCAGCTAGTGCCACACCGTGCGTAATTGCGTGCATTGAACATGATCACGTTGTAGTTCTGTGATAAGTACTGAATAATAACAGATTTACTGCATATCGTCCTGTGATACATAGATTCTGTTCTGACTGTTGAGAAAGTGTCCCGGTTGTTCGAAATCCGTCGGAAAACAAGCTCAAAGATTCAGTTTCTTTATTTTTAAGAATGTCGTTCAGTGGACATTCATCAGAGAATGTCGTTCAGTGGACATTCATCAGAGAATGTCGTTCAGTGGACATTCATCAAAGAATGCGGGCAGCGTACGGTTACAAGTTTGCGTCGAAGACAGTGGAGACAGACTGGGCAAGAATATGTCAGAAAGGACATGAGTTCAAGACTGATCTACCACGGCCAGGTCAAGTGCATATTGTTGCAATAATAAAACATAATTAAGCATTACCAAAACTGATGCAGCAATGCAGGTGAACCGTTGTCAAAGCATAAGTTAGCTAGCGAAAAAATTATTGTGTCATTTGGGGCAGTTGAAGAGGTTGTTCTCAAAACCTTAAAAAACGGAAAATGTGTTCACAGTGGGCTTCAGATGTTTACCGACCATAACAAAAGGGACACATGGAAAGCTGTTTCTACTTTAGCTTTATCTTTAACTGAGTTGAGTAGAGTTAATTCAAAAACCGACATCACAGCACTTGGGGCATTCGCATAAGGGCTCCGTCCACATCTTTAAAAGCCAGGGTAGTGTTCTAATACTAACAGTGTCAGTAGCAATCAGATTAAACGTCCGTCTTGTCTTTCCCCTGAACGTCGAGTGTCGGCCAGATCCCCTCGTCACTTCTCGCTGCATCACTCTCACCAGACTGTAATGACCCATTTGCTTCCTAGAATTGTACACGTTCTCCCACAAAACCCTAACCACGTCTGTCTTATCATGCAACAGTACTCCACCAAGTTGTGCAGAGCCAGCCAGTTTGTTCGCTTGTTCATTTCCCAACACACCAGAATGCCCTGAAGAGAACCAGAAAATCACATCTTGAATTCCAATTTTAAACACAGAAAAATCCCCGTGTGTGCTGCATCTCTCATGGGAGTGAATGGATGCGAACTTACGGCCTCCCTAGCATACATGTTGTAAAGGGGTTTTGTAAACTCGGGTGTGTTGGGCTGAAAGGCGCAGATATCATAGCCTAACTGAAAAACCAACATGTCACGGGAGTTACTGACGTTCAACCACACGAGGGACCCCACAAGGAGCAATAAACTCCAGGTGACACAAAATGCACTTATTCGGATGGGAATCATCCAGTTACAAGTCCCAGAAACCTCTTTCAACCATATCGTTATACGGAGCTTTTAAAAAATGCGTCCCATATTTGGGCGAGGTATATTAATTTTTACAGAAAATTACAATGCAACATGCCAAACGCTCTTTTTAAGACACGACTACAAACGCCTCACTGTTAAACCAAAATGTCAAACTTAGAAGAAGTGTCAACAACGTAGCGAAAGTAGACAGGGAAAAAAAAATAAACAAAACCATTTCAATAATGTTTATATTAATACCCCCATGTTGCGAAATTCCCAAGGAGCTTGATTGAATCTATGTGATGATTATATCAATAGAGCAGTTTCTCAACGAATTCGATGAAAGGATATTAAAATTCACTAGCTTCCATCTAACAATAATGCGCTTGTATGTATAAATGTCTGGTGATTTGCCAACTGATTGAAAGAAAAATATTAACTGTGAAATCGATACTTTAGAAATATCACACAATATCAGCTGCACATAATCGATTTTTGTAATTTTCACAGGGCAGGTTTATGTAGAGAGATTCGATTTCTTGGTAGTTACGTGATTTGACTTTCGTGTGGTGGAATTGATTCATTTTGCAACCATTGCTTTGTGAGCATCGAATTGTGAGTAATCTCCATGTGGGAGAGGAAGAGGGGTAGAATCGCTACCTCGCTGCCCGTCTATCTATAAATTTATCCTAAATGTGTCTGTATTTGTCAATCTTTTTATCTGGACTTAGTTTTCTACCCAATTTTCTACCCCGTTTTATAGTCCTACTGAACAAGTTTCGAGGTTTTAAGGTTTTGAACAACGGGTCAACATCATGGCACGCCGGTAGTAACCTATAAGTGCTCCGTTCTTCTTCTAACCTAAGTCTTAGTCCGAAGAAGCTCAGCACAGTGCGCAGGCTCTGTAGCACCGGCGAGGATCCTGAAATACTTTGGGTAGATTTTTACCTCAAAATTTTGCCAAGGCAGCGCGTTAGGCTACTCTTTGCCATTTCCCGCTGCCAAGGGATTTTTTAACGATTACAACAATGCACACGAGCCTCCGTTCTCACTACCCAGAGACCAGGGGGAATTACTAGAAGTCCCCGGTCAAAATGGACGCTAGGCGGGCCACTGTTTTTGGAGCCCAGGCACATTTTATGCTTCTGCCGGACGGTGGCCAATGCATGTTTGTTCCATTTGTAGACTGGATATAGTTTCGTCGCCCAGTTTCTGAGTTGAATGCATGGCGAGACACTGTGAGCTGCGGATTTCATTTTGGATGTTTTTTCGACTGTGACCAACGTGGTGGTGTGAATTGTAGATTCAGAAAATGGCGCGATAGCTGTCGTCGCAATGTTGGTGGTGCCCGTTTGTTTTTAAAATTGATCGCGTGGGCAACTGCAGATCTGTTGGTGACTTCTGCTACCATCAACGAGGAACTGCATTTCTAATGTCGGACTGTTTGTGTTAGCACTACGGATGGCTACCATATGCTTTAATGCGAGTGTATGCTAGATATGCTGAGATAGCAGTCTGTCAATCTTTCCACAAGGGACTGTGATAAACATTTTGGGTGTTTTTCGTTGGCACGGGAGCGGAGCAAAGATTGGGAGACCCGTTTGCTATGAAGATGAAACTAGGACTACTACCAGACTAGAAGTCCAAGTCCACTTGAAAAACTCCCAGCCGTTACCGGGAATTGAACACGAAACCTCTAGCACTAAGGTCACGTGTCAAAGACATACATTTATATCTCTAGTTAATCATCTATTGCTTTGCCGACATCACACAAGTGATAAACACCACACCCGATGACACAAAGTGCCACTATGTGGATGAGGATCACTGTGGAGAGGTCTCAGAAACCGCGTTCAGACAATTGGCCATATATATGGGCTGCCTATATTGCAGATCCAGGCAAAAGCCAGGGTGGGGCTTCAAATAAGAAAAAAACTTCGTCCTAAAAAGGACGAAAAACGGGATATATGTATTCACAGATCTTTCTAGTGGTCACAACATGTTCCATTTTCCCTCTTTTCATAAAATGGCCTAAAAATGATGACTATCTCTTTCTGATGTTTGCGATAAGTTGTCTTCGAGCACCTGCCTCTTTCAAAACATCTGGGTTACTCTTTGTAGCTGTAGACGGAATTATATGGATTCTTTTGTAAAACCACATTTTCAAGACCCCAAAATATTGTAAGGCTTTGTTTATTCTCTAGTTACTTACCTTTATTTAGTTCAACTGTAAGAAGGTTTAGTTATTTTTTCGCTTACTTCCCCTTATGTTAAGTTTAAGCTTTTCAATCCAGGTAATTAAGATTAAAGGACGTCTCTGTGAAATATCCTGTAGAATATTTAATCACTATTTTTGTCGCCGTTACTGTTCGGCTAAAAAGAAAAAAGAAAGAAAAAGGACCGTTTCCTGTGCCCTTAGGTGTGTTGAGCATAAACTACTAGACACGTATTTTAAACCACTCAGCACTCAGTGGATAATGTCAAAATCACGCGGGCTGCCTTTACTTCCCAAGGTTTTACCTTTAAACCATTTGCGTCTGGATAGACTTGGGAGCCAATGTCATTGATGAAAAACTATCCGGCTTCTTGCAAATTTAAACCCATAACCTTCAGATCCACATGCGAGCGTCTGGCCTCTGCACCACGACGGCTTCCAGTCCATGTAATTACGAAATTTCTAGTCGTCCCTTCTCCCCTTCTCTCGTCTCAGAGTAATCCGACTGAAAGCCCCTAAAAGCCCTTGTTGACATTGATCGGAAACAGAAATTCTAGACACACAAGTCATCGAGAATGTTCTAAATGAAAATTACTCTTCAATGATGATACTAGAGAATTGCTATCATCATCATGTGTTTTAACGGTAGGCATGGACAATGATCTTTCTTTACGACTTTAAATAGTTGGTACGTTTCCCTGTTTATTGTGGTTTTGATATTTTTATGCAAAATGTTGGAAGACTGATACTAAACTGTTATCTCTTTCTACGCCTGTCTTGTATGTTTGTCTGTCTGTCTAGTTTATCTGGTCTGTCTGTTTGGTCTTTCTTGTCTGTCTGTGCGATCTCTCTGGTCTGTCTGCAATCTGTCTGTCATGTGTCTGTCTGATCTGTCTGTTTGGTCTGTATATATGTATGTCTGTATGACTGTCTGTCTGTATGTCTGTCCGGTCTATCCTTTCTGTTTGTCTGATCTATCTGATCTGTCTGTCTGCCTAGTCTATCTGATTTGTCTGAGCTATCTGATCTATCTCGTCTGTCGGTCGGCCTGGTGTTTCTGACCTATCTGGTCTGTCTGTCCGTCTGGTATGTCTGTCTGTCTGTACATGTATCTATTTAGCCATCTCCCTCCTCCCATGTTTCTTATTCTTCTTTGTGTAGGTTTTAATATATGTTTTCTCCTTCTTTCTCTTCCATCTCTCTCTCCCTCCCCCCTCTCCCTCTCCCTCTCTCTCTCTCACACTCTTCCTCTCTCTTCCTCTCTCTTCCTCTCTTTCCCTCTCCACCCAGTGAAATAAACTGTCTCCAGTCCGATCAGAATCAGCCAGGTGCAGATCCCAGAAACCCCGTTGTACCATTAGTGTCAGAGGCCAGTTCGGCTATGGGATGAACGGAGCTGATGATAGTGAATCATCACGTATGAACGTGTTGACCTTTCGTAAAGCTCAGTGTGAGACTTGACAACTTGACCACGGAATAAACTGGGTTGAGTTAACTGGCTAAGCCAGGTCTCACGACTAACACGCATTACCGCGTGTCGAGGCATGAACGCAGAGGGGAGCAAAAGAGCTTGGAGAGAGCTGACTCGGGGAGTTGTGTAGTGAGACTGGACTGGACCAGACGTAGCGTTTTGACTAGGTACATAAGTTTAGTGACGGCTAGTTTGTATAGTATTCGTGTTTAGTATCTTTGATAGGCTGTGTTTCTATTTAATGTTTCGACGAGATAGTGTAGAGTTAATGTTCCTTGTATAGTAGACTTTTCGCGCATTATTTGTTAAGCAGCTAGTGAATGTGTGATACGCATTGTTAATGGCGGTATCACTGCCCAGCCACGCTTAGGCCATACACCTTACGTGTGCCGCTGAGTCCCGTGTGGCAATAGACGGCGGCGTAGTTAGCACCGATAAACTGTTAGTTAGGAATCGTGCCTTTAAGGATCCATGGGGACGGCTTGGGTTGACCAGTGAATGTAAAAGCTGCTCAACGCCACTGTTTCGGATAGGGGCTGCCAACTTATTTGAGGTGTCTCCAGCTGTATTGTTCATTATACATTAAAGATTATGTTTGTACTCAGCAGGTGCGTGTCTTGAGTGTGTCCAGGGTGGTGAAGTCTGTTAGCTGGCCTACCTACCTAGCCATAGAAAATGATTATAGTAAATTAGGTCGCTGACACTTAGGTTATACTTGTGGCCACCGACGGCAGGCGAGTTAAAGCTTAAAAACCTGTGCTGATGATGATGATGATGACGTTTAATTTTACCGCGACATCACACAAGCGATAAACACCCGGTGATATAAAGTGCCACCATTCGGATAAGGATCACCCGGGGACAGTCCCAGAAACCCCTTTTAACATAAAAAGTAAAGTAAAAGTAAAGATCCATTTTTAAGCCTTGGGCGCATCGGGCATATAGGAAGAGCATCCCATATATTTACAGACCAATCGGCACTAGGTGGCTAATGTAGTCAGCATTACGTAGGCCTCCATTGCTTCTCCAGGACATACCCATTTTAGGCTGGGTCGACCTGCGACGCATCATACCATGATGAAAACCCAAGCAGCCAGCAGTGGGTTTCAACTGCGGTACGTTGGAATTACGAGTCGGACTTGCAACGCCTAAGCCACGTACGCAGCTGTTTAATCTTTAGGCTGGGTTATATTAAGGTCCCCGGCAAGAGCCAGGGTGGGCCTTTAAAACAGCACGAGAATTTGCGTCCGAGTTCAGGACGAAGACATATAGAATAATATAAGTCTGCAACAAATGGTATGCCATCTTGTGCAGGTTTTTTTTTTTTTTATTTTATTGTTCTTTCTACTTTTCTTTCTCTCCTGGAGATCTTCTCTGGGTAATTCCCCCCCCCCCCCCCCACCCACCCCCCCCCCTTTTTTTTTTATTGTTTAATAGGCTTTCTCATCTTTTTTTAGTCAATTACAACTGAATTTTTTTTTAGTCGTTTTGTTTTCTAGGTATTTCCTGTTGAAAATGAAATTAGCTGTCAAAGACATCCATTTATATTTCTAGTTACTTCCCTTTATCTTGAACCACCGCAGTAAAGTTCAGTGTTGTTTCTGGTGAGGTTCTCTGTTCAGCTGAAACAATTGAATCCACGTGCACGTAATTACAATGCTCTTTGCCGTCCCTCCTTACCTCTCAAAGTAATCCTACTTAAAGCTCGAAGAAGCCCATGTTGACATTGATCGGAAACAGAAATTGTACACAAACAAGACATTAGGAATGTTTTAAATGTAAGGGACTCTGCATTACTGAGACTAGGATGAGGGCAAGGGAACCGACATCACTATCATCTCTCTCTCTCTCTCTCTCTCTCTCTCTCTCTCTGTGTGTGTGTGTGTGTATGTGTTTTAATAAAAGTTTTTTTCTCCTTATTACTCCTTCTCATTCTCCATCCTCTTCTCTCTGTCTCAGTCCTTTCTCTCTTTCTCGCTCTCTCTCTCTCTCTCTCTCTCTCCCTCTTCTTTGTGTGTGTGTGTGTGTTTTGGTATATGTTTTCTCCTTATTACTCTTTCGCATTCTCCGTCCTCCTCTCTCTGTCTTTTTCTTTCTCGCTCTGTATCCCTCATTCCTTCCCCGCCTTCTCTCTTTTTCTCTCTCTCTCTCTCTCTCTCTCTCTCGCTCTCTCTTTCTCTCTCTCTCTCTCTCTCTCTCTCTTCGATGCCTGTTTAATACTGTTTTTTTTTTTTTTTTGGGGGGGGGGGGGGTGGTCCCCTTTATTACAACTCTGTATGTTTGCGAGTGTTGTGTTTTCCTGCTATCGTGTGAAAATTTGTCTGTTTGCTTATGTATTGTTAGTCTTTTTACATTTGTTGCCGTTTGTTTGTGTCTGTTTTGTGTTTTAAAAAAACACAAGAAAGAAAGTGGTATGTGGGAGGTCGGTTATAGAGGGAGCCTGGTCTCACTTTGTTTAGTTTACAGGTGTCTATCTTCCTTTGGATGATTAGGTTGTGTCCTAATGATATTGTCTCCAGCTCTGGTACCATCTTTCCGCTGTTTCTTTGAAGTCTTTTGTATTTGCGTCGTAAAATGTCCGAAAATTTAAATGTTCTCGTATTTCTCCTTCTTCGGAAAGGTTGTCAACGAATTTTTTGTGCTAGTCCATCGATATAGTTTTTGTTGTGTCTATAAGAGAATTCGTCTTTTACGAGCATATATTCCATAAGTTCGTCTTTTTGATATGAAAGTCTCATCTCACCCAGCTCTCCGTCTCTCTCTATTGTTGGGTCGTCCGTTTCTATTCTTTCTGTAGTCTCTTTTGTTTCTAGTATCCGGGAAGTGTCCTTGGTTGTCGGTGATTAGTCTGGGGATAAGGGAGATAGTGGTGAGTCCGGAAGTTCCACATTTTGGATAACTGTCCTAAGGAGCTGAGCTGGAACCTCTTGTGGTTCTGGTGGTGGTCTTGGAAGTTCTGTATTCTCCGAAACTTCTTCTTCTTCTTCTTCTTCTTCTTCTTCTTCTTCTTCTTCTTCTTCTTCTTCTTCTTCTTCTTCTTCTTCTTCTTCTTCTTCTTCTTCTTCTTCTTCTTCTTCTTCTTCTTCTTCGCGTTCACCAGCTGTACAATCTGGTGGAAAGTTCTGGTTGCTCGTCCGCTACTGAACTGCAGTCCTGCTCCAGAACCTGAGTGTTGCATGTGAATCAGTTGTACAGATCTCATTCTCTTGAATACAGACTGTTGGTTCCTTGCCCCCCCCCCCCCCCGGCAGATGCACTCCGACTTCAAAGGAAGCTCCCCAATTAGTCGACTCATACGACATGCCTTTGGGGAGGCAGTGGGTCTATTCTTGTTTTCCCCACAATGGGGCCCCGGAACCCACACAGGGGGCATCTCCGAAACTGTTTTGGGTGCCTGGCTCGTGGTCTTCTCAACTGCGGGTGTGGTTGCCGCACAAGTTGATTTTGATGTCTTTACTTTCGCTGTCGCCTCTACCGTGCTCTCTAAGCGTGGAGTGGCCTTCGATGTTTTAGGTTTCGCCTCGTTATTTCCTGGAGTGGTCATCGTTGCATTCGTCGTGGTGCTGTCTTTTGAATGTTGTTTCTGATGTGCCACCTCGTTCACGGTGGGTGGAAGGGCCATAGATGTGCTTGGTCTCGCTTCTTTCTCTCCCTGAGATTGAGGATCGGTCGCTTTTGTTGTCTTTCGACTGGTTTCTGGTTGTGCTGACTTTTTAACTGTTTCGGTTGGTTTTGGGTTGACTCTCGGGATCTCCGGAGTTGTAGCTGGGAATGTCTGTTGTTGCTGCCTCTTTTCCGGACACTTGTTTGACCAGTGGTCATCTTGGTTGCAGTACATACATGCAATCCTTCGGTCAGGCATCGTGATCAAAACTTTGTGGTTACGCTTAGTTATGCCTGGGGTTTCAACATAAATATAGTGGGGTATTTCTCGTGTTGGCTTACACATCGCTCCCCACTTCCATTCGTCGTGATGAATAGGGAAGACTTCAGGTTCACAATCTCCTATTATCGCCTTTACGATGTCCATCACGGTATTCAATTGGCTTGGTAGCCAGTTCAGTGTGATCCGTTTCCTCTGCTTTCCGTACTGTTCAATTCTGCAGGTGATGTTGTCCTCTGTCAGGGTCACCGATTTCCCATGCAGGATCTGGAACAGTTTTTGGTGACCTCTTTGAGACAGGCAGAAGAATCATTCTGTCGGGCTTTCGTGTCGGTACAGATCTATGATATCCTCTGGCGGTATGGCAAAGGGGCCTATTAACATGGACATCATGAAACCAGGTTTGCCTTTTGCCGCCACCATGGGTCCATCAAGTGTGCAGACCAGCGTGTCTTGCCTATGTAGGGTCGGGTCTTTATATTTGTTAGGAGGTACGATGATCGTCTCCATGTTTGATGACAAGTAGTCCAGTTTTAAAACCACTTTGTTGTTTAAAATTTTGAAAACACAGTAATCCTAATGAATTTAACACTGTAGTCCAGTTAAAACATAGTAATCCAGTGTAGGGTCATGGATATCCAGTGTGCACATGAAAATCTCAATCTAATTTCACAAACGGTAGACCGAAATCCTCCATCTTGCTGGAATATGAAAATCCCAATGTTATTTTACAAATGGTAGTCCGAAATCCGCCATCTTGCTTGAATCTTTGTAACTCCAATTACGAAAAACACATTTTATTTTGTTATGACAAGCAGAATCGTGCTGCTTAACTTTGGGTGGCATGATGTCGTATGTTGCGAAATGACCTAAGTTTCGGCATTATTTTTCTTTTTTACATAACAAAAGCAAAATCAATAAGGTGATGTGCGAAAAATGATGATGGTTTGTACCGTTTCTCACTGACATTTTACAGAAATAGAGACAGGGGGAGGCAGAGAGGATCAGTGGGTTCGAGGAAAGCTGGGGCTGTTGGGTCTGTCAGCGGAAACGGTACATTTCGATGGTAATGTTTTACAGGTTTTAAGATATATATATATATATTTACAACAACAGAGTGGAAAGAGAGAATGAAAGAAAAAAGGAACAAAGGAGAAGATAAAAGGGGGCACGAAAGCGTAAGCGGACAAGGGAAACAAAGGATGAAATGGAAATATAATTTTTTTTTTGAGGGAGAAGCAGTGGGATATATTTACATGTGCCTTTCGGCTATTATTTAACATTTTAAACAGAAAATTTTTTGAAAAGATGATAATGTAAAACAACATTATTTTGAGTCATATCAAAGATTTACAGTAGAAGCCAAGACGGGAGGGGAAACAACCCCCAAGGTAGGCCTGACAGGGTAAGGGGAGATGGAAAGGAAAGCAAAAGGACACGGGACACCACTCATGTCTGTACATTGCCTTTCCCGGCAATGTGTCAGTTAGCATAAAGTGGTAACTAGCAAAACATGTCAGATAGCAAGAGCATTTATATAGTAGTATTCACCATAGTTAAGACATCTAGGCCTAACTATGAGTGCCAGGAGACAGATTATTACGGGGTATTCATTTCATTATTTGGCAACCAGTGTTTGACAAGGACAGGTTCTACAGCCCATATACGTAAAATCAACGGCTGCGAAATGAAAGTGCCTGACAAACCGTTACTTGTGTTCAATTTATAGAAACATGTGTGAGAGGGAGACAAATAGGAAATAGACGGGGACGAAAACATAAACAGGCGGACGAGGGCGGTGAAGGGGGGGGGGGGGAGAGGAGGCAGAGCATAAAGAGAAAAGGACAACTCATTGTATTTACATTTCATAATTAATGACATTAGAGATTTTGCGAAATTAAAGTATTTCGCTTCAAGTAAAAACATTGCAAATATATACAAACTCGATACTTGTGTTATATTTATAAAAGACATGTGGGGAAGGAGAGTTCGGGGAAATACATATTTACATTAGACTAGAGAAAGGGAAACAAAAAACACAGTTCAGACGGACAAGGGGAACAGTCGGTAAGACACTAGGGTGGGGGAGGGCATGGCGGCGTTACCTCGTTGCCTTTCTGGCGGTAGTCAGAAAAGGGCAACTGTAAACAAGGCGTCTGCGCTATCAACGTGGAATGACTGTAAAACTGGTATTTAAGGTAAGCTTAAACTCCGGCGGCTTTTAGATCGGCAACCAAGCAGCAACAGGGCACCAGCACAGCGACCAACACGAGGCAAGCCAAGCACCAGCAACAGTCAGCTAGTACCCTTCAATATCATCGCAAAGAGATCTGGATCACACCAGAACCCAAAACCGCAAACAACGCAGCACAGCAAGGAAGCAAACAACAATAATATCAGGTGTGTCTACACACCACAAATAAAAGGAAACCATAAAAGACAGCAAAGGACCCTTCTTCGATATAGCAGGCCCTCGGGCGGCTGAAAGAGGATCAAATTTGGAATTTTTCTTGGACAACTGGCAATGGCAATGGCGCCAGAACATCACACAGGGCGATAAACACCCGGTGACACCAAGTGCCACCATGCGGATGAGGATCCCCCGTGGAGAGGTCCCAGAGGCCGCGTTTAACCGTCAGGCTATATTGCGGCTACCGGCAAAAGCCGATGTGGGGCTTTTCAAATGACATTGGTTACCAGGTCAAACCATTTAAGCTTGGATCCACAACACAAAAGACACTCTACGGCCTCACGGCGTAACCATAGCCAGTGGCGGCAAAACATACACTGGATCGCAGATCCTTTCTCCCCACTCCGCTTGACGGCAGGAGTGGTTTATGATGATGATGATGAGCATAAACTCAAAGGGGAAACAAGATTATAAACATTTCGGATTAAAACATCAAAGTAGCAACATTGTAATTATGTACAAGCTTAGGAAACTATGTTATAATAGACTGAACAAAACAGGAGAAAAGGGGGAGTAGGTGGGGTTGTGGGGGGGGGGGGGGGGGGGCATCTTAGCATTAAAACTAGGAAGGAAACTGGAGACAAAACTCAGTTCATAAGAACAAGGGAGATAGTCGAGAGGAAACAAAAAGGAAGGGGGGGGGGGGAGGGGTGACTTTTTTGGTTCCCTAGTGGTGGTTGGGAAATGTGTTTGCTGTTCGAAATTGTGGTGTTCCAAAGTGGTAACCCATCTAAGTACTAGCCACTCCCGACATTGCTTAATTTCAATGGTTGTTAACCGGTTACTTATACCTTGTAGATTGCCAGGCAAGAGTCGTTGAGGAGAACAGAGGAGAGGAGGGAAGTGGGAGGAATGAGACAAGTAGAAGGGACACATTTAAAACTATTTACATTTGTAGACTGCAAGTTGACAACACTAGGACACTCCACGCCTTCACTACGTGGCAATAGCCAGTAGCAGCCAACATACACTGGATCGCAAAAAGTTTCTCCCCATGCCGCTTAAACAGCAGAGGTGGTTTATGATGATGATGAGCATAAAATCAAAGAGGAAACAAGATTATGAACATTGCAGATTAAAGTATCAAGGTAATCACATTGCAGTTATGTACAAAGTTTAGAAAACTAAATTTATAATAGACTGACAAAACATACGGGAAAACGGGGAAATGGGTGGTGGGGGGAGGGGGTGCAGGGACTCATTTTTGCATTTAACAAAGAAGAAAAACTGGAGACAGATCACAGTTCGGCATTACAGGGTAGATAGTCCAGGGGTGTGCACCTTGTTTGCTTTCCTAGTGGTGGTGTGGAAATGTGTTAGCTGTTCGAAACCGCGCCATTTCAAAGTGGTAACCCATTTAAACGTTGCTTAAATCCAGTGATTGCTGTTAACCGGCTACTTATCCTGGTATATCGCCAGGCAATAGTTTTAAAGTGAAAAAGAAGTAAAAGGAAAGTGGTGGGGGGGGGGGGGGGGTGAAGATGGGGACTGAAAGATATTTAACCTTTTTACATTTGTAGACTGGAAATCGCCGTAGCGGAGCGGTTTGACGCTCGCCGCGGGTCGGAAGGTCGCCGGCTCGCCCTGTGGGGGAGACGGGCCCCTTCACACATGACCTTGGTTCCAGGTCAAGCCATTACAACGTGGAATGACAACACTTAAGAGACACTCTATGCCTTCACGGCGTGACAACGGCCCGTGGCAGCCAACATACACTGGATCGCAGATCGTTTCTCCCCACGCCGCTTAACGGCGGAAGTGGTTTATGATGATGAGCATAAAACTCAAAGGAGAAACAAGATTATAAACATTTCGCGTTAAAAAACATCAGAGTAGCATCATTGTAATTATGTACAAGTTTAGAAAACTAAATTAATAACAGACTACAAAAAAAATAAACAAACAAACAAACAAACAAACAAACAAAAACAAAAACATAGGAGAAAAGGGAAGGGAGGGACGGAGGGAGCATATTTGCATTATACTAAGAAGGAAAACTGGAGACAAAACATAGTTCATAAGGACAAGTGACATAGTAAAAAAAAAAAAAAAAAAAAAAAAAGGAGGGGGGGGGGGGGGCGACTTGTTTGCTTCCCTGGTGGTGGTCGGGAAATGTATAAGCTGTTTGAAATAGTGGTGTTCCAAAGTGGTCACCCATCTAAGTACCAGCCACTTCTGTTGTTGCTTAATAGCAGTTTCTTATACCTGGTGAATCCCAAGGCAAGAGTCGTTTTGAAAAAAAAAAAAAAAAAAGGGAAATGAAAATTAGGGGAGAGAAAGGATATTTACACTATTTACATTTGAAATCGCTTTGGCGAAGCGGCTGAACGCTCGCTGCGGATGGGAAGGTCACCGGCTTGCTCTAACCATAGCCAGTGGCGGCCATCGTGCACTGGATCGCAGATGTTCTCCCCACGCCGCTTTACGGCAGAAATGTTTTATGATGATGATGATGAGCATGAGCTCAAAATGGAAACCATATTATAAACAAATTGAAATAAATAAATGTGTGTAGCCGGGCAGTTTAGGTGTCATCTGCTGCCTCAGGAAAATTTGTTGTAGTTTGTATTTGAACATAAGAAAGAATAAATGTGGATTGTAAGTTCTGAAGTGGTATTTAGCAAAATTTCTGCATGTCCAAACGAGTAGTCTGTACTGTGCTAAAGCTTGTAGATTTTTTGTGTGTGACTGTTTATCGCGTACTGGGACAGTGTTAAGAAAGATTGCATTGAAGAGGTTTATTTGTTTGCCTGCGTGTTTGTTTATTGTTTCTCTGAGAAGTTGGTGTGTCGGTGTGACCACCCGGCAATCGTAAAACAAATGCTTCTCCGTCTCTTGCTTCCGCTGTCTACACAGGGGGCATCTGACTAGCCTTCCAGACCTGCGTGCCTCTCCTTCGGAGGTCGGCGTCATGGAAAACAAAAGACGGAAAGTCACTTCTCTCGCTTTTGCGGTGATGTTTTTGTTGTGAAGGTTTGAGAAAGAGCTTGTATAATCTGTGAGGCCTAGTGGGCGACCCCACGCTATTCGGAGATGAATAGGTGGGGCTAGTCTAGAGATGAGAGATTTGTAAATTGTCTGTGTTGTCTCGTGTATTAGGTGTTCGTTCCCTGGCAGTGCTGCCAGGGCGTGTCTGTAGTAAGATGGAAGGGCACCGAAGTGATGGGGTGTGCTATTATCTATTTTTCTAAGGTGATGGACTCTGAAAGCAATATAATATAACCCCAGTCCATTTTTCTGGGGGTCTCTCACAATTTCGCCTAACCTTTTAATACGCATGGCTTTAATATGCGTTCCTAAATCGCGGAGGTAAATACCTCCGTTCTTCTTCTCCTGATAGAGGGTGTTATTGGCGATAGAATAAATGGTGGACCTGAAAATAAATCGCCTGACATTTCTGCTTATCTCTTTAATGAAACTGGGAGGGGGGTCCATCACCGTGGAGGGGAAAATAATTTTTGACATAATGTAAGTGTTCACTACGGTTGCCCTACCAAATATTGTTGTGGTTTTGTACTTGTACCTTTCCAGCATGTCGGTGGCCGTTCTGATCAAGTCTTCCCATGTTCGTGTGTGTATTGCGTTAGGATTGTTGGTGAATGTCAAACCGTATATTTTCAGAGCCTGGGTGTTCTGGAGCCCGGCTAAGTCCGCCTGACCCCCCTCCACCGTCCAAGGCCCATGATTTGCGACTTTGCAACATTTATCTTGCTTCCACTGCCTTTACCGAAACGGTTAAAGGTGTGAAAAATTCGCTCTATGGAAGCCTCTGTTGAGGGTAGGAAAACAGTGTCGTCTGCGTAAGCTAGGACTTTCTGTTCTCCTATGCCTTGGATCGCGGTTCCGCGTATATTCGCGTCTTGCCTGACCGCTTCTAGAAGCGGCTCCAGCATCAACACATAGAGGAGGGGTGACAGCGAACAACCTTGTCGCACCGATCTGGTGATGTCAAAGGTGTCTGTCAGCGTGTGATTGACTATCACCTGGCTCCTGGGGTTCTTATACAGTATCTGTATCCAGGCTCTGAATACGGGGCCAAAGTTGTTGGCGAGTAAGGTGTCGTGCATGTATTTGTGCGAGATTCTGTCGAAAGCTTTCTCCTGATCTAAGGACAGGAGAGAGGCAGGACAGTTTTTCTCGTGCGTGTAAGTGATTATGTCTCTGATGTAATGCGCGTGTGAGAAGACTGACCGTCCCGGCACCCCGCACTGCTGGTCTGGGTGTATCAGTGTGCTTATGTGTGGTTTCAGACGTAGGGTAAGGGCCCTCGTAAGAATCTTGTAGTCGATGTTAAGAAGAGAGATAGGACGATAGTTCTTGAGAAGAGTTTTGTCTACGCCGTCTTTGGGGATGAGAGAGATGTAGGAGGTGTTAAAGTTATCGAGGAACTGTCCTTTGGCGAAGGCTTCCTCGTAGACTTTAAGAAGAAGTGGGCCTAGAAGGGAGAAGAAGAATTGATAGAATTCTGAAGATAGACCGTCATTTCCAGGAGTTTTGTTAGGCTTCATGTCGGACAGAGATTTAGTAATTTCGGATAGAGTAAGGGGGCTGTCGAGGGCGTCTCGTTGTGCGTCGTTCAGTCGTTTGGCGTGTCGTAGGAACCGGTTTTGTTCGTGTTCGTCGGTCGCTTCTGCTGTAAATAAGTCGGCGTAGTATTTGTGGAATGCTTGTGTGATTTGTGAGGGATCCGTGTGAGTGTTTCCCTCGGTGTCTGTGATCTGTTGTATCTGTCTATTGTGCTGGATGTTCTGTTCGATTGCTAGATATTGTTTGCTGGGCGTCTCTTGTGTGATTGTGTTAAGGCGTGTCCTAAGCAAGGCGCCCAGAAATCTATGCTGCATGTGTTGTCCTAGTTCAGTCTCTAAGGTCTGTATGTGTGGGTCGTGTCTGTCTGTCATTTTCGTCATTCGAATCGCAGTCCGTAGAATTTCTTCCGTTTCCCGTCTCTGTCGGTGTATGAGAGATGCTAGAAGCTGTGTTCTGGATCTAATCGTGTTCTTCAGCATCTCCCAGTGTTCTAGGTAGTTGTCGACCGGTGCGTCGTCGGTATAGAGTTGGATGATAGAAGATATTTGAGTCGTGAAGTCCGCAATCTGGAGAAGAGAGTTGTTGAATTTCCAGTGCGGAGACCGTCTGAAAGGTTGTGTGTTTGTGTTTAGTGGCTCGATGTGTGTCAGTATTGCTTTGTGGTCTGTAAATTCTAGTGTTTCTGACAGGTGTTTGCATGTAATGATGTGGTGCGTTTTGGGGATGTATGTCCTATCTAGTCTGGCAGATCTATTGTGGGGTATGCTTTTGTGTGTGGTTTCAGATTTGTTCGGGTATTTCTCCCTGTAAGCATCTGTTAAATTAAACATGTCTATGATATTAATCAGGGTCTCCAGCTGATTCATGCCGTCCTCGCCGGCTCTTCTCACCTGCGTCCTTACCTCCCCACCAATAACATCCTCTTGAGCCAGGACGCAGTTAAAATCGCCTGCGAGGACGACATTGTGTCCTCTGTGTGCCTGCATGAGTGTGTCCTCTAAGTGTTCGAAGAATGTGGGTTGATAGTCATAGTTTGGTGGTGCATGTATGTTCACTATTGTAAATGATGTTTTCGTGGTGTTCGTGATCTCTATGATGCAGATGCGCCCCCTGTCGTCTGTGTGTGTGTTTGTTATTTCCCAGTTGTCGGATGTGAGTAGTATGGCTGTACCTAATCCTGAGTGTTGTATCGATGGGCTGTGACACGCATGTCTCAGGCCCATCTGTGTGACTATCTGTTGAAAGAAGTAGGGTGTCTGGATGTTTGTTTCTTGTAAAAGAAGGAGATCAGGTTTGTGTTTCTGTATTAGAGATACTACATGGTGTTGTTTGTGCCGGAGACCCGACACATTTACACTGACAATTTTTAGACCTGTCATTACCTAAGTTGCAAAATAAATGACAGCGTTGAACAATTTTCAAAATAAATAAGCACAGATTGAAGAGTATGAAACCTTGATTGTATGGTTGTGTTCTTGTAGTGGTTTTTATATTCGGGAAAGTTTATGTTCTAGGGTTTTGTAATCCGGTGTTAGATTTCCAGGAAGCTCCTGAAAGTGTCTTCTTCAGGGTCTTGTCCTCCTTCTCCTGGGCTGGTGAAGGGTGACTCTGAGTCGTTAATGATCAGTGGTTGTGGCGAGGTTTCAGAGAAGAGTTCTTCTCTGGTATTTTTTGGAGATGTGGTTCTTGATGTTGTTTGACGGAAGTTACTCCTTTTGGGGGTCTGTTTGTTTGGGGACTTTTGCTCTTTGAGATCCCCGGTGCTGCTGTCTTCTGAGCTGCTCCTCCTATCTCCCGCTTTTCTCTTCCTAGCCAGTTCTCTTTTCTGTTCTTTTGTTAGCACTGTCTGGAAAGGCTCCTCGCTAGTTTGACAGTGTTCTCCGTCGTTGCCTTCGGATTTTCCGGTCTGGGTTGCAGTGAGCTCTTCTTCCAGGAGCGTGGGGTTGATTTTGGAGTTTTCCGGTTCTGCTGTCGTGTTTTCACCGGCTCCCTTCTCTTGTATCTGTGTTGTTTTTGGGTTGAGATGTGGCAGGCTGGGGTTTATTTGTGCCACCTCCTTTTCTCTTTGAGGTAGGTTTTCCGTTTCCTTCTCGGTCGTTTTCTCCTTTTCTTCTTCTGTTATGACTTGTGGCAGTCCCGCCCCGACCTGGATGTCGGCTTGGGCGCTACCACGCTGGCTCTTCCCCCCTTCTTCTTGCTGACTTTTCTTACTTTCAGCTATTTTTCTTGGTGGTGTGGCTACTGCCGCTCTTTGGAGCTGAGGAAAGTCCTCCTCACTCGGCTTCTCCGCATCTTTGGCCGGAGGAGGGCGCCTGCGTCTGTTTGGACACCTATTTGCCCAGTGCTCTGTAGAGCTACAAGTGGGACATTCGGTCAGTCTCCCTGGGACTGAAACATACAACTGATGATGGCCACCTGGAAGGTCGGGGCCATACAAGTCGATGTAGTGGGGAATGGGTCGTTCTTTGTTAACGAGGGCGCCCCACTTCCCATTTCCTAGTTTTACTACGTGGGGGTTTTTGTCCCCCGTGGCGTCCATAACAAGTTTCCGGACATATCCTTCTGTGGCCGTCGCCGGCATCCAGTCGATAGTGACTTTGGTTCTCTCCTTGTCTTCGTGCTGGAAGTGGATTTCCAGCCCGTCTATCGTAAATTTCTTGTCATGGATTTGCTGGTACTTCTGCTCATGAGCAGACTTGCTAAGCGTGAAGTACCAAATCGTAGGGTTGCCGAATCTGTACAGTTCAGGTATTCCTCCTGGTGGAATTCCGCCGGGGCCCAAGATGGCCGCCGACATCCAAGATCTCGAGCTACGCTTCGCCGCACCCGGTCCAGTTATCGTGGCGATCACTGTTCCTTTCTTGTGAACGCCTCCGGGAAATGTATTGGCCGGTACATTGAACTTGCAGGACGACATTTCTTGGTATGAGGATCGCTCACTGGAGTTGACGCTAGAAAGGTCCGTGAATTCGTTCACTCGAATGGCACAGCTAGGAAGTCCGTAAATAGCACAGAATTTATTCCGAGCTACGATGAAAGTCCGTGAATATATTACCACATAAATCCAACGCACAATTTGAAAATCCTTTTGAAAAAATCACAGAAATCACAAAATCGAGGCAGGTCAACCTTTAGGAAATGATCCCTAAAAGTATGATCTTAAAGCCAGCATCTTGCTCTCATGCCTTCGACCATTCCCTCCAGTATAATATACGTCCCCTAATGTTCAGTTAAGACATTTTAATCCATATAATCACAATGCTCTTTGTCGTCCCTTCTCCCTCTCAGAGTAATTCTACTGAAATCTTCTAGAAGTCCATGATGACACTGATCAGAAACAGAAATTCTAGACAAACGTCTTCTTCTTCTCTTCCACCTTGTACCTCAGCAAAGTGTCGGGGGAGATGTTGCATTCGTTGACGAGCTTTCTCATGAGAACTATTAAGACTGATGTTCATTTCTGTAAGGCTGTTCTAAAGGCATCAGTCCATATTTTCCGAAGTCTTCCGCTCGCTCTATACCAGTTGTAACGTTTGAGTGTGGCAGATAGTACCAGGGCATCTAGGATGTTTCAATGACAGTTGCTCTGCATTGATGACATGAGGATAGGGGTGATGGAGTTGACATCATTTTAATGTTGCTATCTCCCCCTCTCTCTATTTCTCTCTCTCTCTTTCTGTCTTTCTCTCTCTCTCTCTCTCTCTCTCTCTCTCTCTCTCTCTCTCTCTCTCTCTCTCAGCCTCTCTCTGTCTTTTTTTTCTGTGTATTTGTTTTTTTAATGTTTTTCGACTTATCACTCTCTCTCTCTCTCAGTCTCCGCCGTCCTCCCCCCCTCTCTCTCTCTCTCTCTCTCTCTCTCTCTCTATGTCTGTCTGTTTCTCTCTCTCTCTCTCGCTTAGAATTCTGCTATTGTGAATTACTGTCTTCATAAACTTTTTTACACGCATACTCTCTCTCTCTCTCTCTCTCTCTCTCTCTCTCTCTCTCTCTCTCTCTATGTCTGTCTGTTTCTCTTTCTCTCTCTCTCTCTATGTCTGTCTGTTTCTCTTTCTCTCTCTCTCTCTCTCTCTCTCTCTCTCTCTCTCTCTCTCTCTCTCTTAGAATTCTGCTATTGTGAATTACTGTCTTTCATAAACTTTTTTACACGCATACTCTCTCTCTCTCTCTCTCTCTCTCTCTCTCTCTGTCTCTCTCTCTCTCTCTCTCTCTCTCTCTCTCTTAGAATTCTGCTATTGTGAATTACTGTCTTTCATAAACTTTTTTACACGCATACTCTCTCTCTCTCTCTCTCTCTCTCTCTCTCTCTCTCTCTCTCTCTCTCTCTTAGAATTCTGCTATTGTGAATTACTGTCTTTCATAAACTTTTTTACACGCATACTCTCTCTCTCTCTCTCTCTCTCTCTCTCTCTCTCTCTCTCTGTCACTCTAATGGTAGTGGTGTTTTGCTGACAGAAATTAGTACTTTCAACCAGCTCCGAAGGAACAGTTTTAGGTTATACTTATGACCAGGTTATGTGCGCCATATAATATGACTTAGCACGCTACCAAGCGCCACGTAAAGAACTATTTCAGTGTTGATGCCATCAAAGTAGACATACCCCAAAACTGTCCCGACCAGCGACGAAGTCGTCTACTGGGGCGCCGGTGGGCAACCTGGTTGCTGATGACCTTTCTCTCTCTCTCTTTCTTCTTTTGCTGTGTATGTAATATATCTTTTTTCTCCGTATCATTCTTTCTCTTTTCCGTCCTCCTCATTACCTGTCTCGCCCTGTCTTTCATTCCCTATTTCTCATTCTCCCTCCATCTCCTCCTCACTCTGTCTCGTTCTCTCTCTGTTTCCGTCCTTCTCCTCACTCTATCTCACATTCTCTCTCTCTCTCTCTCTCTCTCTATATATATATATATATATATATATATATATATATATATATATATATATATATATATATATCTTTTTCTTCGCTGTCTGTTATTGTATAATATTGTGTTTCGGCATCTTTGTTTACTCTCTCTCTCTCTCTCTCTCTCTCTTCTCTCTCTCTCTCTCTCTCTCTCTCTCTTGTTTTCCTTATCCTTACCTATTTCTCTGTTTCTGTCTGTTATTCTTGTCCCTTCGTCTTTCTCTCTCTCTCTCTCTCTCTCTCTCTCTCTCTCTCTCTCTCTCTATCTATCTATCTATCTATCTATCTATCTATCTATCTATCTCTCTATCTATCTCTCTGATTGTTGGTCCCTGAAAGATCTTATCTGATTTTGTTTAAGTCATACTAACTTTTGTCTTTCTTCATTATCGCCCGTCTTTAAATGCGTCCCTATTTTGAAAAGTTACGCTGTAATGACACCGGGACAGCAGCGGGAATTTGTGTACTTGCCCTTTTCTGCCAGAACCTTAGCTCTACTGATTGCCTATCTTTCCAGAATATTCCTGCTGTCCTGGTCTATTTTCAGCTTATGAGTGACATTCTCATAATGATGAATACCAACAAGGACATTTACAGCGTTTTCACGTAGGGTGTCTTCAGATTACAAATTGTTTCTCAAGGTTTGAGTCATCTTGCTTGTCTGTTGCTCCTTGTCGTGTCCATAGAAAACAGCATTTTGTTTAACCTTTATGACTGTTTAAGAGGAAAGTTCTGACAGGTGGACAAATAGAGCATTGCTTTTCTGATCCGGAAGCTTCTGCAGCCTGCTTTGGTCAAAACGTACTGGTATTACCTTTTCTTTTGAGTAAACAAGGCAGGTAGAAAGAAGGATCATGATGTATGGGCAACGTATGGTCTCCACAAAACAATGCTGCTCAGGTTTTTTGCTATGGAGAGGACAAATGTGTGCAAGCGGAACATGAATGATACATGTATTGAGGTGGACACGTGGGAACACAATGACATGAACCGTGTTGAGTGGAGGAAGCACATCCGGAAGGAGAATGCATGAAGAAATAACAGCAGAAAGGATGCGAGCCGAGCGTCTGAGAAGAAACAGACTAAACACAAATGTTGAGAACAACGGTCCTTAAATCGCATTCTATAACTCTGGAAGACTTTTCTTAGAGCAGGCGTTTCTTGCTAGTCACACTTGTCCTCACCATAGGCTGTGAGTACTACGCCTCCTCATAGCGCAATATAACGCTCGACTAGAAAGACGGGAAGCTCTGTGGCTAAGTCGATGCGAACGCTTCGTAATGCCGGGATGCTGGGTTCGATCCCAGCTGCGGGCCATCCGCCTTGCATTGGTTTCGATAGTGGTATCAAGAAAGCCGACCGTCCAGAAAGAAATGGCAAACTACTGGATGTAAATAGAAAAACCACACAACAACCAGGGGCTGTTGGGGTTGGTTCTGCAACGTCCTGTAAAGGATACGCAACTAACCTAGAAAGACGGAGAAGTATCAGTCAATCAGTGAGACACCTCTACTTCATTCCAAGCTGTATCTGGTCTTATCAGCTTCTATATCGTATTTCCTGGTGTGATCTATGTGCTTAAGTGACATGGCATATACAACAATTGTTCTATAGTATTGCCTTTCAGGAAACCGCATTGCTCTTAACTAGGGCTGTACCGAATAGGGATTTTCACCATTCGGCACAATACGAATAGCGGGACCAACTATTCGGCCAATACGAATACGAATAGTGTATCATCATCATCACGTGCCTTGCCGACTGGCGTGGGCCTTGCCACAATATGCGATCTCCTGCAGCATGTATTAGTTCGTGTGCTGACACACCTCCATGCCTTGCAACAAGACTATCAAGAATCTTTTCTCGTTGTCTTCCTCTATCCCTCCTTCCACAGATCTTTCCAGTGGTCACGTTTCATTTTTCTTCTTCTCATAACATCGCCGAAAAATAGTGACTGTCTCATTCTGATGTCTGTGATTAGTTGTCTTCGGGCTTCCGCCATTTTAAAAACCTCTTGGTTGCTTTTTTATCCAAGGTATTTTCAGCATTGTTCTGTAAAACCACATCTCTGAGGCCTCAAGAAATTGTTTGGCCTGCCTACCGATTGTCCAGGACTCACAGCCATATGTTAAAACTGGCTGCGGTACCACGCAGCCGGATCGCAGTTGCCCCCGCTACGACAGACTTAGGCAACAGCAACTATTGTGTTAATGAGAGTTATTTCAGTCTATCGCAGTGTATGCAGAAACGGGTGTGAGGTAACCACTATTCGTATTCGGCCCGACCGCAAGTATTCTGCCGAATACCTAATAGTTATTAGGTCCACTATTCGGCCCCGAAGCGAATACGAAGCGAATATTCCGTACAGCCCACTCTTAACCCATTTCTGCTTGCATTGTTTTTTTCATAAACTATTCTATTATGATTGTCAGTAAAATCTTTGTGATGGGACGATACTGTTTTATCGATGCTGATTCTAAGGACAAGGGCTTCTTTCAGACTGTAAAATGAAGTAGCTCCTTTAACATACACCGAAATATCAGTCATTAATTTTTTTATGTGGGCGGTGGGGGTGGGGGGAAAGGGGGGGGGGGGTGCGTCACCATGCACAAGCACAGTTTGTTGAGATTACAGCCCAGTCACAAGATAGAAATGGTTCCGACCGACTTGAAACTTGGGGCGCTCCTAGGATCCAGCTTACATCAGACTGGTAGGTACCTTGGTGGTTTCTGACAACGGTGTTAAAGCTGTCGCAAACGCAGCCAGTGTAGGTATAGTCGATTGTGTAATGACCTGCCTACGTTTTAGTTGGCGGGCTTTTAGGCATAACATTCAACCTCACAATGAGAGATAAACACACAGCGACACATGGTGCCACCATTCTGATGAGAAAAGCATTTTATTAGAGCCAAAATATTTAGTAAAAATATATTTTCGACTGACTGACGTTTAATTCCACAAGGACATTGCACCGAACGATAAACATCCGGTGACACAAAGTGTCAACATTCAAATGAGGATCAAACGGGAAGAGGTCCCAAAAATATCGCTCAACCATAGGCTGGGTTATATTAGGGCCCCTGACAACAGCCAGTGCGAAGCTCTGAAACAACAACAAAACTGCGTCCCACCAGGATATCACACAAGCGATAAACACCCTGTGACACAAAGTGCCAGAATCCGAATGAGAATCCATCGTGGAGAGGTTCCGGAAACCCCGTTCAACCGTTAGGCCATATTTAAGGCGCGGTTGTATTAGGGCCCAGGCAAAAGTCTGGGTGGGGCTTTAAAATAACCCCCAAAATAAGTGCATTCCCACGTGTGACAACCAAGGATTTAGGTACACTAGTAGTAGTAGTAGTAGATTTTTACCCCACTAGGACATCACATAAAGTGCCACCATGTGAAAGAGGATCACCCGTGGAGAGGTCCCAGAAACCGCGTTCAGCCATTATGCCATATTTATGGCCGGGCTATACTGCGGCCCCTGGCAAGAGCCAGAGTAGGTCATCCCATGAGGGGATGACTTGATTACTAGCAGTTTAAGAATTATCCTGATTTTATACCGTCACATGCCTCTTAGTGTCTGAAACACTGATGTCTAATCATGATATTTCACAGATGGAAATAAAACGACGTGGGTTTACCAATAAAAAACCCATAACAAACTAAGGGAAATAATTTTCAGCACAAACAGCTGTAAATATAAAGGGAAAAACAGATTTAAATATAAAGGTAAAAAACTGCTCTAAATGAGCTCTTTCCTTCAAAAACACACTCCGTCAAAGACACCACAACAACGGTAAACCGGAAATAATGAATTACAAGGATAGAGAGAAACACCCTTAAACAAAATCACCGATAAAGGAACGGCAGAAATAGAGACAAAAACACAAACACTAAAGGAATAAATTATAGATACGAAACAGGGAAGAATACAAGTATAGGGGTAAGGAAAGCCCAAGCTAAGAGACGAAAATCACGAGCGATATTGAAAAACTTTTTACGTCCTTCTTAGGACGTTATTTTTTGTTATTTGGAGCCCCACTCTGGCTTTTGCCAGGGGCCGCAATATAGGCAGGTCATCATTATGGCCAAATGTTTGAACGCGGTTTCTGGGACCTCTCCACGGTGATCCTCATCCACATGGTGGCACTTTGTGTCATTGGGTGTTTATCGCTTGTGTGATGTCCTGGTGGGGTAAAAAGCCAATCCAATCCAAATCACGTGCGTTACCTTTCATTGGTATATTAATTTTTGGCTGGTACACAACGTGTACTAAACATGTAAACTATGTAACTACTGTTCGGTGTGGGTGGGAAAATATTGCTAAAATATGCGATGCCCTTCTAAAAAAATGTTAAACTTCTAAACTTTCCGCTTTTATCACTTCAAGAACACTTTTGCGCAAGAAAAAAAAAACCCCCACTAAAAATATAAACACGTGCCCCTGCAAGGAAGGCAGTACACACAATCATGAATAGTTTTCTCCCCATATCCCATCCACACTTCGAAAGGTAATAAAGTAGAACCTCGCTTAAAGAGCCCCTCTCATAACGAGTAATTCGCGTAACGAGCAAAACAAATTGTAAAAGAATGACTTGCTTAAGGAGCGACGTTTCGCATAACGAGTGACGAGGAGAGCGGAAGTCCCGGATTGTGCGCATGTTAGATCAGTCTGTGTTTAGCACTCGTTCCAATAGCATCGTAGTGTCGCTTGTGATCACACATTTTCTCAAACTTGTGATATATGTACATAAATAAAAATTAATTAAATTAATTTTAGGAAGATAATTAGGAAAAAGATTTGTAATTTTTGTGTGTAAAAAGTTTAATAAACCCTTTTTAAAATGGCCCCGAAGAAAAAGCCGCAGGAAAACAGCCATAAGAGAGTAAAAATAACCATAGAAATGAAAAATCAAATCATTGAAAAGCGAGAACGAGGTGTCGGCGTGGCTGATCTAGCATTCTTATACAATCGGTCTTAATCAATGATTTGCACTATCCTCAAGAACAAGGGCAAGATTAAGGAGATAGATGCTTCACAGGGAGTTACAAGATTATCTGCCCAACGGTTACGATGCCGAAGCGAACGTATATAAAAGCAGAGGAGAATGCATTGCACGGCCACAAGCCAATGACGGACCGTTTCACGTCGCTGTTTTGTGCCTTAGCAAGCGCCGATTTGAAAATTAAACCGCTGCTTATTTACCATTCAGAAACTCTACTAGCCTTCGATAAATGAAAAATCCAGCAGAGCAGGCTAAAAGTGATGTGGAGGTGCAACAGAATGGCTTCTGTGACACGTGACCTTTTTACTGAGTGGATCAAGGAAATGTTAGGTCCTTCTGTAAAAAAAAAAAATATTTGCTTGAGATAAATCAATCCGCCACTCAATGTCTTGCTTGTTAATGATAAAGCTCCTGGCCATACTCCAAGCCTACAAGATAAATGTTCATCAAGATCCAGTCTCTGCCTCCCAACAACTCTCCGTTACTCCAGCCCATGGACCAGAAAGTTTTTTCTAACTTTAAGAAGCTCTACACTAAAGCACTCTTCGATCATTGTTTTCAGGCGACTGAAGGGACCAACCTCAGTCTCGGAGAGTTTTGGAAAAATCACTTCCACATCTTTGCTTGCCACAAGATGATCGACAAGGCGGGGAAAAGGGTTACCAAGAGAACCCTAACTTCTGCTTGGAAGAAGCTTTGGCCGAATGTGACTTTGAGGGGTTCGAGACAGTAACTGTGGAACCTGAAGTCAACGAGATTGTGTCCTTGGCCACTATCATAGGACTGGAAGTGCATAACAGTGATCTCGAAGAGCTTGTGAAAGAGCACCGCCAAAAGCTGACCACCGAAGAACTTATGAAGTTGCATTGTGTTTCACAGCAAGAAGTTTTGGAGGAAAGTTTGTCAGAGGAGGAGGAGGAGGTAACAGAAAGGTAACACTCTCCTGGAAGCATAGGGAACTGTTGCATCTTACTTTGAGGAGCATCACCCTAAAATAAGCGAGTGGCTATGCACACTGCACATTTATTTAATAATACTGTGTCGCATTTTCGCCAAATTTTGAAGCGTCAGCAAAAACAAAAGTCTCTGGACATCTTTCTAGTAAAAAAATTATTAGGTGTGTATCATAATTATTTCGATTTTTTTTTTTCTACTAATCAAATTCGCACTCCAGGTGGGTTCGTTCCGCGGTGGAGGAAAAGATGAAGACGATTCACTCTCTTTAATAAAATGTATATAATTTTCTTTGAAAAAACGCTATACGTAACATTTTGTGAGTATTTTTTCGAATTGGAAGGCATTGTCGTGTTTTACATTAATTTATATGAGAAAACTTGTTTCGCATAACGAGTGTTTCGCTTTACGAGTATAATTCTGGAATGAGTTATGCCCGTTAAGCGAGGTTCCACTGTACTCGCAAGATGCCAACCATTTTGATCTGTACCGTCACTTAGTTTTTAATACCAGAATATTGTTTTTAATTTGTCGGTCTCGAACACAGCTAAAAGACAATGTAAATAAAATATCTGTTCCAATTCAGTCATTCCCTTGTGGGATGCAGTTTTTTGTTGTTTTGAAGCCTTATCCTGGCTCTTGCCAGGGGCCGCAATATAGCCCGGCCATAAACATGGCCTAATGGCTGAACGCGGTTTCCGGGACCTCTCCACTGGTGATCCTCATCCACATGGTGGCACTTTGTGTCATCAAGTGTTTATCGCTTATGTGGTGTCCTGTGGGGTACAACTTACCCACATCCCTACCAAAAGTTGAGTGTACCAAATTTCGACTCAACTGAAGGGGGTTTGGGGACTTGTACCCAGGACCTGTTCCCCGATGATTCTTATCCCAATGGTGGTACTTTGTTTCACCAAGTGTTTATCGCCTCCTTCCCCCCCCCCCCCCCCACCCCCATCCCAAGTATTTTATCCCGAGGACCCTTCTGGATGGCACACATCCCGCAGGCACGGCGCATCAGCCTGCCAGGCAGCGGACGTAAAACAGGGAGAAAACGGATGCAGACTACTAAGAAATGTATCCCTAATCCCACACTTACTGCCGCTTCCCCCTGTTGTCCGCACTGCTCAAGAACTTTCCAGGCTCATATTGGACTAATCAGCCACCTTCGTACTCATAATCATTGACCATTACTACTGTGGATGAAAAGTGGTCTTCATTACTCGTGATAACAACAATAACAACAGGTAGAGATTGCACAAAATGTCCCAGTTGAAAACTACTGAAAACTGTGTCGGTCCCAGCAAAATCTTAAAGCTTGCAAACACAATTTAAAAATGCATAAGGCAGCTGTCAGATGTGCCGGTAGTGACTGCCCACGCCAGAATTGCAGCTCGCTGTTGGCGTAAACGGTCAATCATGTTATTATGTTAAGCCCTTGTATTTCAGTTGTTATTTTAATGACTTTAGTTGCAAACTGTATTTTTCAGGTCTGCTAGACTAAAACTGGTTGCGCTAGAAATACGAAAACTATACAGTTAAGAGTACCGAATTAAAAACTGCCTGAAAGAGGTAATGTAATAATTAACTGATATAAAAGAAAGTCAAAAATGTCCAATCTCTTTCGACTACGCAATATTTAGTGAGTTCATCTTCTTCTGCCCTTTACCCCCCCCCCCCCTCCCCCCTTCCTTTCCGTGGGTTCCAGTGTAAACAAATTCTAGTTCTATTTGTATTATCCCCCGGTTTTCTCACCGTGTGTCCTATGCAGCTACATCATCTTTTCTCCAAATCTTGATTCGCTGTAATTTGTTTATATCACAAAGCTTTACATTTGTGACTCTTTCATACCATTTAATTTCTTCTGTATTGGGAAGGCACCAGATAATGAATGTTTATAGTGTACTGGTAGCTGTTTTATCAGTTGTCCATGTTTCAGCTCCCTTTAGCAATACCAATTTGACATTAGAGTAAATTATTTTATATATGACGAACTGCATTGTCCTAAAAGTGTTACATCAAGGAAATCACTTGTTAGTATACTTTGCCATATGTCGAACAGTTTTAGGCAAACAAACACGATTTTATCTGTTGGGCTTGAGATCTCTATGCCCTTCTAGTTCTGTGCTTCCTTCTGTTGATTTTTTTTAACGGTAATCAGATAAGAATATGAAGATACGTTTCTCAGGACAAAACACTTGGCTACCTGGTGCCTTGTGGATACAGTTTATACACACTAACAGAGCTGTCCTACTTTCTGCTTCACACTGGTCACTGTTTGTTTTTTACAGGTATGTCACGGAGTACATTGCGTGGCTCTATCTATCCGTCCGTCTGTGTGTTAACTGTATATCGACCTGTGTGTCTGTTAATTGTCTTTCTGTACGTATGTTTGTTATCTATCCTTCTTTCTGACTATTAACTGTCTGCTAACTGCCTATCTGTCTTGTGTCTCTGTCTGTCTGTCTGTCTGTCTGTCTGTCTGTCTGTCTGTCTGTCTGTCTGTCTGTCTGTCTGTCTGTCTGTCTGTCTGTCTGTCTGTCTGTCTGTCTGTCTGTCTGTCTGTCCGCCCGCCCGCCCGTCCGTCTGTCTGTCTGTCTGTCTGTCTGTCTGTCTGTCTGTCTGTCTGTCTGTCTGTCTTCTGTCTGTCTGTCTGTCTGGCTGGCTGGCTGGCTGTCTGTGTTATTTATGCATGTTAACTGTCTAACTCTCCGTATTTCTGCTAATGCCTATCTGTCTGTCTGTCTGCTAACTATCTATCTTTACATCTGTTAACTGTCCGTATGTCTTCTGTCTGTCCGTATGTCTTTTGTCTGTCTGCCTGTTTTCTTGTCAACCTATCCATTGGTCTCCTGTCTGTACATCTTTCTGTATCTGTAGCTTTGCCTCTCTCTCTCTCTCTCTCTCTATATATATATATATATATATATATATATATATATATATATATATATATATATATATATATATATATATACTCCTCGTGTCTCTGTTGACATATAAGGCATTCACAAGTTATCTCCATTGCTGCCGGTCTGCTAGCTGCTTTTCTGCCCGTGGTATTCCATGTCGTCCACGTCTCCTTTTCCCATCTGCTGTCCGCCGGAGAGCTGTTTTTGTCAAATATACATATATATATATATATATATATATGGGTGTGTGTGTGAGTGTGTGTGAGTGTCGCTGCCACATCGAGGCTGCCAGCCCACCGACCTGTATGTATGTATGACTGATTCCTCTTTTCTTTTTCTTATTTCCTCTACTCGATGAATGCCTCGCGGCCTCAGGGCAGAAAGAAATCTCTGGAACGGGCCCCTCTGTTCGCTTTGTATAAAGTACTTTCTAGTGTATCAGATATTTCTGCAGGTCCATCTTCTGCGTGGTCGACCTCTGGGTGTCTGTAACTGCTGTATCTGTGTAACATTGCTCTGTTTGTTGCCCTGTATAATGATTGTTACATGGTCACAGCATATGATTTGTTGTCTACCTATACAGTTTAGTACTGGTTCTGTGTCAACTCTTCTAGAGATATCATCGTTCCTAAGTCGATCTTTCCTCGTTACACTCAGCACAGTACGTAAACATTTAATCTCTGTCGTCTATTTTCTGCTTCTGTCCTAGTTGTTGTAGTTATTGTTGGTTTTGCTGTTGTACTAGCAGTAGAGAACTCCTGATTGTTCCTGTGTGTTGTCTCCTTTCCCTTTCCCAATCCTGTGTGTTTTCCCCTTTTCCCAATCCTGTGTGTTTTCCCCTTTCCCAACCTTCTTAATCTTCTTAATCACGGTTCATTGGATTACTTTCTTGATACAAACTTGACTGCAATCACCCCCCTCCCCTTCTTCCCCCTCTTCCCCCTTTCGTTCTTGTTTTCATCACAGTTTCCACCCGTCCCGATGTCCACAACAACCTACTTCCTTCTATGGAACCTCCTGGTAACCTCCCTGCTGACCACAGTGTCCAGAGGCGAGA
The DNA here is from genome assembly GCA_905116865.2 of Candidula unifasciata. Taxonomy (NCBI): domain Eukaryota; kingdom Metazoa; phylum Mollusca; class Gastropoda; order Stylommatophora; family Geomitridae; genus Candidula; species Candidula unifasciata. Next base: position 287,777 of record CAJHNH020000010.1, read on the forward strand.
CGAATGTACCAGTCACCGGTCACTGGTTTGATGGATTCCAAGCCGAGGCTTGCATCCCTATAACCAAAGAGCTCAGAGGCTGGAAAGCCCACCTCAAGTTCACAGAGGAAGTTCACTCCATTGACATCTGGGCTGCCGTCGCTACGAAGATCACCGCGTATGAATACCTGCTGGAGAATCAAAACTACAACGGCGAAGAGCATGTCGGGGACTCCCTGTGTTTCAGCTTCGTTGGTCATGTGACGGGAAATGTTGTTCCCAAGATAACTATCTATATTGAAGGAATGGATAGTCCTGGAAGCACCAGCGCTCCTCAACCCAACCCTACACTTGCACCAACAAGCGGTACTCGTCCCAACACTACGCCTGCTCAAAGCACAGGTAAGATCTCAGACGACCATTATAGTTTTAATTTACATTTTTATATTGCTTATGTAATACTTGTTGACATTCTGAACTTTTTTAACATCAAGGAAGATTGACAAATACACAGCATCCTGTCTTGGGAGCTGAAATATTTTGATTATATCAAGCGCAACGACGGATTGATTTTTAACTCCTAATTTTGCCCGGGCAGCGCCGTTAGGTTACTCTTTTCGATTCCTAACTGCCAGTATAATTTTTACAATGCACACGGGCGTCCGATCTCACTACCCAGAGACCAGGTGGAATTACTAGAAGTGCAAGTCCACGTGAAAAAATCCCAACCCTTAGAGGGGATTGAACCCGCAACCTAAAGCACTTAAGGCGGGCACCATGCCTCGAGACCACGCAGCCCCCTAGAATGGTGGTAGAGACTGCGAGCCCTATGCGACATGTAATAGCACACCAGGGCGATGAATGAATGAAAATTAGAAAAAATGTGAAATCTGTCGACAAATGCTTGTAGAGTTGATGTACATTACGAAAGACATCTGTTTATTTTCCTAACTTCGTCCTCCTTTCGTCTACCAGCTGTCATCTCTACGAAAAGTTCTGGTTGTTCGTCCAACTCTGACTTCACTCTTGTTCCAGAACTTAAGTGTTGCATTAACATCCGTTTTACATATATGTTGTATACAGACTGTTGGTTAGTTAGTCGACTCCTATATCATGCTTGTTGGGAGGGCATTGTGTCGATTCTTGTTTCCCCCCCACAATGGTGCTCGGGAACGAACGCGGGAAAACCTTCTCGCAAATGATTTGGTAGGTTCATTCTGAAGCTACCTGCATTGGGAAAAGGGGGGGGGGGTGGTGGAAGGAGTCAGGGGTGGGGAGAGCTTGAGGGGCTGAGCCTTTATGGTCTGGCCCCTCACACAGACCCCAAACAGGACGTTGAGGTCTTCGCTGGGTTGCTTCTGTCAGCCATATTATTTCTGCCTGACGGAAAATGTGTCAACAGTCATCAAAGACGTTCTCTTCCATTAGTTTGTTTTCGCGCACCTATTGACAGAAACTCAAATTCTAAATGAAGACCGAAGTCCAGGAGTGGACCAATAACCAAAACATATTATCATGAGAGTTAACAGCTGGTAAACGATTGGAAGAAAACCAACCTGAATCATCCGTGTATCTCGTCTGATAATCCCCTTTTTCAGGAGGCGGCACTGCAAACAAAGACTACAAGGACGCATTGGCTAAATCAATCCTCTTCTACAACGCCCAGCGATCAGGAAAACTCCCCGCCAATAACCCTATCACATGGCGTGGGGACTCCGCGTTAAACGACTGTGTACCTGGAGGTTGGTGAGTAGTTGAACGACTGTGTACCTGGAGGTTGGTGAGTAGTTGAACGACTGTGTACCTGGAGGTTGGTGAGTAGTTGAACGACTGTGTACCTGGAGGTTGGTGAGTAGTTGAACGACTGTGTACCTGAAGGTTGGTGAGTAGTTGAACGACTGTCTACCTGGAGGTTGGTGAGTAGTTGAACGACTGTCTACCTGGAGGTTGGTGAGTAGTTGAACGACTGTCTACCTGGAGGTTGGTGAGTAGTTGAACGACTGTTGTAGTAGTTGCACCGACTGTCTGGAGGTTGGTGAGTAGTTGAACGACTGTGTACCTGGAGGTTGGTGAGTAGTTGAACGACTGTCTACCTGGAGGTTGGTGAGTAAGGTTGAACGACTGTGTACCTGGAGGTTGGTGAGTAGTTGAAACGACTGTGTACCTGGAGGTTGGTGAGTAGTTGAACGACTGTGTACTGAAGGTTGGTGAGTAGTTGAACGGACTGTGTACCTGGAGGGTGGTGAGTAGTTGAACGACTGTGTACCTGGAGGTTGGTGAGTAGTTGAACGACTGTTTGTAAGTGGAGGTTGGTGAGTAGTTGAACGACTGTGTACCTGGAGGTTGGTGAGTAGTTAGTGAACGACTGTGTACTGGAGGTTGGTGAGTAGTTGAACGACTGTGTACCTGGAGGTTGGTGAGTAGTTGAACGACTGTGTACCTGGAGGTTGGTGAGTAGTTGAACGACTGTGTTAAGTGTGAGGTTGGTGAGTAGTTGAACGACTGTGTACCTGGAGGTTGGTGAGTAGTTGAACGACTGTGTACCTGGAGGTTGGTGAGTAGTTGAACGACTGTGTACCTGGAGGTTGGTGAGTAGTTGAACGACTGTGTACCTGGAGGTTGGTGAGTAGTTGAACGACTGTGTAAGTGGAGGTTGGTGAGTAGTTGAAACGACTGTGTACCTGGAGGTTTTTTTTTTTGTGAGTAGTTGAACGACTGTGTAAGTGGAGGTTGGTGAGTAGTTGAACGACTGTGTAAGTGGAGGTTGGTGAGTAGTTGAACGACTGTGTGTAGTGGAGGTTGGTGAGTAGTTGAACGACTGTGTAAGTGGAGGTTGGTGAGTAGTTGAACGACTGTGTAAGTGGAGGTTGGTGAGTAGTTGAACGACTGTGTACCTGGAGGTTGGTGAGTAGTTGAACGACTGTGTAAGTGGAGGTTGGTGAGTAGTTGAACGACTGTGTACCTGGAGGTTGGTGAGTAGTTGAACGACTGTGTAAGTGGAGGTTGGTGAGTAGTTGAACGACTGTGTAAGTGGAGGTTGGTGAGTAGTTGAACGACTGTGTAAGTGGAGGTTGGTGAGTAGTTGAACGACTGTGTACCTGGAGGTTGGTGAGTAGTTGAACGACTGTGTAAGTGGAGGTTAGGTGGTGAGTAGTTGAACGACTGTGTAAGTGGAGGTTGGTGAGTAGTTGAACGACTGTGTAAGTGGAGGTTGGTGAGTAGTTGAAACGACTGTGTAAGTGGAGGTTGGTGAGTAGTTGAACGACTGTCTACCTGGAGGTTGGTGAGTAGTTTGAACGACTGTGTGTACCTGGAGGTTGGTGAGTAGTTGAACGACTGTGTAAGTGGAGGTTGGTGAGTAGTTGAACGACTGTGTACCTGGAGGTTGGTGAGTAGTTGAACGACTGTGTACCTGGAGGTTGGTGAGTAGTTGAACGACTGTGTAAGTGGAGGTTGGTGAATAGTTCAACGACTGTGTACCTAGAGGTTGGTGAGTAGTTGAACGACTGTGTAAGTGGAGGTTGGTGAGTACTTAAACGACTGTGTACCTGGAGGTTGGTGAGTAGTTGAGCGGCTGTTTACCTCGAGGTTGGTGAGTAGTAGTGAGTGGTTCAACGACTGTGTACCTGTATGTTGGTGAGTACTTGAACGACTGTATATCTGAAAGCTGAGTACCTGTGTTTACAACACCACCTTCTTTAATTTCTTCTTCGTGAACGGTCTCCACTCCTAAATGGTCAAGCTTTTTCGCCTCATGCTATGAAGGTTGTAAGTTCTTTTTCATTTGTAATTTTTAAGGACAGCAATAGAGATCGCAACTAGATCTATGGAGTTCGTGCTTGTTAGAGACCTTAACGGTTTTCGGCTAGCATCCAGCGGAGAAAGACTGAGCCCATATGGGATGTATCCAGGGTGCAATGAAGTTAATCCTTCTTACTTTCATTGTCGGCTTTTGAACTTTCTTCTTGACACTTTTTCAAGTGTTGCCTCTATATTTAAAGTAAGCGGCAGGTTTTTCGTTTAGGTTGTTTGGCGTTGCAAAATCATCTATACTGCATGTCTAGAATACCGATAAGTACTTCGACCTTTTCCTAAGCATTTTTTTTTTTTTTTTCGGTGTCTCTATGTTACGACTCCTTTCCTTTCTGAATTTGTTGATGTAGCGAATGTGGACTTCAGTACGGTTGATGTTAGGGAATTTACTTTTATATTGCACACATACTGTATTTCGCTTTTCTAAAAGTTTATTTACATTGTGTTAAATGGTGATTTGGATTTTTCTTATTGATCGTTTGCGCTAAACAACGAGCTGCACTTTTGGCGTGGGAATGTTAAAGTTGGCATATCTGTCGTCTGCCTTATACATGTTACTTTGTCTGTGCAAGCTTGAAGATTTTGCTGTGACTGAATTTCAAATGGGTCGGTGAAGGACATTTGATATGATTCTACAGGAATAAGATCGAAGCAGTTGTGGGGTCACCCGTCTGCAGTGATATTGGAACCTCGACGACCTCTTTCTACAGCTAAATATAGCTCAGCAGTTATCTGGTTGGAGTTTAAACTAAGTAACCCAAGCTGCTGCTTCTTCGTCTTCTTCTTCTTGTTCTTCTTCTTCTTGTTCTTCTTCATCATCTTCTTCTTCTTCTTCTTCTTCTTCTTCTTCTTCTTCTTCTTCTTCTTCTTCTTCTTCAGCATTCCGAGCCTTTGAGGTTCATTGCTGCAGATATCATCTGTCTCCACTCATCCCTCTGGTTGGCCTTTTCTTTCCTGTAAGTTAAACCAAGTGTTTGCAGGTCTTTCTGGACATTATCTCTCCATCGTCTTCTTGGCCAAGTAGTCTACGACCATTCATCTCCATTGTGTACACAGCTTTTACTTCTTTGTCATACGCAACTAACTTTATACAGCCAGGCAGCCAACACATTTTTACTCACAATCGTCCAAACAGGTATGATGCTGGAGACCATGTCAAATTCGGTCTACCGATGGCCTCCGCAGCTACTATGCTTCTTTGGTCGCTATACTCTTTCAAAGATGGATATACGGAAGCCAAGACTCTGGACGCCATGTATGATATGATCAGATGGCCTCTCGACTACTTCCTGAAGGCGTGGAACCCAAACACCAAGCGCTTGGTGGTGCAGGTGGGAGATGGCGACGCTGATCACAGCTACTGGGGTAGGCCGGAGCAGATGACAATGGCTCGGCCATGCCAGGAAGTTAGCACTTCGTCACCAGTAAGTTCTTATTAAAGAATGTCTTGTGTTGAGTCTTTAGAGGTTAGGCTGAGACCTGGCATCACGGCATTTAGCACACTCCCATAAGCGCTCTATCCTCAGCTTCAGCAACCGGTGTGGTATAGGAACAACACGCTTGGCTGCCGGTCCGAAGGTCATGAGTTTGAGTCCGTTTCGAGGCAGATCCTGTTATAAAATTACCTTGGCTCGGATGTCGACCCAGTCTACAACAGGTACCGGGAATTGTCTTGGGAAAGAAGTCATCCATTATGACGTATTTTGCATAACACAGCGAGTGATCTGAACCATAAAAATATGGATCTATGCGGAGTTACCAGGGGGATCTGGCCGACGCTCAACACTCATAGGAAAAGCGAGACGGATGTTCAAATGTATTGTTACTGTTACCATCGGATTTGGAATTCTTCGTTTGCTGCTAAATGTGGGGACGGAGCGCTTATGGAAGAGTCGCGGGTATTATCATGTAGATTCTTAATTCGACATTCATTCAACAACAACATCAGCTTATACTACTACTATTACTAGTACCACTGTACTACTTGTGCTACTACTGCTACAATAAAACTACTGTTAGTACTACTGCTGATACAACAACAACTTTTACTACTACTATTACTTCTGCTAATACTACTACTGCTACAACTACTACTACTGCTACAATAAAACTACTGTTAGTACTACTGCTGATACAACAACAACAACTTTTACTACTTCTATTACTTCTGCTAATACTACTACTGCTACAACTACTACTACTGCTAGAACGCCTAATACTATTACTACTACTATTGTTATTATTATTATTATTGGTGCTGCTGCTTCAACAACAGCAGCTACTACCACTGCTGCTGCTGCCGCTACTACTGCTGCTAGAACAACAATAATGGCAACAACAGCTACTACTGCTGTGCTGTGGCTACTACTACCACTACAGCAAGAGCAACAGCAACTACTGCTAACTGCTGTTGTGGCTACTGCTATGATTATCTTCAATGTCTATTGCTACCTCTTCTTCTTAATTTTCGTGTTCGTCTATTACTACTACTACCACTTCCACAACCACCACCACCACTACTACTATATCTCTACTACCGCCAATATCACTTCTGCTAATATTGCTGGTACCATTACTAACACTACAACTACTACAATTACGTTACTATACCATACATGTTAGTCACAACCGACCCTAACATAACTTTCAAGATATACCACTATATGTATAATGGTGAGCGCTTGTAGGGGTGTCCCGAGTACTGTGGTGTTGATTCTTGATTCAACATTCAGCATTTGTTAGTGAAATGTAGATTGGTGGAAGTTTCCCCCCCCCCTTCCTTAATGATTCTTTTGTTTTATCTTTGTAGGGCAGCGACGTAGCCGGAGAGACAGCAGCCGCCTTGGCACTTGGAGCAATCACGTTCAAAGACAAGGGGGACACCACCTACGCCACCCAACTTCTGACAGCAGCCGAGAGTCTGTACGCCTTTGCCAAGAGCAGCAGGTTTGTAGCTTTAAATAAAGTAAAAATGTAAAGTTCCCTTTTCGCGCTTTAAGCACATCGGGCATATGGGAAGAGCTCCCATATATTTACAATTCGCACTAGGTGGGTAATGTGGTCAGCATTACGCCGGCCGTCTTTACTTTCCTAGGACATACATCCTGGTACCCATTTTAGGCTGGGTCGACCTGCGACACCCTATTCAATGATACAAATTAGTTATAGTGTCTCCTGTCTTGGTCTCGAAGACGGTATAGACGGGATTGATCAAGCTTTACTTCCTGGTCACGCATTCGCGTTAGCGTCACAGAATCTTCTTTATTCACCAGCCTAGTCCATACAACGCTGATGAAATGAGCTCCGTCCGTGCTTCTTTCAGCATGCATTGGGGCATTACTTGCCATCTGGCCGTCTCTTCCATGGAGGTGATGGATGTTCACTGCCACTTTCCAAATACTTGCAGATTACAAACACCTACCATTTTGTACAACCGAGGTCAATTCTAGCGCACAGAAACTACCAGGATCTCGCATTCTACAGAGAACAATTCTACAAAAGATGAATCCACTATTCTCATCTACACATATTCTCATGTCCTTGCTACAAACTAGCAACTCTTGGAATTCCCTCCCTAGCTATTAAATGCCAGCTAACTGTGAGTACCACCTAAGCTAATTACACAACATCAGATAATAACCACCAGTAACATATTACTATATACCAGCCTCAACAGCTGAACTTGAAAGAAAGATACAAGCATTAGAAATCCGATGTTTCAGAAAACAGTTTTGGCATATTATACAGAGACCACATAACAAACGAAGAGGTTCCCATAAAACTATACAGCCCATTTGCAACTATGAACCTCTTTTAACTACAATGAAAAGGCGACAAATGCAGTGTTATGGACATGTCATAAGATCTAACGACCTCTCAAAAACGATACTACAGGGCTCAGTAGAGGGAAAGAGGAGAAGAGGCAGACCAAGAAAGACCTGGTTACCGAACCTGACTGACTGACTGGACAGGCCTCAAGCATGCAGCCATGAAGTCCATTTCAACTGACCGCCAAAGGTGAAGAGAGATGATCAGACAGTCAACAGAAACTGGTGACCCAACGACACAGAGTGTTACGGAATGATGATGGTGATGATGAACTAGCCAACCACAGCCAACTTTGACCTCCCCTCCATCCCCCCCCCCCCCCCCCCCACAAAAATCTCTTTCCATCCTTCTACTTCTTTCTATGAGTACCAATCAATATATGTTTTATTTATATATTATATATAATAATTACATGTCCTGGTTATTTCTATGGATAAATAATTGCTTTAAATAAAAAAAAGATCTTGACCCTCAAGTCGAACTAGGCAAAAATTGAAACTAGAAAATGTCATAAACGGTCAAGGAACTGACTAACCATGCCTATCATTTACTTCACTCAGGACGTTCCCATAAACGCTCCGTCCTCATTTTCAACTGCCAACACCCAGTTGCAGTTCTGACAGTGTCGGTAGCATCTGTATCATGCCTTTCCCTTGAGTGTAGAGTGTGGCCCAGATCTACTGGACACTTCTAGCTGGACCATTCTCTCCAGACTATAATGATCTATTTATGTCTCAATATATTCAGTTATTTAAAGTCACTTTAAACGTGTTTACGTTTTCCATACACAGGGGTGTGTTTGCCGGAGCCAGTCCGTTTTATGTCTCTAGCGGGGACAAGGACGAGCTGTGTGTGGCTGGAGTGTGGTTGTACAGGGCCACTCGCAACGCTCAGTATCTGAATGACGCAAGAGGCTTCTCAGACGGTGCTTACATCTGGGCCCTTAGCTGGGACGATAAGAAGGTATGATTGATAAAATTATGTCGGTTATGATTTTGCAGAAGAATATGAAGGAGGAGGAAGAGGAGGACGGGAAAGAGAATAAGAAGCAGTACTAGTAGTAGTTGTGGTTAATGTTGTAATAGTAGCCGTAGTAGTTGTACTAGCAGTAGTGATAGTGGTACTAGTAATGGTAATAGTAGTAGTGGTTATAGTGGTAGTAGTGGTAGAAGAGTAGTAGTAAAATAGTAGTAGTAGCAGCAGTAGTAGTAGCAGTAGCAGTAGCAGTAGTAGTAGTAGTAGTAGTAGTAGTAGTAGTAGTAGTAGTAGTAGTAGTAGTATATTAGTAAAGTAGTAGTAGTAGTAGTAGTAGTAGTAGTATAGTAGTAGTAGTAGTAGTAGTAGTAGTAGTAGTAGTAGTAGTAGTAGTAGTAGTAGTAGTAGTACTACTACTAGTAGTAGTAGTAGTAGTAGTAGTAGTAGTAGTAGTAGTAGTAGTAGTAGTGTTGGTAATGGTGGAGGTGGTGGTGGTAGTAGCAAATAGTAGTAGTGATGAAATTGTAGAAGTATAACAGAAGTAGTAATAGTAGTAGTAGTTGTTGTGGTGGTAGTAGTTGAGAAGTAGTAGTATTAGTAGCAGTAAAAGTAGTGTAGTTGTAGAGATGGTGTTGGTAGTGGTAGTAGTAGAGAAGGATAATGAGCAGTAGCAGTAGCAGCAGCAGCAGTAGTAGTAGTAGTAGTAGTAGTAGTACTAGTAGTAGTAGTAGTAGTAGTAGTAGTAGTAGTAGTAGTATAGTAGTAGTAGTAGTAGTAGTAGTAGTAGTAGTAGTAGTAATAGAAGTAGTAGTCGCAGTAGTAGTAGAGTAGTAGCAATAAGAGTTGTGCTGTTAGTAGAAGCACACCTAAAAAGTAGATGCGTAATATCATAATGTGAGGAAATTATAATGAGTTTTAAACGGAATTATCATCTACATCATCATCGTCATCATCATCATCATAATCACCATCATCATAACGTTGCACAGATACACGGACTGGTTCTCTGCAGTAACTTTCTTGTGCATCCCTAACTTCTCCCAGTCCAACCCCACGTCCAGGTCGCGATAATCTGTAGAGTGTGTCTTTGTGCTATGGGACGCTAGAGTAGTCATGAATGCGATCCTGGATCACCCCGTAAAATCTTAACCATCGGGGCTCTGGTTAAATTGCAACAGACCTAGCAAGCCGACAATGTATTTATTATCGCTACAGGGGGGCAAACGAGAATTGAACCTTAGATCTCTCTAGAGACCCGAAGCGGTAAAATAGGAAGTGAAGAAAAAAGGGCATTCCCTAAGACTAAAAACTTCATACAAAAAAAGGTCAAGGTAAAGTCGGGAGATGTGAACCAGCGTCATTGCACACGTCATAAACCATAAGTGCTCTGCCAACAGTACAGACAGCTGATAAGAAACTGTCCGCACGAAACTCCGTAGCTACAGCAACGCTCCTTCATTTACTACAGAGTGGTAACTCTGTTGCCCATTTCCTAGAGACTGGATGAACCCCGGAAACCGCCCGGTTTCAAACAGTGGCCGTGGGTTGCAGCCAGTCGCAGATGAATTTGAAAGTGAATCTCCTATTGACTGCGCTAACGCATCCCTAAAAACTTGATACAATCTAGAACCCGTCTCTCTTGCACAGGCTGCCTGCCAGGAGCTCCTGTACGAAGAGACCAAAACCAGCAGCTACAGAGATTCCGTCAACAGTTTCCTACAAACCTGGCTACCAGGAGGCAGTGTTGCCTACACTCCTTGCGGTCTTGCATGGAGGGATCAGTGGGGCACTACCAGGTTGGCCTTCTTCCTATTGCTGCCTGTGTTTATTACTACGCTTTTCCAGTACTAGGAGTTGAGTCGAATTTAGATATAAGCTACACAGTTTGTCTCAATTAAATTATGTTTTTCACCTTCATAAATGCAATTTTCTTTTAATATATAGTGGTAATTGGGTATAGATCCTGTATCTGTTCTAAATCCTTGGACGCGTACCAAACGAGTTTTTTTTCCATTACAGATAATAATGATTCATTCTATTATTTCTGGCATATTATATACATTGATGGAGTTGGGTTCTTTACCACTGTCCTACCCCAAACAGACAGTCAAATATTTTAGGGGGTTGTAGATAAGCTGCATGCAATCGTGGGACCTAGGCTGCATGCAGTCGTGGGACCTAGGCTGCACTCTCTCGTGGGACGTAGGTTGGTTGGGTTTAGGCCCAGTTCTTGATGTTTTGGGGTAGTTAAAGGCATAGGAAAGCCGGGAAACCCACTCTTACCACCCAAAAAAATATTGAACTATCTTGTGACGTCATCCTGGGTGGGGAAGGGGCGAGAGATTGGGAAAGCACGACACTGCTTACAAACTGGCAAGAGGTTGTGTCATGGTATTCAATATGGCAGTTAGCCGCTTTACGTGTGTGCTGGTAAAATACCTTATGTAACAATTCTACGAGTGTATAGCCAATTTATCGTGTCCGACTACTGACATCAACAACAAACTGCATTTCTGGTGGCCACTGTTGGCTTTGGCACCTCTAGGACCTGCCATGTGCATTTACTGCGTGTGAATATTCCTGGATTGTGCCGGGATTAATTGTTTGTACACCATTTTGTTTTTGTTTTTGTTTTTAGATGAGACAGTGGGGGACATTTCATTTGATTTGCGCTGGCACAGAAAGGGAGCAGTATGGGGATACCCGATTGCAGTGAAGTTGAAATCTTGACTATGACTTCTTCTTCTGCGTTCGACATCAGTCATGCTAACATTGAGTCCCGTCTGGGTCACAAATAGGATTGTGTGTTTAAGGTCGCCACCGGTACCCCATAGCTTCTCTCCCAATGTGGCTCCCTTGGGCCAGATCCACTGGCTTGGCTGGGAGAGGGAAGGGCAGTATTGCAGTATGTGCTCAGGGGTCTGTCTTTCTGTTCCACAATCACAGGCAGCAGATTCTTTTATGCCTATCCTGTACAGGTGTGCTAGACTAAGACTAAAACAAAGGCTTAATACTAAAATACATCAACAGTAAAATGAAAAAAATGAAAGTGTAACCTCACTTCACCTTGCTGAGAAGAGTCGAGTGCCTACTCAGATAGGGCTGAGTAGGGAAGGTGAAAAGGGTGTTGTTTGAAAGGATAATTCCACCTTTCGATTAAACTTGTTTTCTATCTGGTAACCTTGCTTGAAAGTTGGAACGACCAGGAGAGACTCTACGTAGAACCGTCATTAGGGAAAGCTCAACTATAGGCCTAACAAACATCCAAGATTGAAATCAGGTGACAACGAACCGCCAGACATGGAGAGCTATGACCTCTGCCCTATGCGCCACCTTAGGCTCAAGAGGAAAGACTAACTAACTTTGCTTCGGCCTGCTTGATGTTTTTGTCTGCGTTCAAAGGCTGTAAACCTCGGCGGAAAGACCTGGTTGTTCGTCCATTCCTCGATTTTGGCTTTGTTTCAGAAACTGAGTTTTGCGTGTATATCCGTTTTGATATCGTTGCTTATGTGTATACAGACGGTTGATTGTTTGCCTTTCAAGCAAATGCACTCCGACTTTGAAGGAAACCCATTATTAGTAGACTCTTATGAAATGCTTTCTGGGGAAGCAGTGGGTCTATTATTGTTTCCCCACAATAGGACCCCTGAACCCACACGAGAAGGACCTGCTCGAAACTTACTAGTTCTAGCGTACAAGTCGTTTTCCAAAGGTCGTGTACCAAGTCGGGCTTATTATAACGTGGACGTATACCGAGGCATCACCGTATTTTAGATGCTTTTTTCTGTTAGTATTATTATAATTATCTCAAGATGGCTGGATTGGACGCGGGACATCTTGCTTGTGATCGCGAAGTTTTCCAGAGGGTTGTTATGGAAGCGAGGTTCTGCAAAGGACTTGCTACTGACTGACTGATATTGTAATAATTTCCCCATATATTTTGTGTGTGTGTGTGTGTGGGGGGGGGGGGGGGGGGGGGGGGGGTTTAGGGAAAGGGTTGGAGTGTTTATTTTTTCTAAACTGTTGCAGCCCAGTTAAACAGAATGAGGTAATCAACTTGATATACATCATAAGCAATGCTTCCGAAACTGGAAGAATAAAAAATAAAAAAGTTTACAGTTGTCAATTTTTCCATCATTTATTTTTTTCTTTTCAATTAAAAATTAAACCAGAATATATTTTAATGTCCATATTTTCAAATGTGTATATATTTTGAAGTATGGAGGAATGGCTGGCCTAACGGTTAGCACGCCTGCCTCTCATGCGGTAAACCCAGGTTCGAATCCTCTGTGAGATCCAGGATTCTTTTCTGTCTGAGGCAAACAATAAAATCCTCACATGCACAGTCTGTGGCGACAGCATTAGGAACTCATCTTCTAAACCTTGCCCTGACTAGGAGCTGTTACGTCACATGTCAAGCTAGATAAACAACTATGGTAAAGACAAGACTTCATTGCACCGGGTTTTTCCCCATATGGGTCAGTCTCTCTACGAAGAACAGATAGTCGCCTGTCGAGAGCGTCGCACAGAGCACGACTTTCATAGCTCCGGCGACGATCCCCTAGGGATCTCTGTAAAAACTGTGCTCGTGAAATGAACGGCGCCGCCTTGAAACGAACCCACGACCTCAGCTGGGATCGAACCTGGCATCCTGGCATTACGAGCCGCGCAACGCTTAAACCACAGACGCCGACTTTCCAAGCGACAACATAAACAGTGCTAATTACCATTGTGTTGGTCACATATTTTAGTCTGTTCTGACTAACCAGTTTTAAACAGGAATAGAGCACCATCGGTTGCTCACGGCTGTGCATTGCAGCAAAACATCCTTAACACGAACTCGTGTAAGAGGAACACTAGGTTATCATGAAGACAATTGTGATCCCAGTAAAGCAAACATGCAGAGATCGTTTTTTTCCTTTTTACGAAACTTAAATCTAGTGGTGTTTTTGATGGAATTCGTAGTAGCCCAGCGAAAGTGGGGTGTTGAGCAGATCACTACATCCTTGGAGACAACAAGCACAATGGCGGCTGTTTCAGTAGTGAGTTGGTACGGGAAGTAGTAGCAGCAAAAGCAGCAGCAGTAGTAGTAATATTAGTAGTAGTAGTAACAGCCCAAAATCAGCAGTAGTAGCAGCAGCAACAGCAGCAGTAGTGGTCGTATTAGTAGTAGTAGTGGTAGATGTTGTTGTTGTTATAACAGCAGCAACAGTAACAGCAGCTCCAGCACTAGCAGCCATAGTACAAGCTGTTGTTCTTGAGGGCATTGTGGCGGTGGTGGCGCTGGTCGTGGTGGTAGTAGTTGTTGTTTGTTTTTTAAATTGTTTTTAGTAGTAATATTAGTTGCAGCAGCAGAAGCAGCAGTAGCAGCAGCAGCAGTAATAGTTTCAGTAGTATAATTTCAGTAGTAGCATCAGTAGTAGCATCAGTAGTAGCAGCAGTAGTAGCAACAGCAGTAATAGTATCAGTAGTATAATTTCAGTAGGAGCATCAGTAGTAGCAGTAGTAGTAGCAGCAGTAGTAGCAACAGCAGTAATAGTATCAGTAGTATAATTTCAGTAGGAGCATCAGTAGTAGCAGCAGCAGTAGTAGCATCAGTAGTAGCAGCAGTAGTAGCAGCAGCAGTAATAGTATCACTAGTATAATTTCAGTAGGAGCATCAGTAGTAGCAGCAGTAGTAGTAGCAGCAGTAGTAGCAGCAGCAGTAATAGTATCAGTAGTATAATTTCAGTAGGAGCATCAGTAGTAGCAGCAGCAGTAGTAGCATCAGTAGTAGCAGCAGTAGTAGCAGCAGCAGTAATAGTATCACTAGTATAATTTCAGTAGGAGCATCAGTAGTAGCAGCAGTAGTAGTAGCAGCAGTAGTAGCAGCAGCAGTAATAGTATCAGTAGTATAATTTCAGTAGGAGCATCAGTAGTAGCAGCGTGGTGGTAGGTAGTACTTGTTCTTTTTACTGTTGTTGTAGTTGTTTATAGTGTAACAACGATAATGATAATAAGGTCTTGTAGCCACCAGAAATTTTCCTCAGACAAGCAATAAATGTCCGTGCAAATCGTAAAATAAAGAATTTGTATATGGGTAGCTGAAAATGTTTGTTTCTTTCTAGTTACTTTCGATAGTTTCGTTTGTTTTTATTGTTGGTAGATATGTGTGTATCTTTATGTATTTGGATAGAATGGGCAGTGCTTTGATATTTACTGAAGAACACAACAGAAAATGGACTGTCTGCAGAAAGAGATGTTTGAGAACGGTCGTGGATAAACGTAGAAAAATTCATGTGAGAAACAAAGAAATTTTGGGACAACACCTAAAATTATATTAATTAAAACTAGGACTGAACTGGTTTAGTCATTTAATGAGATGAATCCAATAATTTCAGCAATACGAAAGCAGAAACACATAAGCTTGGGGATGACAAAAAAGTAGATGCACTGAAGATTTCACTAATACCTTGAGACTCTCCAATCTCACAGAATACCGAGCAACCGAGCATGCTCTAGCTTAGATCCGGATCATCTATTCACCAGCGACGCGTAGCAGCACAAAATAGAATACGGACAGAATCAAGATAGAACAGTGTTTCTTTTTTGATATTCCTATCATTTCTGTTGCCTGTTTCACTTGTCATATGCTGGGATTATCATCACCATCAATATCACGAGGGACAGGTTCCGCAAGACTTTAAAGACTCAAGCATCATAACTGTGTACACGAACAAACATGATCGGAGTGACTGCAATAACTGCAGGAGAATATCACAGCTATGTACTGTTGGAAAAGTACTTGGGAGAATTGTTCTGCGAAGACTCCACATCCTAGAAGATCAGGTTTACCCAGAGTCACTGTGTGGCTTTCTTGGAAACCGATCTACCACTGATTTATTTTCATTAGGACAGTTGCATGCAAAATTCAATAAACAAAATCAACCACTGAATGTTGCTTTTATTGATCTCACCGAGGTATTTGATTTCGTCAGTCGAAATGGTCTGTTTTACACTCTGAAAAAATGATTTCCCACCTACTTTACTGAGCATTATTGAGTCGCTCCACTATGAAAGGTACAATCAACTTTGATGGTGTAACATCGGAGGAGTTTTTAATCAACAATGGAGTGAAGCAGGGTTGCATACTTGCTCCTACCCTCTTTAAAATATACTTCTCACTTCTTCTGAAGCATACCTTCGAGATCAGAACTGTTGTCTGTCAGGCTTGTGTTTTCAGCGCTCTGCTTTATGGCAGTGAAACTTGGTCAATTTATTCGCACCAGGAAGAAACGGCTAAATCGTTTTCATATGCGTTGCTGAGAAGAATACTTGGCATTAAGTGTCAGTACAAGATCACAAACACTTAGGTATTGGAAAGAGCAGTTATTACAACAGTCTTCTCAATGCTCAGTCTACAAAAGCTCAAGAGACTGGGTTACACTTGGAGAACAGGTGGATGGCAAAGTTTTAAGGACATCCTCTATGATGAAGTAAAGACGGGTAGAATATGTTTAGGTCTACCTCTGCCGCGATATAAAGATGTGTGCAAGCGGGACAAGAATGATACATGTATTGAGTTGGACTTTTAGGAACAAAATACCATGGGCCAGGTTGTGTGGAAAGAGAATGAGATTGAAGAAAGAAATTATTGCAATAAGGATGAGAACTGAGCGTCTGAGAAGAAATAGACTAAACATAAATTTTGACAACTTAGGTCCCGAAATCCCATGCTAAATTTATCATCACTGTCGTGTTTTGCCATCATATTTCATACTGGGCGCGGGAGATCCTATGTAATCAATTCAATATCACAGATTAGAACAGTTCACACTTTGGCTTCCATCGTTCCATGGGCTGTGAGTCCTCGCTTAATAAATCCCTTTTGTCTTCTCATTTTAGTGCCTGAACTCATAGCACAATACAGCGCCAACACTATCGTCTGCCCAAAAAGACTGAAAGGTGCCAATGTTGAACGTGTCATCATCATCGGAAAAAAAAAATTATCATCACTGACGTGTTTTGCTCTTTTTTTTCACACAGGGCTCGCAGTCTATTTATCTATTCTGTTCTATCCTATGTAATCAATTCAATATCACAGATGGAAAACAGTTCAGAACCTTTGGCTTCTCTTATCAACGTTCGTTTCATGGTTTCTTTTAAACGTCCTCGCTTAATAAATCCCTTGTGTCTCCTCATTTTAGTGCCTGTCTGAACATTCTCTGCTCGCTCTCACTCCAATACAGCGCCATCTTCTTTGTCTTTTTGCTGTTGTTGTCCAAATATTTCTCATATTATGCCTCTCGAATGTTTACCATTTTATGTTGAACGTGTCATTAAAGCATCATAGAAAAAAAAATAGAAAAGTATCACCAACAGATAACGATATAATAAATCTCGTTAACAATTTATTGTCGATGGCACGATTTTTCAACGTTTTTTATTGTGCTATTTCAATTAACAACCTGTAAAATTGCGGTTTTCAAAACCTGCTGATAAGAATATTAAAAAAAAAACAAAAAAACATGTCATGTCAAAGAGATAGACATTTCTAGATATGCTGTAGTGTAACATCCGGATCTGGCTCACAGTCTTTGGTAAGTTTTGAAACAAGGTTACTTCCTTTATTGAAACATAGGTTACTTCATTTATTGAAACATGGTTACTGCATTTATTGAAACATAGGTTACTTCATTTATTGAAGCATGGGTTACTTCATTTATTGAAACATAGGTTCATTTATTGAAACATAGGTTACTTCATTTATTGAAACATAGGTTACTTTTTTTATTGAAACACGGTTTATTTCTTTTATTGAAACATAGGTTACTTCTTTTTTTATTGAAACATAGGTTACTTCATTTATTGAAACATGGGTTACTTCATTTTTTGAAACATGGGTTACTTCTTTTATTGAAACATGGATTACTTCATTTATTGAAACATAGGTTACTTCATTTATTGAAACATGGGTTACTTCATTTATTGAAACATAGGTTACTTTTTTTTTTTGAAACATAGGTTACTTTTTTTTTTGAAACATACTTCATTTTTTGAAACATAAGTACTTCATTTTTTGAAACATACTTCATTTATTGAAGCATGGGTTAATTTATACATGTTTGGTTTAAAAGCCTTACGATCTTAGCTTCGTATAGTAACGGATATTTATTGTTGGTACATGGCTCCGAAATTGATCTAAAATAATATGGATAACAGGAATTGACTTAGGAAATGAAGGTGGTCGACATAACGTTGGCCACATTACCCACTGTCAGATAACTGGTTGAAAAAATACAAGATTTTAGTTGTATGGCTTCACCCGGGATAAGTTTTGTTAAATGTTCTCGTCATCTGCAAATCTTTGTCTCCAGCGTTGCCTTATATTTATTGATTGCCCCTAAATGCACTTGAAACTCCTACCCCAGGGTTTTCCAACATCAAGCCATTTAACCATGAAGCTACCACCCCTTCGACACACCCAGCGCGCCAGATAGGGCGACAGCTCCTAAAGGCCGGTTAGATGCAGAAGAGGAGAATAGACATGTCAGGTTTAAGAAACAGGAACGAACGATCAAAAATCGAAAAATATAGGGGAAGAAGGTGGAAGTAGACGAAGACAAAGATGATGATGATGATAATGATGATGATAAGGATGAGAGGAGGATAATGATGATGAAAAGGATAATGCTGAGGACGGGGAGAACGAGGGTGGTGATGAGAATGATGATAACGATGATCTACAAATGTCTTTCTCATGTCCACACTTATAAAGATACACCTTACACAACATCCTCAGGAACGACTCCAAACATGGACCTGCGAAACCTCCTCCTGGTCACTGCGATCCTCCTCCCACTGGAAATCGCTGCAGTAGACATCCCCATCACCGACAGCTGGTTTGGAGGTTTCCAGGCTGGAGCCTGTGTGGCTATTACCACATCACTAAACGGCTGGACTGCATCGCTGAAATTCTCAGACGACGTCCATTCAGTAGAAATTTGGGTCGCCAAAGTAACCAAAGTTAGCAGTCGGGAATATCGTCTGCAGAATGAAGCCTTCAACCCGATCCTCAATGTTGGTGATCAGTTCTGCTTCTCCTTCGTGGGTCGTGTCACGGGAAATGTGACGCCGAAGATCACGTTTAGCTTTAACGGGGTCGGCGATTCCGGAAGTGTTGCAAGTACCCCAAGTAGTAGTAGCAGTAGTACGACTCGTAGTAGCAGTAGTAGTACTACTCGTAGTAGCAGTTCCACGGCGGCTCCATCTACAGGTATGTTGTTTCTCACATTTTTAAATGCCTATTAATTTCATTGTCATCTTTCTCATTGTGACAAGGCATGCTTCCTGCAGAGTGGCATGCTTTACTGCGGAGAACACAGGTGAGGAGTATTGTCTGAATTTTTTCCCCGGCATACGCCGGTGTGTTGGGAAGTGAACAGGCGGACAGACTGGCTGGTTCTGCACAACTTAGTGGAATATTGATACATGATAAGGCAGACGTGGTTAGTGCCTTGTGGGAGAGCGTGTACAGTTCGGGTGAGCAGATGGATCACCATAGTCTGGTGAGATTAATGCAGCTGGGATGGACGAGAAGTTCTGGCAGATGCTAGAGGCTCAGAGGAAAGGCAAGACGGACGTTTAATCAGAATGCTGCTGGCACCATTAGTATCGAAACTCTTCGCTGGCTGCTGCAGATGGGGACGGAGCGCTCATGGAAATGCCATAGGTGCTATGATGTCGGTTCTTGAATCAAATGAAATCAAATCTGATTGTGACTACCCTCAGTCACTTGTGTCGTTACAATTCGTCTGGGAGTGGATCGCTCAGCGGGTAGCATTGGCTATAGTCGATACACATGGGTGTACAATATATTTGATGTCAACTTGCTATCCTCTCCTTGGGCGCCCTTTTGCTCTCGTATATAATATCGTTTTTTTGTGTGTGTGTGAAATGACTTTCAATTTCAGATCTACTATCATCATTAGGAGGTCGCTTCTTTAGAGAACGCCGCTCTCCTCTTGATTTGTCTTCCGGCATGTGAGAGAGGGATTGGGCGGGGTGGGGGGGGAGGAGTGTCATAGTCAATAATTATATCCATTCTAAGGAACGAGCCCACAAGTCTCTTGATATTAGACTCGTCTGCCCATTGAAATCATCTCTCTCTCTCGCGCTCTCTCTCTCTCTCTCTCTCTCTCTCTCTCTCTCTCTCTCTCTCTCTCTCTCTCTCTCTCTCTCTCTCTACTGCGTGCTTAGTAGTTTTATGTAAAACTGTCGAGTTACGTTCGCTGTCGTAATCTCCCAACTGCCTACCAATCTTTCCTGTCTGGGTCGCTTTCTGCCCAGCATCTTACTTCTGTGAGACAAGTGGCATAGGGCTTCTGCAGGTCAAATATGTTACTGACCCAGCCAGTAAAGATAAGGAAACGTTAGTCCGACGTTAGTCTGACTGACTGACTTTCTACCCCACTAGGACATCACACAAGCGATAAACACCCAATGACACAAAGTGCCACCATGCGGATGAGGATCGCCATGGAGAGGTCCCAGAAACCGCGTTCAGACATTTGGCCATATTTATGGCCTGCCTATATTGCGGCCCCCGGTAAAAGCCAGGGTGGAGCTTCAAATAAAAAATTTCATCCTGAAAAGGACGATAGAGATAGTACATATAACCGACGTTAGTCTTTCCAGGTCATGCCTATATACACACTAATTCACTTCTGATTGGTAGTTCCTGAACCCTGTGACCTTCGCACACAGTTACAGAGGTGTTCCGCAATGCTATTGATATTGCGTGTTGTATATTTCAGCACGCCATTGTTTTTAACACTCTAAAAACATGGATAAACAGGGTCTAACACAAACTCCCCTAGAGAGTGTCGCAACTTATGTCAGGCCTTCTTTTTCTTGGAATGAAAACGAAAATGCAAGACATCGCAGAAACCAAACAACAGATCAGGACACATCCGTAACCTACAGAAAAGTTGACCTGCCCAACAAACTTGTAAATGAAAAGTGACCTACTCTATTTTGGGAGACCACTACCTGAAGGAAATGTATACAACGTTCATTTGTTCGTCTGTTGTTGTGAATTTGCAAACTATTTCTGCATCCCGTTGATTTTTGACATTTGTTTATAATATTGATTAAGTTATGTGGTATTTCATATTATAACAGTAATAGTTAGCAACAATGGCAAACTGCACACAATTAGTCAGAAAGGAATCGGCTTAAGCTTTTATAGCTGAATGAATTGAAACTGGTATTTCGAAGCTACGAATTGTGTTTCCAGCCCGTAAACTACAGATGCCGATAGGTGGATGTACGACTGCAAATGCAATAGTTATGTTGCACCTGTGAAATGTTATGTATATGGAGGTGTGCAAATGTAATAGTAATGCTTTACTTTCGATATTTTGTAGGTGGGAGTACAGCAAACAAAGACTACATGGACGCCTTGGCCAAATCTATCCTCTTCTACTACGCTCAGAGATCTGGGAAACTTCCCGCCAACAACCCGATCCCTTGGAGAGGAGACTCCGCTCTCAGTGACTGCGTCCCTGGAGGATGGTGAGTACATTACCGGGTCTTAGAATGCGTGAGGGATGTAGCACCACCAAGATCACCTCATTGTTATCTGCAAATCTCTGACCCCGCAAATGTTTTTTCAGTGGGCCAGACCCATTCATACAGTTTCCTCTGATACAAACAACTGTCCCCGCATTCAACCTTCATTCTTTGATAGATTTCAGACGGTTTAACAACCTCTGTTCACAGAAAACAGAACAACACCTCATTGCTCTTGCACGGTGCATACTAACAGTGCTGCAGCCATTTTATGCAAGCTGTTGCGCATGCGCAAACTGTCGAACCATCGCGACACGTATTGTAAAGAGAGACCATTTATTGCCCTAAAAGAAATTCCTTTTTGTATGTGTGTGTGTGCTTACTGTTACACGCTTACTAGGATAAAATTGCCTTTACTTAAAGACTTCCCTCGTAGATTATTTATTGATCTATACAAAAGTGTAGATCTAGAAGTTAAGCCCGATGCACTAATTGCGTGAAAAAAAGAATTCTTTGCTACAATGTTCCCTTATTAGCTGCCCAGGATTCACAGACATGTGTTTGAACTAAATAATATAACATGCAAACATTCTTTATTTAATTTTTTTTTTCTTTAGAAATGTATGTCCTAAAATGTTCTTCGTTTTATAAAATGCAGTGCTTTATTTATCCAATTCTCTGTCTCTCCTTCTATTATAACTCCTTAGCACTATCTGTCCTTTAGATTTAACGTTAATAGGGAGTGACTGCATTCAAGATGATGGCAATAACTGCTACATACAACGTATTTACGCCCAGTCATGTTGACTTTCGTTGTTTAGAAGCTCTGTTTCTCTTGCTCTGCGTGGTTTCGAGGCATGACGTCAGTCTCGAGTGCTAGAGGTCCCGGGTTCAAGCCCTGGTAAAGACTGGACAGAGTAATTTCCCCTGGTCTCTGGGTAGAAAGACCTGACGCACGTGTATATTGTTGCACACGTAAAAATTCCGTTGGTAGGTGGAAATCGAACAAGAGTAGTCTAATGGCGCTGCCCAGGCAAAATTTAGAGTTAAAAATCTACTTAAGGTAGTTTAGGATCCTCAGCGGTGCTACAGAGTTCTTGCATTGTGCTGAGATTCTTTGGACTCAAGCTTGAGTCAGAAGTTGAACGTGGCAATTATGGGTTATTACTCTTGTGCCATGATGTTGATCCGTCGTCTAAATTTAAATCTGCTGTCCTATGCGTTGAGTTATCCACTCCTAGTTTAGCCCTGTATTTAGTAATCTGTTGATAAAGGCTTTGGTCGAAATATTGGATAGTATTTGTGGGCATCTTCTATCTTCCCTCCGTTAAGCTTTCTAGTCACATTGTATGCTGTAACTAGCACTTCAAGACTTAACATTGCTCATGGCTATCTAGGTATGATGCCGGTGACCATGTCAAATTCGGCCTCCCTATGGCCTCTACAACGACTCTGCTCCTTTGGTCACTTTACGCTTTCAAAGATGGCTACTCCGCAGCGCAGCAGTTGGACGCCATGTATGACGTTATAAAATGGCCGCTTGACTACTTCCTCAAGGCATGGAACTCTAACACTAAACGACTGACCGTGCAGGTTGGAGATGGCAATGCTGACCACAGCTTCTGGGGCAGACCAGAGCAAATGACAATGTCACGGCCGTGTCAAGAGGTCAGCACGTCGTCTCCGGTAAGGTTCGATTTTTGGCTTTTATTGTTGTAGTGTGTATTTTGGTATATTGGCTTTCCTATTTTTATAATCCTCGTCTGTGGAGTTAATGCAGTGTATACTGCTATAGTGTGTCTTATTTTGGGTCCCGTTTTCCACATTACAGCTCTATTTACAATCGATTCTACCGGTTAAATCGCTTTACTGGTTAAACTGCTAACAGTGTTAGGACAAGGCACTTGGGTACCAGAAAATAACATCACTAAATGTTGAACAACCACATTCAGTGCTTTCCTAATATCTTATCACAAACAGGGGAAATCCAGAGGTCACGGGACAGTCTAATATTTCAGGGGGTGGTAGATAGGCTACATGCATTCGTGGGACGTAGGCTGCATGCAGTCGTAGGACCTAAACTGCACTTTCTCGTGGGACGTAGGTGGGTTGGGGTTAGTGCCAGTTCTAGATGTTTTTGGGTTCCTGAAAAAAAAAAAAGTTTGGTTCCATCAGGACCCGAACCCTCGACCTTTCTGATTCACAGGCGAGCGTCTAGCCGCTGCACCACAGTGACTTCCAGTATCTTAGAAGTAAATTCGGGAAGTAGATGTACTGTTTATGCTGGTCAGCACTGGAACTCGTGCACTCGTGGATATTCTGATATCATTAACCAATGTTAGTTATTTATACGCATACCCAGGGCAGCGACGTGGCCGCGGAGACAGCAGCGGCCTTGGCTCTTGGAGCAATCACGTTCAAAGACAAGGACACCACCTACGCGGCTCAACTTCTCACAGCAGCCGAGAGTTTGTACGCCTTTGCCAAGACCAGTAGGTGAGTACACGTTTAGTACTTTCTATTCCCCCCCCCCCCCCCCCCTCCTCTGTTTTCTGCCCCAACTCTCTTTCGGCATCTTCAGAAATATCTGAATATCAGCGAAGAACCACAGTACTTCGAGAAGATGTAGATGTTGTATAATGCTCAAGCCAAGGAGAACAACATGTCCTGAAAATGTTCACATTATATAACTTTTACTGCAAGGTGTTTGACAAGATTACGATTCCTCTCAACCCACAGAGGCCTCGTTTGCTGGAGCAAGACCGTTCACCTTAGTGTAGAATAGTATGGATCAAATCTACTGGCCCCTCCTAGCTGGGCCAGCCAGTTCCCCTGAGTTTAGAATGTATGGAACAAATCTACTTGTCTCTCCTAGCTGAGCCAGCCTGTTCCCCTGACTTTAAAATGTGTGAACCAGATCTACTGGCCACTCCTAGCTGAGCCAGCTCGTTCCTTTGAGTTTAGATTGTATGGAACAAATCAACTGGTCACTCCTAGCTGAGCCAGCTGTTCCCCTGACTTTAGAATGTGTGAACCAGATCTACTGGCCACTCCTAGCTGAGTCAGCCCGTTCCCCTGAGTTTAGAATGTGTGGACCAGATCTACTGGCCACTCCTAGCTGAGCCAGCTCGTTCCCTTGAGTTTAGATTGTATGGAACAAATCTACTGGCCACTCCTAGCTGAGCCAGCCCGTTCCCCTGAGTTTAGAATGTATGGACCAGATCTACTGGCCACTCCTAGCTGAGCCAGCTCGTTCCTTTGAGTTAAGATTGTATGGAACAAATCTACTGGTCACTCCTAGTTGAGCCAGCCTGTTCCCCTGACTTTAGAATGTGTGAACCAGATCTACTGGCCACTCCTAGCTGAGCCAGCCCGGTACTTGAGTTTAGAATGTATGGACCAGATTTACTGGTCACTCCTAGCTGAGCCAGCCCGTTCCCCTGAGTTTAGAATGAGTGTAGTGAGCCTGCTCAGTTATTTAAAATCACGCTAAATCGTGCTTGTTTACGTTTTCCAAACACAGGGGTGTGTTTTCCGGAGCCAGCCCGTTTTACGTCTCTAGCGGGGACAAGGACGA
>CAJHNH020000010.1:317500-319677 GCA_905116865.2 Candidula unifasciata
TGCTGGGAATTGAACCTGTCACCTCCAGAGAGCGTCTGCGCCTCGCCATGGACACAAGTGCACTAAGAACATGGTCAACTAGGCACCCCCATAAAAGGTGTCTTATTGGCCATGTCTATCGTACAACTTGAAATCCACAACTATGGGATATGGACATAATTCATTTCAAACCATTGAAATGGCACCATAGGTTACAGAAATTTATATTAACGAAGCATATATCGAATAACAATCACAGCAACAATTTACGAACACAGTAAACCCTATTGCTTTGTCTAGAATACACAAACATTGAAGAAAGGTATTTGATTGGTAGGTTCCGGTGTGTATACGGCCTCAAAGGTTTCCCCAGTTTAACGGTGTACCGAGGTTGAATGACTTCGATGCTCACGACCCTGAGCCAAAGGAGCTATGCTCAAGTGCTTCTAGTTCGGGGGAAAATAACGTAACATACAATCAATTTTCAATCCCCTTATTTACTGTTTTCGTACAGATACGCAGCAAATGTGGCTTTCCTAGCTCTGGTTGCTGCAGAAGCTGGGCTCAATACCGCCCAGTACCGGAAGTGGGGTGTTGAGCAGATCAACTACATCCTTGGAGACAACAAGCATAATGGCGGCTGTTTCAGTTTTGAGATTGGACACGGGAAGCAGTATCCACAGCAACCACACCACAGGGGCGCTTCCTGTCCTAACTTGTAATGTGGCATTATAACACTTTTTAAAATTTATTAAATTATTTACTTAATGCTTTTCTTTATTCTACACCAGTGTTAATATAATAAATCTAATCATTTATAAATTTTTTTTAATGACTACTTTCAGATGTTTAATACTTGTGTGTTATTTAATACTTTTGATTATTAAATACCTTATTATTTTGATACTTTTTTTTATTGAATATTTTTTAATAATTTAACATCTTTGGTTAATTATTTTTTTTTTTTTTTTTTTTCTTAATTTTTTTTTAAGTTTTTTTTTTTTTTTTTTTTTTTTTTTAATTTAACGTAAATTTTAACTTTTTTTATTTTGTTCTTTCGGTTATTTAACACATTTGTTTATTGAATGCGTTGTCGATTTAATACTTTGAATTTTTGTTTTTGTTTTTAAATACTTTGTGAATTTAACTGTTGTATTTTGCTACATTTTTATTTACTACAAATTTAAATTAATGTTGTTTTTTTTTTTTTTTTCCAGTACTTTGTTTTTTAATACTTTGTTCAATACTCTCTAGTTTTTTTTATTTTTTTTATTTTTTAGCATCTTTTTTTTTTAGTTATCATTGTTCCTTTTTATAATTTTGCTTATTTGTTACCTTTGTTGTTGTTTTCATTACTTTCATTTATATAATCCATTTGTTTTTATAATAGTTTGTTAGTTTAATACCTTTATTCATTTTGTACTTTTGTTTGTGTGGTACTTTTCTTTAGTGACACTTTTGTTTATTTACAACCAGTGATTTTTTTTTAAATTAAACATGCCTTTATTTGGTCTTCTTATTTTTTATTGTCTCACTAGTACCAAATTGTAGCCCAGTGTCGTGGTTTTGTGGTCTCTCTGATACCAGGTTGTAGCCCAGTGTCGTTGTTTTGTCGTCTCACTGATACCAGGTTGTAGCCCCGTCTCGTGGTTTTGCCCTTTCACTGATACCAGGTTTTAGCCCAGTGTCATGGTTTTGTCGTCTCACTGATACCATTTTATAGCCAAGTGTCGTGGTTTTGTCGTCTCACTGTTACCAGGTTATAGCCCAGTGTCGTGGTTTCGTTGTCTCACTGTTACCAGGCTGTAGCCCAGAGTCGTGGTTTTGTCGTCTCACTGTTACCAGGTTATAGCCCAGAGTCGTGGTTTTGTCGTCTCACTGTTACCAGGTTATAGCCCAGTGTCGTGGTTTTGTCGTCTCACTGTTACCAGGTTATAGCCCAGCGTCGTGGTTTTGTTGCCTCACTGTTACCAGGTTATAGCCCAGTGTCGTGGTTTTGTCGTCTCACTGTTACCAGGCTATAGCCCAGCGTCGAGGTTTTGTTGCCTCACTGTTACCAGGTTATAGCCCAGCGTCGTGGTTTTGTTGCCTCACTGTTACCAGGTTATATCCCAGCGTCGTGGTTTTCTGTATTCTTGTGTGGCTTTGGTGATGGATTTGTTTATCTCTTTTGCAAGTTCCAGCTACACCATTTATCC
>CAJHNH020000010.1:320117-342979 GCA_905116865.2 Candidula unifasciata
TTTTGTCGTCTCACTGATACCAAATTGTAGCCCAGTGTCGTGGTTTTGTCGTCTCTCTGATACTAGGTTGTAGCCCAGTGTCGTGGTTTTGTCGTCTTACTGATACCAGGTTATAGCCCAGTGTCGTAGTTTTGTCGTCTCACTGTTACCAGGTTATAGCCCAGCGTCGTGGTTTTGTTGTCTCACTGTTACCAGGCTGTAGCCCAGAGTCGTGGTTTTATCGTCTCACTGTTACCAGGTTATAGCCCAGTGTCGTGGTTTTGTTGTCTCACTGTTACCAGGCTGTAGCCCAGAGTCGTGGTTTTGTCGTCTCACTGTTACCAGGTTATAGCCCAGTGTCGTGGTTTTGTTGTCTCACTGTTACCAGGCTGTAGCCCAGAGTCGTGGTTTTGTCGTCTCACTGTAAACAGGTTATAGCCCAGCGTCGTGGTTTTGTTGTCTCACTGTTACCAGGCTGTAGCCCAGAGTCGTGGTTTTGTCGTCTCACTGTTACCAGGTTATAGCCCAGCGTCGTGGTTTAGTTGTCTCACTGTTACCAGGCTGTAGCCCAGAGTCGTGGTTTTGTCGTCTCACTGTTACCAGGCTATAGCCCAGTGTCGTGGTTTTGTCGTCTCACTGTTACCAGGCTGTAGCCCAGAGTCGTGGTTTTGTTGCCTCACTGTTACCAGGTTATAGCCCAGTGTCGTGGTTTTGTCGTCTCACTGTTACCAGGTTGTAGCCCAGTGTCGTGGTTTTGTCGTCTCACTGTTACCAGGCTGTAGCCCAGAGTCGTGGTTTTGTTGCCTCACTGTTACCAGGTTATAGCCCAGTGTCGTGGTTTTGTCGTCTCACTGTTACCAGGCTATAGCCCAGTGTCGTGGTTTTGTCGTCTCACTGTTACCAGGCTGTAGCCCAGAGTCGTGGTTTTGTTGCCTCACTGTTACCAGGTTATAGCCCAGTGTCGTGGTTTTGTTGTCTCACTGTTACCAGGCTATAGCCCAGTGTCGTGGTTTTGTTGCCTCACTGTTACCAGGTTATAGCCCAGTGTCGTGGTTTTGTTGCCTCACTGTTACCAGGTTATAGCCCAGAGTCGTGGTTTTGTTGCCTCACTGTTACCAGGCTGTAGCCCAGTGTCGTGGTTTTGTTGTCTCACTGTTACCAGGCTATAGCTCAGTGTCGTGGTTTTGTTG
This sequence comes from Candidula unifasciata, assembly GCA_905116865.2. Classification (NCBI taxonomy): domain Eukaryota; kingdom Metazoa; phylum Mollusca; class Gastropoda; order Stylommatophora; family Geomitridae; genus Candidula; species Candidula unifasciata. Next base: position 321,287 of record CAJHNH020000010.1, read on the forward strand.
CCTCACTGTTACCAGGTTATAGCCCAGTGTCGTGGTTTTGTTGCCTCACTGTTACCAGGTTATAGCCCAGTGTCGTGGTTTTGTTGCCTCACTGTTACCAGGCTGTAGCCCAGTGTCGTGGTTTTGTTGCCTCACTGTTACCAGGCTATAGCTCAGTGTCGTGGTTTTGTTGCCTCACTGTTACCAGGTTATAGCCCAGTGTCGTGGTTTTGTTGCCTCACTGTTACCAGGCTATAGCCCAGTGTCGTGGTTTTGTTGCCTCACTGTTACCAGGCTATAGCCCAGTGTCGTGGTTTTGTTGCCTCACTGTTACCAGGCTATAGACCAGTGTCGTGGTTTTGTTGCCTCACTGTTACCAGGCTATAGCCCAGTGTCGTGGTTTTGTTGCCTCACTGTTACCAGGTTATAGCCCAGTGTCGTGGTTTTGTTGCCTCACTGTTACCAGGCTATAGCCCAGAGTCGTAGTTTTGTTGTCTCACTGTTACCAGGCTATAGCCCAGTGTCGTGGTTTTGTTGCCTCACTGTTACCAGGCTATAGCCCAGTGTCGTGGTTTTGTTGCCTCACTGTTACCAGGTTATAGCCCAGTGTCGTGGTTTTTTGTTGCCTCACTGTTACCAGGCTATAGCCCAGTGTCGTGGGTTTTGTTGCCTCACTGTTACCAGGCTATAGCCCAGTGTCGTGGTTTTGTTGCCTCACTGTTACCAGGCTATAGCCCAGTGTCGTGGTTTTGTTGCCTCACTGTTACCAGGCTGTAGCCCAGTGTCGTGGTTTTGTTGCCTCACTGTTACCAGGCTATAGCTCAGTGTCGTGGTTTTGTTGCCTCACTGTTACCAGGTTATAGCCCAGTGTCGTGGTTTTGTTGCCTCACTGTTACCAGGCTATAGCCCAGTGTCGTGGTTTTGTTGCCTCACTGTTACCAGGCTATAGCCCAGTGTCGTGGTTTTGTTGCCTCACTGTTACCAGGCTATAGCCCAGTGTCGTGGTTTTGTTGCCTCACTGTTACCAGGCTATAGCCCAGTGTCGTGGTTTTGTTGCCTCACTGTTACCAGGCTATAGCCCAGTGTCGTGGTTTTGTTGCCTCACTGTTACCAGGCTGTAGCCCAGTGTCGTGGTTTTGTTGCCTCACTGTTACCAGGCTATAGCTCAGTGTCGTGGTTTTGTTGCCTCACTGTTACCAGGTTATAGCCCAGTGTCGTGGTTTTGTTGCCTCACTGTTACCAGGCTATAGCCCAGTGTCGTGGTTTTGTTGCCTCACTGTTACCAGGCTATAGCCCAGTGTCGTGGTTTTGTTGCCTCACTGTTACCAGGCTGTAGCCCAGTGTCGTGGTTTTGTTGCCTCACTGTTACCAGGCTATAGCTCAGTGTCGTGGTTTTGTTGCCTCACTGTTACCAGGTTATAGCCCAGTGTCGTGGTTTTTGTTGCCTCACTGTTACCAGGCTATAGCCCAGTGTCGTGGTTTTGTTGCCTCACTGTTACCAGGCTATAGCCCAGTGTCGTGGTTTTGTTGCCTCACTGTTACCAGGCTATAGCCCAGTGTCGTGGTTTTCTGTATTTGTAATGCGCTTCTTGGGTGGCTTTGGTGATGGATTTGTTTATCTTTTTTGCAAGTTCCAGCTACACCATTTATCCATCTCTTTCTTGGTCTTCCCCTGGCCTTGCTCCCAGATGTTCTGCTGTAGAGTCTCATAATCAGTTTGGCCTGGCTACATTCTCATTTAATTAGATGGCGGAACAATTTTATTTTTTGTCTATCAATATACTTCAGCAATAGTCCTATTCCAAATTTCTCTCTATTGGTAACCATGTCTCTCTTCCTGTGTTGTTAGTGACCTTTCCATTACTTAGTTCATTTGCTTAAGTAATACCTTTGTTAATTTAATACTGATGTCTTTTTTTTAATACTTTGGATTTGAGTGTGAAGTAAGCAACTCACTTCGACATTGGAATGTAGAGGTGCTGACTCCACATGATGGCACACAAGGGCTCAAAAAGGTCAAGACCATCTTCGAGGTCATCCTAAGTGAAGGTCCGCAGACGGAAGCCTGGCCAACGTAGAGAGTACGGAAGTTTTCTTTGAAATCAAAGTGCATCTGCTTTAAAGGAAAGGAACCAACAGTTTGCGGGTGAATAAACTAGACTTGTACAAACGGATGTGCACGCAACAGTCAAGTCCTGGAGTAAGGCTGAAGTCCAGTTTTTGGTGTACAGCCAGGACTTTCCGCCAGAGTTAACAGCCAGTGATCGCAAAAAAGAAATTAAAAAATCACCACATTGAAACTATAGTCGAGAAATAATAAGAGTAGTGCGTGTGTCAACCAAAGTCAATACCAGTAAATGTCATATGCTACTGTACTTTTGTGACATGCTTGATCACTTATAGTACTGTCTATGTTCTTGCCTCTGTGCAGTTTCACTCAGTACTGTCTCTGTTCTCGTTGTTTCCAGTTGTACCAGTGCTGTCTGTGTTCTCTTCTCTGTCCAGTTTCACACACTACTAACAGTGTTATCTTCCTTGTCTAGTCTCACATTACCGTCTGTGTTCTCTTCTCTCTCAGTCCAACACACTACTGTCTGTGTTCTCTTCTCTGTCCAGTTTCACACACTACTAACAGTGTTATCTTCCTTGTCTAGTCTCACATTACCGTCTGTGTTCTCTTCTCTCTCAGTCCAACACACTACTGTCTGTGTTCTCTTCTCTGTCCAGTTTCACACACTACTGTCTGTGTTCTCTTCTCTCTTAGTCCCACTCACTACTGTCTGTGTTCTGTTCGCTCTCACTCCCACACACTACTGTCTGTATTTTCTTCTCTGTCCAGTTTCACACACTACTGTCTGTGCTCTGTTCTCTCTCACTCCCATACACTACTGTCTGTGTTCTCTTCTCTGTCCAGTTTCACACACTACTGTCTGTGTTCTCTTCTCTCTCACTCCCACACACTACTGTCTGTGTTCTCTTTTCTCTCACTCCCACACACTACTGTCTGTGTTCTCTTCTAGGTCCAGCCTCACACACTACTGTCTGTGTTATCTTTTCTGTCCAATCTCACACAGTACTCTCTGCGCTCTCTTCTCTCTCCAGTCTCACACAGTACTGTCTGTTCTCGTTTCTGTGCAGTCTCACACAGTACTGACTCTGTCAATCCCACACAGTTCTGACTCTGTCAATCCCACACAGCACTGATTCTGTCAATCCTACACAGTACTGACTCTGTCAATCATGTAAGTACTGACTCTGTCAATCCCACACAGTACTGACTCTGTTCTTGGCTCCGTCCCATACTCATTTAGCTAATTTCCTTCTTCTCTTGTATGTGTTCTTCCTCCGTGTACGTTTTTTTTTTTTTTTTTTTTTCCTATGGTTTCAGTACAAATCATGCTAGTTATAATATCTAGTGACATATATTGACACATATAACATTGTAACTAACAATATTTCTCCAGGCCCGCAACTTGCGGAGACGCCCAGTTGAACGCCGACGCCCCGAGTCCACAGATCTTGTATGGAGCTCTAGTTGGCGGACCAGACAGACAGGATTTCTACCAAGACAAGCGAACAGACTACATCCAGAACGAGGTCGCCACAGATTACAATTCCGGCTTCCAGGGCGCCCTGGCCGCCATCAACCATCTTGTGGCTACCAACAATTTCCCACAGACAAACAACAAATGTCCGTGCAATCCGTAAACATTTGTTTTACGGTCAATTAAAAGGCTGCCAGTTTGGTCTGCAATTTAATGTTTGGTTATTTCAAAAGATATATAATGCCTTGCTTGCGTGCTTCGTTGAAGGGGGTTGGGGGGGGGGGGGGGCAATTTCGATCGTGCTTAAGCTTAAGTAAGCTTGGTAATGAGCTGTACACTATGACGTGATCCTAACTTACAGAGCAAGTTTAGAAATGCGGAGACAGGAGTGCTCCGTGCAAAGTGACAACCATCGTTTCAGAGGTCGCAGTTAGTTAGCCTCTTTTGGAAATTTTCTCCAGGTAATGCTGGCGTGTTGTGAAACGAACAAGCAGATAGACTGACTGGTTCTGTGTCACTTGCTGGTGGAGTGATGCAAGACAAGCAAGATATTGTAAGGGTCCTTTTGGAGCGATTGAATTTCGCGAAGGCAAAATATAGATTGAGGAGAGTGGTGTTGCCAGGAATGACTCGGGGATTTGGCTGACGCTCAGCCCTCGAAGAAAAGGCGAGAAAGATATGCAGTTAGATAGAACCTGCTACTGTCAAAAATGGAACTCTGCGTTGGCTGCTAAAGATGTGGACAAAACGAGTATTAGAATGTGCAGAGCGCTACTACGTCGATTCTCAGTTTAACTTTCAAGTAAGCTTTTTGCCTATACTTTCGATCTTCGTGTATTTACTTTTCGGGATAATGTGTGTGTGTGTGTGTGTGTGTGTGTGTGTGTGTGTGTGTGTGTGTGTGTGTGTGTGTGTGTGTGTGTGTGTGTGTGTGTTATTATCTTCTATTTGGCTATTCTACGTAGTAATGGGGCTTCTTGATTTCTGATTGGGTGCTTTCAAGTCCATTTCCTTTGAGGCGTTCTGTAGAGGAACTTATAGTTGGGTCATGAAAGGTGATTTGGTTTTATTACCACTGCGGACACATTCCGTGGGATACTTCACTGATCAGACACGCTAGCGCGAATACTCTCAAAGTCCCCTGCTAGTGTCGTTACCTGTGGGATGAAGCCGATGTATTTTGGCCATCTGAAGCGCCATGGCGGTCTCGAGAGAACGGCGATGGAGGGTGACGTTTCCGAAAAACGAGTCCAAGGTCGACCTCCGCGAAGGTGGATACATAATATTAAAGATGCATTGGATATGAAAGCACATCAGGCTGGAGATTGAGCAAGAGAAAAAGAGACTGTCAGGCATGCTTTGAAGGGAAGGACCTTCTGCAAAGGACCTGCTAACTGGTGAAGAACTGTGTGATATTTCTGTAATAGTGTTAGATTTTACTATAATGAAGCTTTTTTTTCTAGTGAGTCTTTTCTTTATATCGTCATATCGTCATTATGAACTCTTGAAGATGGTGTAGATGTAGATGTATTGCTACTGACTTGCAGAACATGCTCCGGAAAAAAGAAAAACAAACAAGAAACTGGTACTCATTGCTCAGGGTACCATGCATCGCTTGGTAAAACTCAAATCAGGAACCTTTTCAGGTGTTTTTTGTCAAGGACTTTCGGCTTTTGGTAACAATGAGCAGGCTCATAGATTAGCTGCTGCCGCTCTTCTGGGCGGTGAGTTACTTCGTGATAAAGTGGACGTCGTGAAGGCTGACTGGGATCAAATGAACAGTGCAACGAAAGAGGACAACAGAGTTGTCATATCCGGAGAGGCTGATTTCGATGAAAATGAGCGAAGCACTAGACAGGCACATTTTTACTCAGGCATCATCTGTGTGTGAAATCTTCGTTGACTGCTGAGGAAGGGGACAGACCACATGTGGAAAGGCCCTGGGAACATTGATGTCATTTTCTGCTTCACTCATTCATTCATTGCTTTCTACGTAACTGTTTACAAATAATATACAGCACTACCAAGGTCCAGGTTGTTTGAGTATTGATGGAGTCTTGCGTCTGTGCGTTTGTGTTGAAACTTTTATGTTAACCTATCGCTGAAGTATTATCTTCACAGGGTATGTGCTACAGAGCTCCCTATCCCCTCTAACAACTCATTAACCAGTTGTCACATAATACCATTACTAGAACATTCTAATCCATGAGCATGGGGACCCTTGTCATGTTGGAAGGAAGGTGGACTTGTTGAATATACTCAACCCTGAAGGGCTTTCTTCGAAGCCAAGACAGCAAGAGGGAGACGTCGATACAAGTGAGAGGACACTATCAAAAGACGGACAAACAGCAGTCTAAGAGATGCACAAACAAGACGAGAAACAGAGTCTGTTAGAGATCCATTGCAGCCAGCCTTCCTTGTAGAGACGGCACCTGAATAATGATGATGGTCGTCTCAAGTCTTGACTTTAGTCAGGTTTGGTCATGTTGCCACTTGAAAAGGAAAGTACAATAACAGTTATATAAAGTAAAATGTATAAACTAAAGCCTTCTCACAGCACACATATAACACTATCACCTGGAAAGAAAGACTCAGAGGTCCCAAATGAAGAGTCATTGAACGGTCAAACCACATTAATATAAAGAATTCTGCTCTCTAGCGTAGTTGGCTAAACCGGATTGCGAGCTGAACGGGTAACGTACTCCACGTGGTCCGGGTTCACTCCCGGGGGTAGGCAGAAAAACCACATTTCTCCAAGAATTACTGAATTTACAATTGAATCAATGCCGAAAGGTTGCGATATCCACAATACCGAGCCTAAGGGTTAACAGTTCATGGCTTCTGGATACTAAAATAAACATATAAAGAATTCTTGAAAGTAAAGAGCTTCGTGCGTTTCCGGTAGTGTCTCTTGTGTTTCCAAGGTTACGTCTTGAATGTGTATTCCCTAGCAGCGGCTTGCTGCATTCCGACATCTCTCTAGATCAACTAACTTGTAAATTGCTCTGATTGTCAGTTCCTGATCAGCAGTATACATCTAAAAGGACCTTGTCTTTGACTCATTGCTGTCAGCGACCAGCGTATCCCGTGTTCTTTATTCCACGATGTGAGCCCTTTTAACGACCTTAAAACAACTAGAACTGGCCCTAACCCCAACATCCCTACCCCACAGCCTCAGCCTACTTTCCACGACTGTATAAAGCCGATAAAATACTTAATATCCATGTCATACTTGAAGTTCGAGAAGGCTATAATTACCAATATTACAAGCCTTTACACTGAATAAAATACCTCAAAACTCTACGACATGGCCATCGGCGGGTAAGAGGCGCCATAACCTCTCCCCCTGCTGCCTTGCAGGGTAAGCCTCTTTAGACATAGGCTATTGGAGTCAAACCATATACACACTGGCGGAAGGCAAGGGGAAACCACCGCTGAATTATCCCTAGTCTATCATGCCTCAGAATAGGATTATGGAGAAGCATGATCGCCCACGCCAGTCGGCAAGGCACCTGATGATGATGATAATGCACTGAATCTACTACCCGCCCCCTCCCTTTTTTTTCCCCTTTTGAATAGTAGGCTGTGCCGGGGAATTCCTTGGGCAATTCTTTGTTTGTGGTGACATTATTAAAGAACCAAAAGTGGATCTCGGGGTGGATTTCTTCTTCGTTTCCTTCAGCGGCGGCAAACTCTGGAGAAAAGTTCGGGTTCTTCGTCTCCCTTCGGACTTCAGTCTTGTTCCAGAATCTGCCCATCCATTTTACATATTTGACTTATCTGTATGCAGACTGTTGGTTCCTGACCTCTTCGACAGATGCAGTGCGATTTCAAAGGAAGCTCCCAAATAGTCGACTTGTACGACATGCTTGTGAGTAGGCGGTGGGTCTATACGTGTTTTCCCCAACATTGAAGACCCTATAACCCGGAAGATTCGAATTTGAACTCAGGACTTTCGGGCCTGTAGTTCAGCGTCTAGGAATAAACTCACAGGGAGCAAGTACAGCAGGTATCTACCAGTCGTCAGTAGAAATTATCCTCGTCGACAAGTGTTTCGGCCCACGATTCCTAGACACTTTCGGAGGTGGGCCCACCTGAGTTCATGAAGCTCAGGGCTGGTACCCTGCTGCACGAAATTACCGGATGGTGTTTTCTAACCATTACGCTTCCTCGGTGCCTTAGTACAGCTGAACGCTTTGCAGTGTTGACTGATACCATTTGTGTTGTTTCCAAAACATATCAAGATAAGACTATGAAAATGCACAGCTGTTTGCTCCAATTCCTGAGGCCAGAATCGTGCGCAATAACTTACAGATCTCGATTCATCTCTCAGTGCCAGACTCACGATTTGAATAACTAAACAGTTTTGACTTGACAAAAATAACGCTCTCGATGAATCTACTTATGTCATAACTCATCGTAGGGGTCGTGTTTTTCCTTATTCTTCTGTTTCTGTTTCTTCTATTTCTGCATTCGCCTTTTGAAATGACGATTGGCAAGTTGTGTGGTGGTTTACAGCTAGGCTGATATATCTACACATTTTGACCCAGTTGATTCGATTTGAGCAAAACCCTTTTTTGTAGCTTTTTACGACATGCTTTGTTAGCGAGCACTGGGTCTATTCTTTATCACCCACAACATGGGGAGCTATCAAGTAATAAATTATAAACTATTCCTCATATCGGGCAAAGATCGCTTTAACATAATGATGTTTGAAACAGAAACTTTCTACCCACTTAGGACAAAGATAAAGTCTAGAGATTCCACTTTTGTAGTCCGGATCTAGCCTACAAGACTCCGTCTCTCGCCAAAGAAGGGCCAGAAGTCTGTCGAGAGTAACGTTACACTGCACAGCTACATCCCCCTGAGGGTTTCTGTGAAAATGCTCCGGTGAAAAAAAAAAAGAACGATGCGTCTGTGAAACGAACTCAGGAACTGCAGAACGCAAGACAAACTGCCTGACCACTTCGCCACAAGACCCTTAACCTAAATAGGACAGACGATACTCTGAAATGTCAGGCTATCCTAAACAAATGTTTTAAATATTTCAAGAAGGTATGTGAGATTTGTTCCTGCTTTATTGTCACTGGGTTCTTTCAGTCACTGTGAGAGAGGGAAACGGGAATAAAGGAAGTAACTTGGGAGGGGGGGGGGGGGGGGGGAATTGACTGTTTGAGTCGGCGAGTTGCCATCGATTGACTGAGTCACCGAGTTGTCATTGACTGTTTGAGTCAACCAGTTGCCATTTACTAACTAAGTGACCGAGTTGTCATTGACTGTTTGAGTTAACCAGTTGCCATCCACTAACTAAGTGACCGAGTTGTCATTGACTGTTTGAGTCGAGTTGTACACTAAGTGACCGAGTTGTTTGTTTGAGTCAACCAGTTGCCATTTACTAACTGAGTGACCGAGTTGTCATTGACTGTTTGAGTCAACCAGTTGCCATTTACTAACTGAGTGACCGAGTTGTCATTGACTGTTTGAGTTAACCAGTTGCCATTTTACTGAGTGACCGAGTTGTCATTGACTGTTTGAGTTAACCAGTTGCCATTTACTAACTGAGTGACCGAGTTGTCATTGACTGTTTGAGTTAACCAGTTGCCAACCACTGACTGAGTGACCGAGTTGTCATTGACTGTTTGAGTTAACCAGTTGCCATCCACTGACTCAGTCATCGCATTGAGGACTTAATGTCGTTATATTTGAGACCTGTCAAGTCTACCGGATAGTTTTTCCAAGTCTTGCTGGGTTTGTTTCGTAAGGTCTTACCTTTCTCTTGTTTTTCATAGCCCATACATTCTCTAAACTCCTGCCGAAATTTCTGGTGTTCGTCCTATCCTGGGCTTTGGTCTTAATCCTGAACTTTAGTTTTGCATTCACATCCACTTGCAGATCTTGCTAATTTGTATGCAGACTGCTGGTGTCGTGCTTCTCTGGCAGGTGCAATGTGACTTTAAATGAAACACCCCCAATCATTCGACTTTTACGACATGTTTTAGGTGACAAGACATCAGCTTGCCTGCTTCGGGATGCATCAGTTAATTGATATTTTGTTTTCGTGTGGTTTTGTTTAATTTAAATTTGTGCTGATGAATTCTCTGTAGTCGCAACGTTCATTTTCGTTTGTGTTTATTTCTTCGTGAAGCTCACTAATACACTTTTCGTTTTTTTTTTTTGTATATTTCCATGTTCTTAAGGTGTGCAATAGGACTGTTCTTTGTTGTCCTAAAGGAGCCCCACAACCCACCTTGCATCGACATGTTTCATCATTTAGGTCTCCGAAGTGTGGTTCAGTGGCTTAGAAGATCGGGAAATCGTTAAGTTTATTTGATTTGAGTTGAGCTGAGCTGATTTAAGAACTGACATCGCAGATATTGGGCATTCCCATAGGCGCACCGTCCCCATCTTCGGCCGCCAGCGCTTTCTAGTACCAATGGTGCCAGTAGCATTCTGATTATACGTCCGTCTTGCCTTTCCATTGAGCGTCGAGTATCGGCTAGAAACTCTCGTCACTTCCCGCTTTATAACTGTCACCTGACTGTGATGATCCATTTGCTCCTCCGAACTGTCCACGTTCTCCTATAGGGCCCTAACCACGTCTGCCTTATCACGCATCAGTATTCCACCAGGTTGAGCAAAGCCAGCCAGTAAGATCGCCTGCTCGTTTCCCAACACACAGGCATGCCTGTTCATTGCCCATTAGTGAAGTTGTTTTACAATACAATCCTCGATGTTTGCCAAGGCTCTATTCCTAGGGTTGGCAGTTTAGACAAAGACCGTGCTATGGACTTTCAGACAGTGTTAGGAGAATTGTCCCTTAAGGGAAATGGAAGCTTCACCAGGTAATATTCCAATAGTTCCCGTGTGGGAAAACATCAGTTAGACCCACTGCCTCCACAACAAACATGTCCTAAGAGTCAACTAATTGAGGGACTTCCTTCAAGGACGGATGTACGTGCAAATCTCAGGTGCTGACAAAAATCCAAAGTCCAAATAGACGAACAACAAGGACTTTCCGCCGGAGCTTACAGTCGGTGACCATAAAATCAAGAAGACGATATTCCCATAGTTCGCAGTGAATACAATCCAACAATCGGTTGCAGAGAACGGTGCCATTTTTTTTTAAAACAGAAATGGATTACGTCACGTAAACGTGACAGTTGTGGACATTTATGGTACACACTCATTTGCCTGCTACAAGGCGATAGATAGCCAGACTACGGCTATTTGCATTGTATCGCTCACAATTGTTACTATTTCTTTACTATCTGGCATTGCAAGCACAAAGGTAATTTAAATAACTGTGTGATAGTTCAATTGTTTATACAAATTATTCTTTAAGGAGTCTACGTGGCGACCTAGTGAAGCTGTTGACCCGCGCCATGAAGGTCGTGGGTTCGTTTCACCACTGCGTCGTTCGAGTTCACTAGTACAATTTTTATGGAGATCCCTGGGGAGGTCATCAACTGAGCTTTGCAGTTCATTTTCTGTTTTGTGCTATGCTATCAGCAGGCAGCTAGCTCATGTGCACATATATATGATATATATATATATATATATATATATATATATATATATATATATATATATATATATATATATACATACATACAGAGAGAGAGAGAGAGAGAGAGAGAGAGAGAGACCCAGTTGTAGGTAATAAAACAAAAGTTTTCATATCTAATGTACTATCAATGTCCGGCATTCAAAGGACTCAAGAGTGCATTATCAGTGCAGTCACCACAAACTATGCATGTTCCTTCTTCTTCTTCTTCTTCTTCTTCTTCTTCTTCTTCTTCTTCTTCCTCTTCTTCTTCTTCTTCTTCTTCTTCTTCTTCTTCTTCTTCTTCTTCTTCTTCTTCTTCTTCTTCTCTTCTTCTTCTTCTCTTCTTCTTCTTCTTCTTCTTCTTCTTCTTCTTCTTCTGCTTTCTTCTTCTTCTTCTTTTTCTTCTTCTTCTTCTTCTTCTTCTTTCTTCTTCTTCTTCTTCTTCTTCTTCTTCTTCTTCTTCTTCTTCTTCTTCTTCTTCTTCTTCTTCTTCTTCTTCTTCTTCATCTTCTTCTTTCCCTCCACTTATCTAATCAAAGTGTTGGAAATTAATCTTCTGGGTGCTACTTCAAGTGCTTAGCATAAGTTTGTCTTTATTTCTTTGAGCCTGTTCTTGATACCGTCGTTCTCTATTTTGCGTAGCGTTTCCTTTTCTGTGTCCATTGTATTTCTTGAGCGTGGCGCTTTGTAGCGAAAGGCACCATAGTTGTCGATCAGATGACCAAACCATTTGGTCTTTTGTGTCTGTTTGTAGGTGTGTGTGTGTTGTTGTTGTTGTTGTTTTTTATTTTTTATTTAAAGAGTATTTCAAGCCAAACCTTCTTCTGATTTCTGCATTATTTAACAATATCCCTGTCAGTTACACCGGCAGCTCTTTTAAAACATCTCATCTCTAATTTTAAGGCTTTGATTTAATTAGTTTACTAAGGGTCCAAGTATGAAACTGGTAGCATAAAGTTTGTTTTAAAACTAGTTATTTTTAGAGTTTCTTTGGTAGACAACGATATACTTGTGTGTGTATGAAAAGTTAGCTGTAAGAAAAACTCCACAGGGGAGCATGTACAGCAGGGTCTACCGGTCTTCAGCAGAAAATCCTTCATCGACAATTGTTTCGGCCCGTTACTTCCTAAACAATTTTAAATGGTGGGCCAACCTGGCTCATGAAGCCAGGCCCCAGTACTTCCCTGCTGAGTTCGATGGAACAATGTACTTTTCGGCGAGACGAGACGACGGTGTAATCAACAGGTAACTGGTGAGACGATTCGGTTGTCTTTACCCCTGAGCCAAAGGCGGCGCATATGGCAGAGGTCATAGCTCTCCTTGTTTGGTGGTTCGTTGTCACCTGTTTTAGGTCTTGGATGTTCATTAGGACCATGGTTGGGCCTTCCCTGGTAATGGTTCTACGAACGGTCTCTCTTGGTCTTCCCTGTTTTATTTTCCCTGCCGGTATCCATTTTAGGGCTTCATAGGGGAATCTGGACTAATCCATTTTGTTTCGTGGCGATTGTGTCAAAAGTCAGAGTCCAGACTAGACAATCGTTTCCGTGTGAAAGACTGAACGTTGTAACGGTCTTCTTTGCAGGCACGCTGCTTCGTGAAACATGAACGCTGTCTGGCATTTCCTGTTGGCAACCAGCGTCATCAATTTAGCCGCGTCTGATGTGGACGTAAATATCACCAACCACTGGGACACTGGTTTTGAAGGATCCATCTGTATTGTTGTTACCAAGGAACTGGATGGCTGGACTGGTCATCTCATTTTCTCAGAGGACGTAGACACGGTGGAATCTTGGGCAGCGAAGGTCACCAAGTTGTCCGGCAAAGAGTTTGTCTTTGAAAGCAACTCCTTCATCGCTCAGCAACATGTGGGAGCTCATCTTTGCTTTGCTTTCGAAGCTCATGTAGGAGGAAATATTGTTCCTAAGGCCACTTTTTACATCGAAGGGATGGACGGTCATGGGGTTAATTCTTCAACTTCTCAAAACACAGGTAAGTAATTTAATTTATGCGCTGTTTTAATCTGGAAATACGATAGCATGCAAAAACACATAACAAATTATGTTGATAGGATAAGTTGCTTTTTTTTTTTTTTAATAACACGCTTGAGTGAGCATCATTGCCTTCCTTTTTCATGCTCAAGTTGGTGGAGAAGGGCCGGGGGTACATTGCTACCAGAATAATTTCTTACATAGCAGGGATAGATGGATCATCGGGTAATTTTTCGGCGCCTCAAAAATAAGAGAGGCTGTTGGGTTTTTAAGATAATGTGGACACAAAAAATACATTGCACAATTTATCGCCTGGCATATTTTCTGTATCTTGTAGGTAAGTAGGTAGGTTCTACCCAACCAGGACATCACACTAGCGATAAGTGGAGAAGTCCAGGAAACCCCTTTCATAAGTTAGGCCCGGCTATATTCAGGGCCCCGGCAAAGACCGGCGGTGGGGTTTTAAATAACGAAACGTTGCATCACATATGGGGACAACTTTTTAACTATATTATATTGTATCTCGTCAGGTAGGTGGGTAGGTAGTTGTACCCCACAGGGACATCACACAAGCGATAAACACCTGATGAGTTTATTATAAATGAAGTGTTAACTTCTCTCAAAATTTGACCAATTTAAGGGTTATATTTTAATTTGCCATTATGGCTATAATGTTTGATCCAACATTCGCATTGGCGGCCCATATTATTGTGCGTTTCTTTAATTACTGCAAAAAATCAGTAAAAGTACACTTTCGCTGGAGTAATATCCCTTTGACATATGTTTTTATTTTTTTATATTTCATTTGTTGCAAATGTTTTTTGAATTTTTTTTTATTATTTCGTTATAATCTTCATTAAAACCATAAATGTGTACGAATAATACATTTGTCGGTCTGCCAAACTGTTATATACTGATGCTAGTATTGCAGGGGATGACACGTGTGCACTTAGAGGCAGGGACTAAAAATACGGCAGTCGTGGAGACAAAGATAAAATAGAACTGAATCGCCTTACAGAATATAGAGCTTCTAATTATACAATTTAAACCAAGTTACGTTTTTTTATTTGTAATTTTGTTTCATTTTTAACATGACATAAACATTTTGAGAACTGTTTAAGACACGTATCTGAATAGCCAATAATTCATGCCAACACAGGTTAACAGCACGTGTGATGAATTCAAGAAAGATATGTGCACTGTTAATTACATAGGATGAATTGAAAACAGACATGCAAACGGGTAGCAAAATTAGATCATCCGGGTCTAAAGAGAATCGTCAAACAAGGAGTGAGTCGGGAATTTAGTGAACACTCTACACTCAGTGGAAAGGCAAAAAGGGGACACAATAAGACTGCTACGGATACATTCGGAGCTGGAACTTTTCGCTGGCTGCTGGAGATTGGGGGGAGTGTTTATGGGAAGGTTCCGAGTGTTGTGATGTCGGTTCTTAAAACTCAATTTAACTTGTTCAAGAAAGACAGGAATGCCTGCACAACGTTTGCTAACAACAGTCACAAAGGTAAGAAAACATATATTGAACAGATTCTAAGGCAAAACAGACAATGAGTAACAGAAAGGTACCGATATGGGAAGCAAATGGAATGAAGAAATTAAGACATTCAGCAGAAACCCTTCTTCTTCTTCGTCTTCTTCTTCTTCTTCTTCTTCTTCTTCTTCTTCTTCTTCTTCTTCTTCTTCTTCTTCTTCTTCTTCTTCTTCTTCTTCTTCTTCTTCTTCTTCTTCTTCTTCTTCCTCTTCTTTCTTCTTCTTCTTCTTCTTTTTCTTCTTCTTCTTCTGTTCTCTACATCTGGAATGCCTCGCGGCGTCAGGGCAGAAAGAGATCTCTGGAACGGGCCCTTCAGTTCGCTTAGTAAAAACTATTTTTCAGTGTTACAGTTATTTCGGCGGTCCATCTTCTGCGTGATCGACCTCTGGTCTGTTACCGCTGTATCTTCAACGAACTTAAGTGAGAGAGAACAGGGAACGGGTTAGCGGTTGCATTATATGCACAATATCTAGTGTTGTCCAGAAGAGAATGAAGAGACTGGTTTCGACTGTGACGTATAACGGCATAACCAAGTGATAAATGAAAAATTATATCAATCAGTCAGCGAACACTGTCTATCCTCTTCTGCTCTTTCACAGGAGGAGGAACTCCATCCAAGAACTATGCAGAGGCACTGGGCAAGTCCATCTTGTTCTATGACGCTCAAAGATCTGGAAAACTCCCTGCAAACAACCCAATCAAATGGAGAGGGGACTCTGCCCTGGACGACTGTGTTCCCGGTGGCTGGTAAGACATGGATGCATAAAAGAAGGGTTAGCTGAAGGAATGTCATGTGTAGGCGTATTAGTTAGTTAGTCAAAGTTCCATCGTCGCTGCATAGGGGTCACCCGATTGCTGCTCCGTTCTTATATCAAAATCATGCAAAATGCTCCTCACTGACCCATTTGAAAACGTGAAAATCTTGTCTGTCTCTGCAAGATCCTGAAGCGTACACACACATAGTAAAAATGCATACGGCAGTTGTCAGATGTTCTAACACTTACGGTCCCACACAAGAATTCTGACAAAAAATCACAAAAGTGCATTTCACCTGCAACAAAAGTATACGGCCATCAGCCATTATAGTGCTGCCAACAACACACCTCCAGCAAAACATTTTAAAAAATACATTTGACATTCAATTCACAGTTCATAGTGTCGCACCAAGCACTAAACTCAGTAGCTAGACGACTGAAAATTTGGACTCTTAGTCTAGAAAAATCTTTGCATCAGCGAAATCTAGTTAATATATAGAGACATACCATATTTCTCTCTTTATAATATGCTTTCTTTTACCTGCACTCCAGATGTGCGCTTGCATAGCCAGTGCATCTTCAATATTCTGTATCCACGTTCGTGGCGGTCGGCCTCTGACTCGTTTTCGGAAACTGGACTCTCCATCGCCCTTCTCTCTCGACCACTGTTATTTTCAAATGCAAACATTAAGGCCACTGGAAAAAACGTGGAGCATGCGCCAATGGAGAAGCATGTGTCGCTTAAGTTAATGACAAACTTGGTGACATAACCGATACTGTGGGATCCGAATGGGTCGACAGCACGAGTAGGTGGTGAACTCCGAGTGTTAGCGAAAAAGTCAGATCCACGGGTAGCTGACCGCTGTTGGCGGAAATGCATAGTATGTGGGTTAGTCGGTTTCAGCCAGTCTAAGTGTCTGAACGTGTGTGCGAATTGTTCAAATCCTATGGAGGAAAGTGCTGGGGAACTTTTTTGAGTTGTGATAGGGAGGTATCAGAGGCCGATTGACGGGATATTGGTGATATTTCAAAGAGTGGCTGGGGTAGCAGACGGGAGGTCTATAGTCTTTCACCAAGTGGTGCATCTACCTTAAGTCCTCAAGTGGTTTGGCCTTTTAGAGGAAGAAGCCTCAGAGGATTGTTACTGCACATCACATGGGTGTACCTGGCGATTGGGTGTGAGTCACCCGTAGAAGGCACCTTGTCAATAGTCTAGTGGGGTGTATTGTCCTTGTCTGGAGAGACTGTCGATGTGAGTATTTGGAAGTCAGTAGTCTACTTTACAGTGAGTCCTTGATCACCAGTTCATTTTCGTCGCAATGTGTTCGTTCATAGTAAAGAGACTGATGGTAATAAAAGATCGTATTTGGCGTGGTGTATCATATTAGAGAACTCGAAGACAATGTTAGTGGTTACGATAACACATGTTGACATGTTCGTGTGCCTGGCATTATAGTGAGGCTTTTGTTGGGTTCCCCTTCTTTGCTCCAAATGTCATCACCATCAGCATGTGCCGTGTCAATGAAAGTTGACAGTATGGTTTGTGGACAGAAGGAATCAAGTGAATGTGTGGAGGACTGACATTTAACAACAATTACCCTAGATACATGGCAGGCGTGTGGTACATTCCAAGACCGCACTAGTCAGCCACCACGGCGCTTAACAGGGCCAAAATATCTCAGCTTTCAAGAGAGAATGCTGTTTACGAGTCAATTCTCCTTGATGTTCGGGTTATCAGGATTGTTACGCTTCTCTCTTGTTCTTCCTCTTCTTCTTCTTCCTCTTCTTCTTCTTCTTCTTCTTCTTCTTCTTCTTCTTCTTCTTCTTCTTCTTCTTCTTCTTCTTCTTCTTCTTCTTCTTCTTCTTCTTCTTCTTCTTCTTCTTCTTCTTCTTTGTACATCGGCTGTAAGCTGTTACGGCAATTCCTGGTTTTTCGTCCATCTGGCTTTGTGCCAGGGACTGAGTTTTGTGTGTACATCCGTTTTACGGACTTATTTGTGCTGTTGATTGTTCTTTGCCACTCGGGCGAATGCACTCCGACTACGAAGGAAGTCACCAGTTAGTCGACTTCTACGACATGCTTGTTGGGAAGGCAGTGGGTAGACTTTTGTTTCCCCCCACAATGGAGTCCCCGAACCCAAACGCGGATTTGATCTTCTTGATAATCGGCATTCTAAAAAAATTTCTATAGCATTTCAGTTCAAAAGTTCCGACAATGTTCTTCAAAGAGTCAGTTGCTTGCTCCGTTAGTTGCCACTGAAAGTTGCATGATCTCAAAATGTTTACTTCAGCTTGCTTGCAGGTATTATGCCATAGATTCTTCGTGTGAATTGCAAACAAAATAGAGGGGGGGGGGGGTGGTGAGTGGTCTCGATGTTTGGCATCCGCCCCGAGTGCTGGAAGTCCCAGGTACCATCACGGTTCCCCGAGTAACTAAAAAGAGTATTTTATGTTCAGAGACGAATGTGTTTTAATGGGCCATTTTGCAAGATTTGAAAAACGTTGATTCCCTTCTCCGGACAGGTACGATGCTGGCGACCATGTAAAGTTCGGTCTACCTATGGCCTCGACCACCACGCTTCTCCTCTGGTCACTCTACGCCTTCAAGGATGGCTATGTCAAGGCTGGTCAGCTAGATATGATGTACGACATGATCAAGTGGCCCCTGGACTACTTCCTCAAGGCTTGGAACCCAACCACTAAGGAGCTAACTGCCCAGGTGGGAGATGGGAATGTTGACCACAAATTCTGGGGCCGGCCCGAGCAGATGACGATGGCTCGGCCTTGTCTGATAATTAGTGAGTCTTCGCCGGTAAGATGCTTATAAGTAAGATCTTTATAAGTAGATATATAAATGTAAGAGATACAATAGGGGCTTTCAAGCTGAATTGCTATAGACAGATTCTCATAATTACCATGGACAAAGCAGGAAAAAAACATACTGACATTCCAAAAGATCTGAACATCAAGGAAGAGTGGATAGTAAACAGAATACGAAATATGCATCTTCCTGAAGACATTTCAACTTTTACTATTCTTTTTTGTTTATATTGTTTTATTTCTGTTTAGCTTTTTCTATCATCTATTACTACTACGTTTCCCAGACAGGAGAAACTTGTTATTTGTTATAATACATCGACGTTTAATGTGATCTTGAATTTTGGCGACTCTTTTCCGACTCTTTTCCATTGTTGAAGGCCATTTTTTAAATGCCTAAACTATATATATAATGTACTCCGCCTGTTTACTTGATTCACTCATTCTCATAACTCCTGCTCGCTTTCTGCTAGTAGCACTGTTTTATAAAGTTGTATAAAGATGCTACCAGACACACACAAATTGCAGAAAGCGACTACAATCAACGTTCTTTGGTGCTTTTCATTGAGGAAATTGGAGAGCGTCGATGTTATAAGAAAGTTGGAGGAAATGAGCAGGACGTGGAGATTTAGTGGGTACTGCTGGAATGCTTGTCATCGCGAGGCAGAAGAATATCATTGGAAATAATTACTAGTTCATGAACACAGAGCCAAGAGCCACTAATATTCATGCTTGGATGGAGATTTTGTCGCAGGGCTCACCGAAACGCTATGTGATTGTATGTATTCTTGTTTGTGAGAACTCCACAGCAGGATTATGGGCATCAGGAGTCTACCGGTCATTGGTAGGAGATTCCTCCTTTCAATAAATGTTTCGGCCTATTATCCTCCTAGACAATCTCAGGGAAACGGGGTTCATGAATCCCAGACCTCGGACTTCTCATGCAGCGCTTTATCGGATTTTCGAACAAGACGTTATGGTGATATGCAGCAAATAATGGTATAAATGTCCGTTTGTGTATATTGCTGATGAGGGCTTTTTGGCGTTGTTGGTTGTAGTCTTGCGGAGCTGACTTTTTTTTTTTTTTTTTTTTAATAGTATATTTCTAGTTTGGATTTATTAAGATTAGTGCACGAAGTAGGCGGCTGTGGCTGTACTTGATGGTCAGCGGGACAGCTGCTGGGAATTTGGGCATCCTAATATGGGGTTAGCTGCGGCCCTTGTTGGTTTCGACAGTGGTATCGAGAAGCCGACAGTCCAGAAAGCAATGGCAAACTACTGGACGTAAATTTGCCTAGAAAAACCACAACAGCCAATGCTGGTGTTGGTTCTGCAACGTCCTGTAAAGGATACGCAACTAACATGCAATATTGTGTTAGATCTGCGCAAAAAGTGATCTTAGTGTACGAAGTATAAAGCTCTATGCAGTATGGATCACCACCGTCACTCTTTTGGTCAGATAAAGTAAATAATGTAATGGTAAATTCCAGTTTTGAAAAAGATTCAAGAGTAAGGTTACAATTGTGTTTATCTTAGCGAGAACTTCTGACTGTCTCATACAGGGATTGAAGATACCGACTGAATCGCATTAAATGTAAGGATTGAGTAGGTTTAAGTGGGTCTGAAATAAGCATTCAGCCGGGGTTCAGGTGTGGGAATATAGTTATGGTAAAACCAATATTTATGTACATAGTTGATAATTGAGGGTTCAACACGAATCTTGTCGCCTATACTTTCCGAGACATTTTTTTTTTTTTTTTTGGTATCTGCTAAGCTTAGATCAGTCACTAATTTACATTTATAAAGTTTACAATCATTTTCACTAGCATTTATTCGAGTGCCAGGTACTTAGCCTTGACTGGCAGCTGGTCTAGGAAAATTGACTAACAGATTGATACAGAGAGCACTGATCTTCTGATTCGGCGACTTTTGCAGCATCCTTTTTTCCAAAAGTACTAGTGTTACTTTTTCTTTAGAGTAAACAAGGCAGGATGAGTTAGAGGTCGTGACGCATGAAAACACATAGTCTATAAGTACTGCCCGTGCTTTGTGCTATAGAGAAAAGGACCGTCGCCCATGGGTTGCAATTCCCATATCTTATTACAGCATAACAGAATATTGTCGTCTGGAAATACGTAAACGTATCAGCCATTATTTGAGTATACTCACACACCGAGTCCGTGGCTTAGACTTTGCAAACGGGGCTTGTAATGCCAGGGTGCCGGGTTCGATTTGTCTTGCGTTGGTACTGAGAACTGACCGTGGCAAGCAGTGGCAAACTACTAAACGTGAAATTTGCCTATGAAAACCACAACAGCCATAAAAGATATGCTGGGATTGGTTCTGCAACTTCCTGTAAAGGATACGCATCTAACTAACTGAAACATGGTTTACAGGGTAGTGACGTGGCAGCAGAAACAGCAGCCTCTCTCGCCCTTGGCGCAATCGCGTTCAAAGATAAAGGGGACACTGCCTATTCTACCCAGCTTTTGAATGCGGCGGAGAGTTTGTACGCTTTTGCCAAGGCTAATAGGTAGGTATTGTTTGCTATACTACTACTTCTTTACTTAGTATGTTTATATATATATGTGTGTGTGTGTATGTGTATGTGAGTGTATATATGTGTGTATATATATATATATATATATATATATATTTGTGTGTGTATGTGTGTCTGAGTGTATATATGTGTGAGTGTATATATATATATTTGTGTGTGTATGTGTGTGTGAGTGTATATATGTGTGTATATATTTATATATATATATATATATATATATATATATATATATATATATATATATATATATATATAAATATATTTGTGTGTGTATGTGTGTCTGAGTGTATATATGTGTGTGTATATATATATATATATATATATATATATATATATATATATATATATATATATATATATATATATATATATATATGTGTGTGTGTGTGTGTGTGTGTGTGTGTGTGTGTTATAACAAGAGTAATGAATATGTTTTGAAAGAAACTGACTCACGAAGAGAACTGATTGCCCACATCAGAAAGAGACAATCTACATTCTTTGGTCATGTGATGAGAAGGAGAACACTGGAGTTCATCGTGACGGTAGGAAAGTGGAAGAGGAGCAAAGGCAGAGGTAGACCTAGAGAACAGATGCTAGACAATTTAACATCAGGGCTTGGAAGATTATCTGTGTCAGAGTTGCCTGAAAGTACTCGAGACAGAAGGTTGTGGATAGTCATGACTACCAACGCGACACCGCATGGACTTTAAGAAGAAGAAGATATACTGTAACATACTTCTGTTTGTGTATACTGTTTTTCCATCCCGCTGGTTTATATTAAAATAATTTTTGTGTAAAGGTTTTCCTATTGAATTGATTTATTTTTCACTATTGTATTCTGTACTACTGCCAAACAACTACTATAACCATCACCGCGACGATTACGATGACACCTGTTTATGTTAAATGTATTACAACTACTTCTACTACTGCTATTGCTATACTACTACTACT
>CAJHNH020000011.1:5000-30000 GCA_905116865.2 Candidula unifasciata
AAGATGAGGTGATTGGCTCCTTTCCTCTGCGGTTTATATCCTGATATATAACTCTGTGACTGGTTGGGTTGATATCAGAGCTGAACTAAATGTCACAGTAAACACGGGTGATGCTATCCACTGTACCAGATAAGACGCCGATTTTGTTGACAGAATTAAATCAACCACTACACCAATAAAGAGTCTGTGATTGGTTGACAGATTGAATGATTTTCTACCCACTAGGACATCACACAAGCGAAAAACACCCGATGACACAATGTGCCACCATGTGGATGAGGATCCCCGTGGAAAGGTCCCAAAAACCGCGTTCAGCCCTTAGGACATATTTATGGCCGGGCTATATTGCGGCCCCTGGCAAGAGCCAGGTGGGGCTTCAAATAACGAAAAATGTCATCCTAAAAAAGACAGGAAGTATTATTGATAGATAAATTGGTTGACAGATTTACGTTGTATAATATACCAGATAAGGGGCTGTAATTGGTTGAGAGAATGAGGTTATCCATTATACAAGATGCTGTGATTGGTTGAAAGAATGAGGTCATCCACTATACCAAATAAGATGCCGTGATTGGTTGATAGAATTACGCTGTCCACTATGCCAGCTAAGACTGTGATTTGTTGACGTAATTAGGTTACCACTGTAGCAGATAAAAACCCTGGATTAGTTGACACGTTGCCACTACGACAGAAACAAGACAGCATTATTTTAGGATGTTTTTTTTTTTTTTTTCTTTATCAGGTCTGCAGTGTAGAGCTCTACGCCTCAGTGTAGATGAAGACAAACCCTTATCAACCTTCAACATTACACTCTGGCCATAGAGAGAAGATAGGGGGACTAAGCTCCCTTGGGTAAAAGTAGGTGTTCATGACTTGTTTAACTGTGCAATAAGAATAACAATTATTATTATTTTTGTGCAGCATGGCATTTAGAACAAATCATATTTTTAAAATAATAGCAAATGTATCAACACATGCTTACAAATAGACGTCAGTATATAATGGAGGCTTTGGGCGCTCTGGGAGTCGCCGTGGCATAGTGGCTAGACGCTCACTTCTGGATCGGAAGGTTGTAGGTTTGCTCCATGACAGAGCCGGTTTTTTCCCAAAATGATCCTGGCTCCTAGGTTGACCCAGCTTTGAGTGGGTACCAGGTGCAGTCCTGGAAAGTAAAGACGGATGGCATAATGCTGAATCACCCATTAAGTGCCGATTGGTCTATAAAATATAGGTCTAGCCCTATATGCCATAGGTGTTGAAAATTGTCATTTACTTTTTGGGGGGTTATATGCTCCCTGAAAATTATTCGCCCACTCCCCGATTTTGTGGGGGGGGGGGGGGGTGGGGGGACTCAAAGTACATGAGCACCCAATGTCCGGCGCTGATGTCCACAATCCGGGAGAGAGCAGTGGGGGGGGGGGGGGGCTGAAACCTGTATACACCTCTACCACCTAGGGTAAGAGAGGAACGACTTGACAAACCTATATGCACCTCTGAAAGAAAAAATAATAATGAAACATATCAGCACAAAGCAATTTTGTAAAGGGTTCATTATCCAACAAAAGGCAAGTAGTATTTGGCTTTTGATTTGATCTGTTTTTACAATCTGGCTTCTGCTATGATGAACTGTACCGGGAAAGGAACATTTGACTGCTTCAATATACACGAATCATCTCTGGGTGATCAAGATTCCCTGGAGTCTGAGAAATGGGACAGTTCTTGTGATCTGCTGCCCAAAGACAAAGCACGTCTTCGGAAAAATCCCTTCTCGCAAGTTTTAAATGTCAGCATCTTCTTGACTTCATCCCTAAATCTATCCGAGGTAAAGCTGTAGATGAACGGATTGGCCATGTTATTTACAAGAGGACACAGTTTGGCCAAATCATAGAAGGCCTTGCCCGCGGGACTCATAGCGCCCTCGACGGACGTCTCGGTCATTGACAGGACCAGGGTCACGAAGTAAGGGGCATAACTGGCGAAGAAGACAACGGTAACAGCAATGAAAACCATGGCGGAGTTTCTCATCACTTGGCTCTGTTTTTCTTTCTTTAACGCCTCGGTTCCCGTAGCAAGCGAGGGGCGTCGTTTGAGCTCGTCGTGTTTGTTGGATAGGTCGCGTAGAGTCTTCACAATTTTATAGTAGAGAACGACGAGGACTGTGGATACAGTGATGAAGACGAAGACTAACAGGGCGGAGTAGACGAGGAAGATGGGCGTGTTCTTGCTCTCGTTGCTGATGAAGCAGTAGGTGATCTGAACGTGGTAGTTTTGGTAGTATATTGTGCTCATGCCAAAGATCCAGACACAGGGAACGTTGATGGCGCAGGCAAAGATGACGCTGACCGCAAACAACTGCTTACTCAGGCGAGGTCCTACCCCGGTCTTTCTGAGCAAACATAGCTTTAAAAACCTGAAAACAGACGGCACAAGACGAGAGGGTTAAAAAGCTTTTAAAACCTGAAAACAGATCGCACAAGACGAGAGGGTTACAGAGCTTTAAAAACCTGAAAACAGATGGCACAAGACGAGATAGTTATAGAGCTTGATAAACCTGAAAACAGGTGGCACAAGACGAGAGGGTTACAGAGACAAACATATAAATCTGATACATTTGCATTTACTTTAAACACACACACATACACAACAACAACAACAACAACAACAACAACAACAACAACAGCAACAACAACATAAAAAGTCATGGCTACTGCAAGGAATATAATTGTCACATAATTTATGAATACAATTGTGGAAACTGCATACAAGATTACTTTAGAGATCATCTGTGATTTTCTTCGAATCTGTTCATCTAGTTTTTTAAGCGTACGGGCTTTGTCGTGAACTAGTAAAATCGCGCCTTGTCTATGCGTGTTTTTTTTTTTTTTTTAAATAGTATAGTTTTCTATGACGCGACACTGGAACATTGATTTTGAGAGTGAACGCCTTTCACAATGCCGGATTTGATAGAATTAAATAACCTAATGCTGTGTGGTGGTGAGAGAAAACAAGGGGGGGGGGGCAAATTGGGGGGGGGGGAGGAGAAGATGTAAAACTAAAAAGATAAATGGTGATTGAAAACAAAATTCATATTAGAAACTCACTGAAGGTAAAACGGGCAACAAAAAAACATGATGATATTTCGGCTGATGTCTTCATCAGCGTGAAACGAAAAGAAGAATATTTAGCCATGAAGACAAAATAACAGGATGGCACCGTAAGTCGATATGGCGAGAAATATGTTTCTATATCTTTTCTGTCATCCCAACGGTTTCTCTATGGGTTGTTTTGTACTGAAAAAAGCAACAACATGATGATGATGGTGGTTGTGTTGGTGGATGTGGTGGTGGAAGTGGAGTTTGTGGTGGAGGTGGTGTGCGGGTGTTGGTGATGATGGCGAATATGGTAATTATTGTGTTGCCTGTGGTGGTATAAATGATGATGGTGATGGTGGTGATTGTAGAGTGGTGGTGGGATTGGTTTTGGTGATTGTGGGGTAGCGGTGAGGGTGATTGTGGGGTGGTGGTGGGATTGGTTGTGGTGATTGTGGGGTAGCGATGGTGGTGATTGTAGGGTGGTGGTGGGATTGGTTGTGGTGATTGTGGGGTAGCGATAGTGGTGATTGTAGGGTGGTGGTGGGATTGGTTGTGGTGATTGTGGGGTAGCGGTGAGGGTGATTGTAGGGTGGTGGTATGATTGGTTGTGGTGATTGTGGGGTAGCGATGGTGGTGATTGTAGGTTGGTGGTGGGATTGGTTGTGGTCATTGTGGGGTAGCGATGGTGGTGATTGTAGGGTGGTGGTGAGATTGGTTGTGGTGATTGTGGGGTAGCGGTGAGGGTGATTGTAGGGTGGTGGTATGATTGGTTGTGGTGATTGTGGGGTAGCGATGGTAGTGATTGTAGGTTGGTGGTGGGATTGGTTGTGGTCATTGTGGGGTAGCGATGGTGGTGATTGTAGGGTGGTGGTGGGATTGGTTGTGATGATTGTGGGGTAGCGATGGTGGTGAATGTAGGGTGGTGGTGGGATTGGTTGTGGTGATTGTGGGGTAGCGGTGAGGGTGATTGTAGGGTGGTGGTATGATTGGTTGTGGTGATTGTGAAGTAGCGGTGAGGGTGATTGTAGGGTGGTGGTGGGATTGGTTGTGGTGATTGTGGGGTAGCGATGGTGGTGATTGTAGGGTGGTGGTGGGATTGGTTGTGGTGATTGTGGAGTAGCGGTGAGGGTGATTGTAGGGTGGTGGTGGGATTGGTTGTGGTGATTGTGGAGTAGCGGTGAGGGTGATTGTAGGGTGGTGGTGGGATTGGTTGTGGTAATTGTGGGGTAGCGGTGAGGGTGATGGTGGTGACAGAGGTATTAGTGGTTATGGAAAGAGTGTTACGTCATAAAATTTCATGACAAAACATTGAGACTGAGATATCCCCCGACTCCCGTGCACCCACAGCTCACCTGTCAACAGCAATGATGACCAGGACACAGCTGGAGGCAATGGCAGTGCCCAGGGCCACGAAAGAGGTGAATATACAGGTGGCCACGAACGCCGAAGATCGGGAACGGGCGGTCAGATAGAGCAGAGCCGGGCAGGCTAACGTTAACGACGCCAGATCAAGTACTGCTAACATCTGGAAAAATGAAAAACTAATTATTCATTGATTTTTTTTTTTCAAGGAATACATTTAGTATTAGAAGTAGCTTTAACAGTAACATAGTCATCATCTTGATCATCACTATCATCATTCTGATAGTCGTCATCTTTACCTTTGTCCTAATCTTGATTATACTGTCTTCTTAGAACAGCAAGGAATTACATAGTTTGGCCAGCTGGTCAGAATAGAACTAAATCAGTCAGCAGCTAGAGCGTTCTACTTGACAACAGCGGACTATAAGGCAAGAGACCCTACAAAAACGCTTTATGACATAAGACAAACTTGGCAACAAGTTAAAAAAAACGAAAATGTCTAATTCGTTTCTGCAACGCTTTACGGGATAAACAACAGGACAAAAGAGAAAAGGTGGAAGAAGATTACAACAACCAGCATTTTGATCGCTGTTATCATCCCTACAATAATCATTATGACATGATTAGAATAGTTATCATCATTACAAATGCCACTATCATAAGCAACAGCTTGTCCCCGATTATCATTAGCGATTTCGTCAGCATCGTTACAATTTTTTTTTTCATTATCAGCATCATCATCTGATGATCATTAAGTGTAATGTTTCATGAACTCTGGTATTGTGTATTAATGTAATGTGCTGATGAAGGATTTTTAGCCGCAACATTTACTTGTCGTTTGTATTTGTGATGATATGAAGCTAGCTAGTTCAATTTTTCGTTTGGTTTTTTATCTTTTCAGTATATTTTTATCGACTCATCAGTACCCAATAAGTGATGTTAATATCACGCCGACCGCCTTTGCTTCCCACGACAATACGTCGTATCCATTTTATGCTAGATCATTCTGAGAACCAAGAGGAACAAAATGGGCATCGATAAAGCTGACGTTAGTTCCTATCTGTTTGCAAATTTGCCATCCAAGAGCCAGTTTTCTAGGGTAAATAACTCTATTTTTGTTCCAATAACAAATTTGAACATTGTCTCCCTTTATTCATTGGAAACAAGAAAACAATTTTTCCTGGAATGTGAACTGTCTCTGCCCCATCACCGACCTCGAACACTTTGTTTCTGTTCCTCTTTCTTCTTTCTTCTTGTTTTCTTCTTCTTCTTCTTCTTCTTCTTCTTCTTCTTCTTCTTCTTCTTCTTCTTCTTCTTCTTCTTCTTCTTTTTTTTTTTCTTCTTCTTCTTCTTCTTCTTCTTCTTCTTCTTCTTCTTCTTCTTCTTCTTCTTCTTCTTCTTCTTCTTCTTCTTCTTCTTCTTCTTCTTCTTCTTCTTCTTCTTCTTCTTCTTCTTCTTCTTCTTATTCATCATCATCATCATCATCATCATCATCATCATCATCATCAACATCTTCTTTTTTTCTTTTTCTTCTTCTTCTTCTTCTTCTTCTTCTTCTTCTTCTTCTTCTTCTTCTTCTTCTTCTTCTTCTTCTTCTTCTTCTTATTCATCATCATCATGATCATCATCATCATCAACATCTTCTTCTTCTTCTTCTTCTTCTTCTTCTTCTTCTTCTTTTTCTTCTTTTTCCTTCTTCTTCTTCTTCTTTTTCCCATTATTATTATAATGATGATGATTATTATTTTTTTTTCTTCTTTTCTGTTTCTCAAACCAAGAACTTATATCCTAGCAGCAACAGCAGCAGTAGTAGCAGCAGTAGCAGTAGTAAAAGTACTGGTATAATAATTTTGGTTTAGCTACACTTGCGAACTAAAACTGGCAGGTTTGCAGATCTGCACTCTTTGGAAGTGCCCAGCGAAGCGAAAAGTCGATTTTTTCAGGTCTATCGCGGTGAGAGAAGAAACACGTGGTCCTGATTTTTCTTTGCAAGGTTCTTAGCGCAACGTAGGTTCATCGGACTGAGTCGAGAGATGGATGGGGTCACTGGTTTCGTGTTGTGGCGGTACGTTCAATAGATAGATTGTGTTAGATCTAAATTTCCACTATGCATCCTCGCTCGGAGATTGTGATAGTAGTTGGAGTGATTAGCACCTGGACTATTCGAACACATTGTTGACTGTTAATGTAGTGTTATCTGTGAAGCACGCTTGTTTTGTATTCAGGAAAATAAACAGATGTTGAATACGGTGATTACATTCCATTTGTTTGATTCAAAATAGACAAGGGTCATGCACGTAGTCTGGCTAGGCATTGCCTATTTAGTCATATGTTGTATTTGTTGAATAATTTACTACTCTTACATTCATCGCCTGGGCCATGAATTCAAATCATGGTTTCTCTACCAGAAGAACACTTGTCTTTTCGCTACTTGTCCTGGTTTTGCAGTACAGCAGGGAACTACTTTTAGTCCTAACCAAATTTCTTTCCTGATCTGCAGTGGCGGCAGCAGCAATAGTAATTGTAGCAGTAGCATCAATAGAGGTAGTAATTACATCAGCTGTTGTAGTTGTCGTTGCTTCTGTAGCAGCAGCAGTAGTAGTATTAGTAGTAGCAGAAGTAGTGGTGGTAGTAGTAGCAGCAGCAAGAGTTGTAGTAGCAGTATTAGCAGATATAGCAGTAGTAATAGTAGTAGTAGAAGTAGTAGTATTAGTAGAAGTAGCAGAAATATCAGCATTAGAAGCTGCAATAGTAGTAGTAGCAATATAGGTAGTAGTAGTGGTGGTGATGGTGGAAGAGACAGTGGTGTTGGTAGTGGTGGTTGTGGGGATGGTGGAGCAACAATATTACCCACCACATGAAGAAAGGCAAAAACGATAACAACTCCTTGAACTTACCCTCTTAAACAACGTGACACTGTTACTTGTCCACCGGAAGTGGTAAATATAGAACACCAAAAGATTACCCACAATGCCCACGACCATCATGGCGGGGATGAAGAGGAACTCCGCGCCGTGCCAAGTAAACAGCTCTCCTTCCGCCCAGCTGGTGTTGCGAATCCCCTGCGACTTGATTGTCGTTGACGCCATGGCGACCTCGCTGCTGATGACTGCCAAAAGATAAAACTGTCAGCACAGTTGATCCGGTTTAGAATCATATATATATATGTCACAAACAACGCGCCGTGCCTGATCGGTTAGTGTCTACGTACGTATTAAACAAGGTATGGTGTGCTTCTAATGTTTTATGTTTGATCTGAACAAACTTAGGGGGGGGGGGAAGGGCTAGTTAAGAGTCGCTGAGAGCTAGGGGGTTCCCCCCCCCCCTCACTCTTTCTCTTTCCCCCAAGCCTCCTAGAAAATTTGAGGTTTTGAACAACAGATCAGCATCATGGCATACTGGTGTAAACATAAGTGCTCCGTTCTTTTTCTCAAGTCTGAGTCCGAAGAAGCTCAGCACAGTGCACAGGCTCTGTAGCACCGGCAAGGATCCTGAAATACTTTGGGTAGATTTTTAACTCTAAATTTTGCCCGGACAGCGCCGTTAAGCTACTCTTTTCGATTTCCAACTGCCAAGGGATTTTTTACGTGCGCAACAATACACACGGGCGTCCGATCTCACTGCCCAAATACCAGGGGAAATTAGGCCTACTAGATGTCCAAGTCCACGTGAGAAAATCCCAGCCCTTACCGGGGATTGAACCCGGAACCTCTAGCCCTCGAGGCTGACACCATGCCTCAAGACTACGCAACACCTTATCTAAAAACAACTGTAAGTGGACTGAACCACCCCCCCCCGCCCGCCCCCTCCCACCCTGCTATCTCCAACCCCACCTACTCAATCCCCAGACCCGGCAATACATATGTTTCCTATTTTGCAAGTCCGCGGGTATAAACTTGAGAACCCCTGGCCCGGTGTACGTGCAATCCTATATAGTACTTATCTCTGCCAGCACTATTCAACACATTTTTTTTTTTTAATATGGTATTTATGACTCAGGGGTTCTCTATCATTTGTCTTTCTCTTGAGGATCAGGTAGCTATGTGAACTACGTGCCTACAGGTAAACCTCTCACTTCACCTGCGAGATAGCGCCCTAGACTTTTTCAAGTAACTTGTTTGTTCTGTCACATATTGTTTGTGAAATCATTGATGATGAATTAAACTAAACATACCTGGTGACAGGTGAGACACGGTGTCTGAGGGCCGCAGGTGGAAGATGTAGCCACCAGGTGGAGGGAGTGACTTCCACCAGGTGATATGATACACCTGGGCCCTATGTGTGTGAGTCTGCCTAGTTTGTTATGTCGTGCACAAGAAACCGGTCTGTATGAGAGTATATGGCTGGCATTCAGCGAGAGAGAGGGAGAGAGAGAGAGAGAGAGAGAGAGAGAGAGAGAGAGAGAGAAAGAAAGAAAGAGGGAGAGAGAGAGAGAGAGAGAGAGAGGCAGGTAAGTAGATGAGTGAGTTGGGGTGTGAGCAGATATTTCGGTCTCGTGTATTAAATTCACAGAGGCAGATTCAACGAGAAAGAACGATGGGGAGAGGAAATGAGACATTTGAATGAATGAATGAATGAATGAATGAATGAATGAATGAATGAATGAATGAATGAATGAGTCAGTTGGGGAGTGGGTAAATATTGTAGTTTCATGTAGGAATTCAGATGAATCAGATTATTAAGATTTAGAGAGAAAGAGATGGGGGGGGGGGGGGGGGGTAGAGAGGCAGAGTGAGAGATATTGAAGAATGAATGGATGAGTCGGCACATATTTCAGATGACTGAGATTCAGCGAGAGAACGAGAAAAAAAAACACTGAGAGAGAGAGAGAGAGAGAGAGAGAGAGAGAGAGAGAGAGAGAGAGAGAGAGAGAGAGAGAGTTTATGAAAAGCAAATACATGGCGAATCAGCGAAGAGGAGATGGAAAGAATGATGGCGATAGAATGGTGTAAGGGTTTATTAACAGTTTGCTGTTGCATTAAAGGGTGGGTATAATGTACAGGTAGACATACACATCAAGAGACAGACAACTAATATACAGACAAAAAGGAGATAGCAGTGATTCCCATTACAACGAGCAGTTACAACCACACAGAAAAATCAAACCAACGACTTTCCCTTGTGACCCCGTCCTAGGGTCAGCTATCAAGTTCACGGATTTTAATCTGCATAAATATTTAAATTTTTGTTTCTACAGATGACACAAGTTGTTATTTCCCTGCACGATTTTATCACCAATGATCTTTGTAAAGTTATCTTTTTTTCCCCAGTTGTCCAAGACATGCAAATGAGTTGTTTTGTCATTTTTGCTCTGGTCGTTATTTTTTACATTGTTGGTTTTGTTCGGCAGTGATACTTTTTCGTTTACTCTGGTTGCCATGACTACCGCACATATTTTATGATAGTTGGACAACCGCTACGAGGCTGGGACGAGTTTTGAGTGTTAAGTCTTGAGCTAAGAACTAACTCGGGACATTCTCCTAAACGCTCCGTCCTCACGTTCAGCAGTCGGCGAAGAGTCCCAGTTCCGATGGTTCCAGATGCTATTTAATTATATTTCATTCCTGCCTTTCCTGTGAGTGCAAAATATCGACCAGATGCGCTGCTCACTCACAACTGTACCATTCTCTCCAATATCATAATGATCTGTATTGGTCACTTGCTCCCAAAGGGCTTTTACCACACGTAGCTTGTCTTCCATACATAAACTACCCATTGGTGCCGAACCAGTCAATCTGTCTGCCTGTTCGTTTCCCAACACTCATGCTTGTTCTGGAGAAAATATCACAAGAACGCTAAATGCGAGGGAGGAGACATTTACATCACCCCTCCAGATCAGGAAGAGGTCAAGGAACGAAGAGAACACGTCATAAATAATGCAATGGCAAACACTGGTCCAGAGATGACATACACATGTGACAGCCTGGAAAACGCCAAAGACTGCTGTTCAGCAGCAGGTCGATGTTGGTTTATCTGGCCGACACCTCTGGTTTAAAAACGGGGAAAAGTCTGTTCACTGGGTATAAAAAGGCCATCTGACTCAGTATTTGTCTATTTGACTTCTAAACGGACCCTGTGGAGACCTGCCCAGTTGTTGTAGCTCTGCACTTGGAGACAGACAGCGTGGGTATGGGCGACCGCAGGAAAGGCCGTTGTCAGACTGATTTTAGGCGGTGGTATGTTTCCATAGTTAAATTTCTCTAGTAGTTAAACTGTAGAAATATGTCGGTGTTTATTCTCGCTAGGGTGGCAGGTCGTTATAGCTGATTTGTTGGTCTGCTAGTAGCTGCCAGTATTTTGTTATTCTTTGGTTTACTAAGTGCTTGGTTAGTTTTCTGCTGGGTCACTCATATACCTTCTAGTTTGTGCTTTAGTGTACTTAATGTTCGGAGTGTGTCATCAAGTATTATTATTTTATGTCATCAAGTAAATAAAGTTTCTGTATTTGTTGACTTACATTCTTGTTACTTTAGTTAGAGTACCTAGGTTTTACTGTTACACTAAATTAGACCCTACACAGAGCATATCTTGTCAGGGTGAGATACTTTTGATCTTACCCCCGCCTAAACGAACTTTTTCTCTTCTTTTTTCTTGTTACTGAGGCAGCTGAAGGTTGGGTTTTGGCTCCCACTCTCTAAGTCACATTGTTAGAGCTTTTGTAGGTTCGGAATCGAAGAGATTTCAATTAGTATATTTTCCTTTATAGTCATTTCTTCTTTTTTTTTCCATTACAAGATACCCCTTCTGCTTTGCTTCTAGTGCACACATATTGTAGAAGATTGTTTTAGCACGAGCAGGCTCTCCTAGGTACACTTGCTATCGCTTTGGGCTGTGAGATTCCCGAACACCACCTCCCCCCCCCCCCCCCCCCCCCCCCCAATATTTCCGCACATAAACTCTATCATCTGGAAAGAGTGCCAATAAAAAAATTAAAAAAACATCCAGTGGGGAAGGACGGTGGCGAGGTTTGACTGTGACGGCTGTAAACGCCGCTGACAAGTTACATTCATTATAACTGCTTACTGTTTGTAACAGACAAACCGTTCTGTTGACGAGCTCCTCAAGCTTTTCCAGAGTATTACCCTGGCGAAAAGTGCGCTCGCTGTATGTTTACGTCACTCGTGCAGGAAACTGTAACATGTGAAAGCTACCAATTACTAGTACTATAATACCAGCTGCGCATGTATACTCTCAACAGAGGAGGGATGAAGAAGAATATACGTGATACACATCCAGTGTAATCGTTACATGCTAACACGTACACTTGCGAATATATCTCGCCTCGCCACTGCAAGGGCAGGGTAACAATATGACACTACCTAGCACCATATATCCAGCATGTTTTCGGACGTGAAAGAGACTCTCAGCTAGGCCCTAGATGTACTACTGGACAGGCCGTTAAGCATTGGGCCACATAGAGTCAGAAGCGCAGACAATAAATGTAGAGAGACTCTTGTATACAGAAAAATTGATTTTTTAAAAGCTTGCCAGGAGGTGGTGATGATGGTGATAGGTGGCGGCGGTGATGATGATGGTGGTAGTGATGATGATGATGGTAGTGGTAGTGGTGATGATGATGGTAGTGGTAGTGGTGATGATGGTGGTGGTGGTAGTGGTGATGATGGTACTGGTAGTGGTGATGATGGTGGTGGTAGTGATGATGATGATGGTAGTGGTAGTGGTGATGATGATGGTAGTGGTAGTGGTGATGATGATGGTGGTGGTAGTGGTGATGATGGTAGTGGTAGTGGTGATGATGGTGGTGGTAGTGATAATGATGGTGGTGGTAGTGATGATGATGATAATTTAACAAAGAAGAGACAAAGAGCACAATCTATATTGTGGCATGTGATGCTGTATGATCCATCTAAAATGTGATACAGGGAGCCTCCGTGGTGTAGCAGCTAGACTCTCTTCTGCGGATCGTAAAGTCGTGAGTTCAAATCCTGATAGAGCAAAACTTTCTTCGACTATGAGCTTGACTCTAAGGTCGACCCAGCTCTAAATGGGCACCAGGTAAAGTCGTGGAAAGCAACGCGGCCGGCGAGATGTTGACCGCATCACCTATCGAGTGCCGATATGTCCATAAACACACAGGTCTAGCCCTATATACCCAGTACACCTCAAGGTATGGACCAGTGTCCTTCAATATGTGATGCAGTTATATCATGGCGTGGGCTGTGTGGTCTCTGGGAAAAGAGAAAACAATCGGTGCTTTATTATTATCCTACCCCAAAAAGGGGAAATCCACAGGTCACGGAACAGTCTAATATTTCAGGGGGTGGTAGATAGGCTGCATGCAGTCGTGAGACCTAGGCTGCACTCTCTCGTGGCACGTAGTTGGGTTGGGGTTAGGGTCAGTTTTAGAAGTTTTGGGCTCGTTGAAAGCAGCAGAAAGCTGGAAAACCCAGTCTTACCACCCTCTAAAATGTTGGACTGTTCTGTGACCTCATCTTGGAGTAAGATATTACTAAAGCACAAAACAATCAACAGGCCAGAACTCGTAAGTGTCTAAAGTCACCTCCTGTACAGAAATGTCTCAGACAACAGTCTGTAAAATCTCCAGGAGTGTGCCAAATTTCTTTAACGGAGAAAAAAATTCCAACGGAGTGAGACAGGAGCCGAACGCAGCACCGGGGAGGAATTAATAAACAGCATCATTTATAGGCAAAGTGTTAATATCGGTGACAGTTCGCGATTCCCAAAAACAACTAAATCAAGTGGACAAGTTCAGAAATAAAATCGGCGTGTTTACAGATTTGCGGGCAACAACAGTTTAATTAGCAGCCAACTTGGCAAGTCTAAAACCAATAGGATCGATGTCACCGCATCGATTTTTTGCTGTTTATCGCAGTCTATGTCTCTCTCTCTCTCTCTCTCTCTCTCTCTCTCTCTCTCTCTCTCTCCACCTCTCCCCCCCCCCTCTCTCTCTCTCTCTCTATCGCGCGCGCGCTTTCTCATTAAAATGTCTAGCCGCCTGCCGAGATCGTCTCGTAAAGTACGAACTCCCTAGCTCTAACGTTGATCCACTGGCATCGTCATAAATATTTCACTCGTTAACCGAACGACGCAGGTCGTGAAAAGAACCCGCGCTCCAGAACACGCCGCAAACAGGTCGACCACTTGACCACCCAGATCTGTTAGGTAGGCCAGTTTAAGAAAAATCAATAAACAGAAAGATTATCAAATAAAATTACGTTTAAAATAGAAACAATTAGGTTTTTAAAAAGAAAGATTAGCACACACAAAAGTAAGTTTTCGAAAATAACATTAGGTTTTAAATAAAGTACAAAGATTGGCAAATAAAATTAAGTTGAAAATATAAAAATCAGTATCAGTTCTCGTTATGCCTAGTGGCACATGAGGCTTCTAAGAGGACTTTCCATGCTTTCCTGTCCTGTGCAATCTTCAGTGCAGTTTTCCATGTCAAAGATGCCGCACTCAGTTCACTTTCCATCGTTCGTCTCCATGTTGTTTTTGGGCGCCCCTGTTTTCTCTTTCCCTCTGGTGTCCACGTGAGAGCTGTTTTGGCAGGTATATAAGAAGTCATTCTCATAACGTGGACAAGCCATTTCCATCTTCTCTTGGTAATCATACTGTCTAAAGTTTCTTGGTTTGTGGTTTGAAGTAGTTTAGTGTTTGAGATTGTATCTGGCCATAAAATGTTGATAATTCTACGTAGACATGTGTGGTGGAAGGTGGACAGCTTGTGTGCATCATTTTTGGTCATTCTCCAGCATTCCGCTCCATAGAGAAGAACTGGCAAAATGATGCTCTTGTAGAGTCGGAGTTTCGTTCCTCTGCAGTAATTGTTGGATTTTCAGATTTGCCTCATCCTTACAAAAGCAGCTCTAGCTTTGTTCAGACGTGACTGTGTGTCTTCCTCTGTCCCTCCCAGTAGGGACACCACACTGCCAAGATACGTGAAATGTTCTACATTTTCAAGTGATTGGTTACTTATGGTCACTGGTTGTTGGTTTGGACTGTTTGTCATGATCTGAGTTTTCTTTGTATTTATTCTCAGTCCCACCATTTCTGCTGTGCAGTTTAGTCTGTTACTTTTCTCTTGTATATGTTCATGTTTTTGTGATAGGAGTGTTATATCATCTGCAAAATCAAGGTCCTCAAGCATGGTGAATGGAGTCCATCGTATGCCTCTTAATGTCCTGTCTACTGTGTTCTTTAGTATTCAATCACAAGGTTGAAGAGGAGAGATGACATAACACATTCCTGTCTTACACCTGTCTTTACTGGGAAAGATGTATTATAATTTTTTATACTGCAGGAAAAGTCTTTATAGAAGAGCGCAATTATGTTGACTATTTTTTCTGGAATTCCACAATGTCGTAAAGTTTTCCACAGACCGTCTCCATGGACGCTGTCAAAAGCTTTCTCAAAGTCCACAAAATTAATATATATACTTCTCTGCCATTCGTTGCATTGTTCTAAAATGTTCCGTATGGCGAAGATGTGCTCAGTTGTTCCTCTGCCCTTTCTGAATCCTGCTTGTTCCACTCGTAGGCATTTATCTACTCCTTTTTCAAGCAGCATTATGATGATTTTTCAAAATATTTTGCTTGGTACTGAGAGTAGAGTAAATACCCTCCAAATATTGCAGTCTGTTAAGTCTCCTTTTTTGGGGATTTTGACTATTGTTCCTTCAGTCCAGTCATCAGGCAACACTTCTTTTTTCCCAAATATTCTTGAACAATGGTTCTAGAATGCTAGCAGTTGTGTTGGGATCTACTTTGAGAAGTTCTGCTGACAATTCGTCTTTGCCTGGTGCTTTGTTGTTCTTTGAAGTGTGGATAGCTCTAGGGATTTCTTGTTTGTTTGGTGGTTCAGTAATAATGTCAATGTCCCGAGAGGCTGGTTGAATATCTGGGGGATTTTCAGGATCAGGTCTGTTCAAGAGGTCGGAGAAGTGTTTAGTCCACTGCATGTCTATTTTTTTTTTTTTTTTTTTTGTTCTGTGGTGAGCAGTCTGCATTGGTTATCTCTGATGGGTATGCTGTGATAGTTATTTCTGTTTCCGCAAATTTGCTGGGTAATTTTGTGTAGGGTTTGTAGATCATGTGCTTTAGCAGCATTTTCTGCTGTTTCTGCACGCCAGGAGATAAAAGGGAGAGCTGATGATACAATACAGGCACGCCAGGAGATAAAAGAGAGAGCTGATGATATAATATAGGCACGCCAGGAGATAAAAGAGAGAGCTGATGATATAATACAGGCACGCCAGGAGATAAAAGGGAGAGCTCATGATACAATGAAGGCATGCCAGGAGATAAAAGGGAGAGTTGTTGATACAATACAGGCACGCCAGGAGATAATTGGCAGAGCTGATGATACAATACAGGCATGCCAGGAGATCAAAGAGAGAGCTGATTATACAATACAGGCACGCCAGGAGATAAAAGGAAGAGAAGATGATACAATACAGGCACGCCAGAAGATAATAGGGAGATCTGATGATACAATAGAGGCATGCCAGGAGAAAAAAGGGAGAGCTTATGATACAATGAAGGCACGCCTGGAGATCAAAGAGAGAGCTGAGGATACAATAGAGGCACGCCAGGATATAAAAGGTAGAGCTGATCATACAATTCAGGCACGCCAGGAGATAAAAAGGAGAGCTGATGATACAATACAGGCACGCCAGGAGATAAAAAGGAGAGCTGATGATACAATACAGGCACGCCATGAGATAAAAAGGAAAGCTGATGATACAATACAGGCACGCCAGGAGACAAACCGGGGAAGATGATGATACAAAACATGCATACCAGACGATAAGCGTGAAAGGTTGATGATACAGTCAAGCATGCCAGGAGATGAGCAGTGAAAAACTGATAATACAATACAGGCGTGCAAGGAAATAAGAGAAAGTTGATGATACAATGCAGGCATTTCGGAAGATAAGAGGAAGAGTTGATGATAAAATGCAAGCATGCCATCAAATAAGGGGAAGGAGAGTTGATGATACAGTTCAAGCATGCGGGCAGCCGCAGTGGTGTAGTGGTTAATTAAGTGGTTACTAACCACTGGTTAGTAATTGACTTGAGCTCTCGGGCTGATAATGCTAATAATGGGTGCCAGGAAATATTCTGGAAACAAAAGGCGGTAGATATCATCAACGCTTTACATATTAGGGCTGTGGATAGTCCCGAATCTCTGACACTAACACGGTTGCATGACATGGGGGTAAAGCATGGTAAAGCACGTCTTTGTCCCTTTCGAAGTTGAGATAGGAGTCATAACCAGCTCCTTTCCGGTGTGGGTTCCAGGGCTCTAATGTGGGGAGGGGGAGGATGGGACAAGATTAGACCCCCTGACTCCCAACAAGCATGTCGTAGGAGTCGACTAATTGGTAGCTTTCGTTAAAGTCGAAGTGTATCTACCTAAGAGGCAAGGATCCAAGGATCTGCATACAGATGAGTTTGATGTGTGAAACGGATGAGCATGCAACACTAAGATTCTGGAAGAGGCTAGAGTCCTTAAGAGGACGAACAACCAGAATTTTCCGCTGGAGTTTACAACCGGTGAATGATAAGAAGAAGATAAGCAGCTTCTCATAGGAGCAATCAGTAGAGGCACCCTGGGTCGTTGCTGTATAGGGGGATTGAGCAGGCATGGGAACGCCCAAACGCTAGTGACGTCAATGGTGATAACTTAACATGAAGGCGGCAGTTGTGATGGTGACCACAAGACCCGTTCTGTGCGACGGGTTGATAAAACTTTTGTTCTTGCAACATATGCTCTTCTCATCAATACTGAGGGGAGATCGTGGCCTGGAGTCATGATCCAGGTCGGCCCACCTTCCGAGATTGTCTAGGAAGTAATGGGCCAAAACAATCGTCGACGAGAGATCTTTCTAAAGATGAACGGCTGACCCGTGCTGTCCTGTCTGCCTGACTGACTTTCTACCCCACCAGGACATCACACAAGCGATAAACACCCGATGACACAATGTGCCACCATGTGGATGAGGATCACCTTGGAGAGGTCCCAGAAACCGCGTTCAGCCTTTAGGCCATATTTATGGTCAGGCTATATTGCGGCCCCTGGCAAAAGCCAGAGTAGGGCTTCAAATAACGAAAAATTCCATCTTAAAAAGGACGGGAGATTTATTAGTAAGTGGGTTTCTTATTACTATTGCGACAAGAGTCTTTTACGTAATTAACACAGCACGGGCAACAATGATGTAATGTTACCTTTACAGAATAATGGCTTCTCCCTGTATGATGTAATCCATAGACAATTAAATCATAACAGCGCCAATCAGGTGGGAAGGTGTAGGGTCCTCGCTTTGTAGGAATCAGTTGCTAGATTAACTGTATCATCCCTGACAAGTAAAAGAAAGACATGACTGAGAGAAAGCTTGGACACAAGTGTTGGGAGTCGTCTCTCTGCCCTGTCCCGCAGCCCAACCAGGCTCACAAGAACTGCAACTCTTGAGTGGGGAGCTAACTTGCCGTGCCAACATCACAGATAGATTGTTTTAGCTTTTGACAAGTCAGAGGCGGCGCCATTTGAAATTTTTTTCAAAGTACTAGCCCTCTCAATTTCTCAGTTGTGATGTTTGAGCTAGGAGCTGCCGTGGTGTATCGGCTAGACA
Source organism: Candidula unifasciata (assembly GCA_905116865.2). Taxonomy (NCBI): domain Eukaryota; kingdom Metazoa; phylum Mollusca; class Gastropoda; order Stylommatophora; family Geomitridae; genus Candidula; species Candidula unifasciata. The sequence continues at coordinate 23,070 of CAJHNH020000011.1, forward strand.
CTCGCCTACGGTGCAGAAGGTGCTAGGTTTAGGTCCTGACGGAGAAGGGCTTTTTTTTTTTTTTCAGCTTTTCACAAGTGAGACGTGCTTGAGTTTTCTCGGGAGGCAACTTTCCGGCACCCAGTCTCATTTACATTGTTTTAGCTTGTGAAAAGCCAGAGGCGGCGTCATTTAGTAATCTAGGGAGGCAACTCTCGCCCTACCATACAGATACGTTACTTTAGAGTTTGGTAAGTCAAAGACACCAAAATATGGAGTTTTTGGTGGGAAAAGGCGGAGGGTGGTGGGGGGTGGGATGGGGGAGGAGTGAGTCGCCTTACATAAATATACATAAATTAAACATATGAATGTTTAAACTACACCGCCCCGTGTTTAAAATATGTCTTGGGGGCCACCGAGATAAAGTGGCTAGATGCTCGCCTGCGGATCTGAAGGTCGTAATTCAGGACGGTGCTGAAAAAAATTACCTTAGCTCCCAGGTCGACCCAGCCCTATATAATATCAGGTAAGGTCCTGGGAAGTAAAGGTGGCCGGTGTGATGTTGAGCACATTACCAACAAAAAGCCGATTGATCTATAAAATATCTATCTAGCCCTGTATGCCTAATATACCAGAGGGCGCGGAAAGGCGTCCTTTACCGTTGTTTTCGTGGGATCATATCTACATTTACCAGGAGCGACTGGCAGTACAGTTAAGATTGCTGGCCTCTCTTGCAGGAGACCGCGGTTCGAATCTTCGGTAAGGTTGCGGCTTTTTCTGCCAGATACTACAATACAATCCTAACTTGCACAGTCCGTAGCGACAGCACTAGCCTTGCGCTCTTGAAGTCACTCTGACCCCCCCCCCCCCCCATCTCTTCCTCCCCTCTAACGCCCCTAAACTGCAAAAGTGATGCATAGGGCAGGAATAAAAGGCAACACACACAAAAGGACCAAAATAACTCGTTTTCTTCGTGGTTTGAACGTCGTGGGTTCGTATCTCTGGCTAACTGTTACTCTTACAGTTAAAATTAAAATATATTTGCCTACATGATCAATCACAAACTTTTTGGCGTGCACGTGTGCTTATATTGAACATGCACGTGCACATCCACATACACGCTAGTTTGCGTGCAACCCAGGCGAACACACACACACACAGAGTATACTTTTTTTTTTTTTTAATGAAAGTTCGAACGTGTATGTTCCTAAATAAAACCGCAGTAATTATGACAAGAAAATTTAAGATTACAGTTTTTGATTTTGTTCCTATCTGCAGGTTCCGTTGCCCAGAAATCTCACGAAGAAAAGAAAAACATAAAATTCAACAAACAAGTAAAACCTCTAAATTTGTTTTCTTGTTTATTTTTTTTTATTTTTACTTGCTCCAACTTCCAACGTAGAGTTCTGGTTGCTCAACCACTTCTAGACTTTGATCATGTTCCTGGAACTTCAGTTCTGCGTGCACATCACTTTCACAGCTCTGGCTTATTTGAAAGCAGACTGTTAGTTGCTCGCCTCTCAGGCAGATGTAGTTCGACCTCGATGGAAACAACCGGCTTACACGACAGGCGTGTCTTCCCCGCAAAATGAGACTCTAGACCCCAGGCTGGCATGAACAGTGGGGGAAACTGTCTTTCCTAGACCCAAATATCTCCAAAATTATCTTCTTTTTCTTTGGGATCTTTTCATTTCAATGTCTGTAGCAAACAGTATTATTATTATTATTCATTATTATCATTATTATTATTATTATAATTATTATGCACGCGGCGTCCGTGGCTTAGGCGTTGCAAGTCCGATTCGTAATTCCCACGTACCGCGATCGAAACCCACTGCTGGTTGCGTGGATTTTTATCATAGTATGGGGTGTCGCAGGTCGACATAGCCTAAAATGGGTACCAGGATGGCAGTCCTGGGAAGTAAAGACGGTCGGCTTGAAGCTGACAACGTTACCCAACTAGTACCGATGGTCTGTAAACAATATGGGCGCTCTTCCCATATATCCGATACGCGTGAAGGCATGAAAGGGGATCTTTACTTTACTTACTTATTATTATGCACTGTTCCCACATTGTGCTGTGGCATACAGATCGGATGAGATATCTGGGTCTTTCTGCCCAAATCATACGATTTCAGATTTCATCAAAGTACTACTTAGCTGCCTTTTACGATATGTTCGCCTGGGGCCGTGGGTCTATTCCTCTCCCCCCCCCCCCCCCCCCCCCACACACACACACCTCTGTGCCAATGAAGCTATCGAAACCATACGGGAGTGTATAAGTAATATCGATCCACAAGCATTTTTGTAGCAACTTTCCATGAATGATGTGGTCAACATAACTCCCTTGGTCCGAGATTGATTTTTTTTTTTCAATATCGGAAATGACATAGCCGCACTGGAAACTGTTGATCAATCAGTCTGTCCCTTCTCGGCTGCTTCCTACAGGGATACCATACCATCCTAATATTAAAACGCCCAAATCTGGATGGAAGACCAAGAAAGCAGATTTCAGAAACCCCGTTCAACCTTCAGAGAAGGTAATATTAGGTTACCTGTTAACAGCTACACTAGCCCATACGGGTACTGATGACGTAAAGATACACCACTGTGCTCTCTGTACCTCCTTAACTTTTGACTGTAGTAGTAGTAGTAGTAGTAGTAGTAGTAGTAGTAGTAGTAGTAGTAGTAGTAGTAGTAGTAGTAGTAGTAGTAGTAGTAATAGTAGTAGTAGTATGTATAGTAGTAGTAGTACTAGTATAGTAGTAGTAGTAGTAGTAGTAGTAGTAGTAGTATAGTAGTAGTAGAAGTAGTAATAGTAGTAGTAGTAGTAGTAGTAATAGTAATAGTAGTAGTAGTAGTAGTAGTACATTCTACCCCACCAGGACATCACACAAGCGATAAACAACCGATGACACAAGGTGGATGAGGATCACCCGTGGAGAGGTCCCGAAAACTGCATTCAGCCATTAGACCATATTTATGGCCTGGTTATATTGCGGTCCCTAGCAAGAGCAAGGGTGGTTCTTGTAAATAACGAACAATTGCATCCCACAAGATAATGGTTAGGTTAGTTGCGTAACCTTTACAGTGCGTTGCACTGGTTTTTCTAGGCAAATTTATGTCCAGTAGTTTGCCATTGTTTTCTGGACGCTTGGCTTTTTTGATACCACTGTCAAAACCAACACAAGGCGCGTGGCCCGCTGCTGGGATCGAACCCGGCATCCTGGCATTAAGAAGAGTTCGCATCGACTTAGCCATAGAGCCGACACAAGGGGATGACTAGATATATTAACCTTTCATTGGGCTACGCCCATGGTAAATTTCTGAACTCGTAACCAATAAGAATCTCCTTCGCGGGTCTTGTTTTGTCTGCCACAGCCAGTGTACAAACGTTCTATCTACCCAGAAGAACCATAACTCTTCACAAACATAGACCTAGAGTTATCTGTATGAAAACATGGCTGAATATGAATTTCATTTGTTACATGTCAACACTCACGTGACTTATTGTTCATAAATGGACCTTTTGAACACAGCGAGAGGCCCATGGGACCACCGTAAAAGTATCTCATTAAACAATTATTTTATCTTGCAGAAAAGAGATATTGATTTTCATGCAGCATAAAGCCGACTTCGTGGTGTTTATAATTGTATTTAGGAATAAACTTGTGGCAAGCTGCGGTAGTAGAGGAAGTGGGAAGAAGAGGAGGAAGAGACAAATTGAGGAGAGGGAGATTAAAACGCACAAAACAAGCGTAAAAAAACAAACAGTTTTGAGCGGAATCCATGAAGGCTATAGATGCGAAAATGCTAATATGCTGTGTGAGACTTCTTACCTCTATGATGAGAAGGATGCTACGACTAGGTGGGGGGGGGGGGGCGAGATAGGTTAGGTAGGCAGGCAGGTGACTGTTAAACTCCACGATTGCTGTACCTTGAATTAACTGCTCAAGGGTTAGACTCAAACAGAAACAAATCCCAGCGACGCCGCTTAACGGCTTAACGGTGTAACACAGTTACCTGGAGACTTCGAATGAAAACAGTTACAAGTGTGGTAGAAGTAACAATAACCATGTCGCTGCCATGTAATCTGTCAACGTCGTTAAGGATGCCAAGAGTGTTAAGCGCTCGCCATCCATGATGAAGATGATATCGATAACCTCACAATGACAGTTTAAAATGGTCACCCCACTATTGACGTGTACCAAAGAGAAGCATTGTTTTGTTCTCCTGTGTTTTGAGCAGTACAGTTTCTGAAGCCTATAGAATTTGGTCGGCGAATGAAGTTTCAGTGTGCCGTAAATCCGACCCGGAAAAGATTTCTAAAAACTAACTGTCGTCGCAGTTGCATATTATTACAATGCCTTTTGTTGGTGTTGTTTGCGTTCACCGCTGTATACACTGGCAGAAAGACCTGGTTGTTCGTCCATTTCTGGAATGTTTCCAGGATCTGAGTTTTGCGTGGGCAGTAGTTTTACAGATCAGGCTTATTTGTATGTATATTTTTATATTTTTTTCGAGAGGATCAACATCATGGCACAAGGGGGTAACCAATAAGTGCTCCGTTCTACTTCTAACTCAAGCCTGAGTCTGAAGAATCTCAGCGCAGTGCACGATCTCCTTTGCACCGTCTGAAATATCTATCTTATTTGTTTGCAGACTGTTGGTTCCTTTCCTCTCAGGCTGACGCATTCCGACTTCGAAGGAAGCCCCAAATTAGTCGACTCTTACGACATGCTTGTTGGGGAGGCAGTGGGTCTCTTCTTAGCCCCCCCCCCCCCTTTTCCCATACTGGGACCCCGGAATCCTAACGAAGAACAATGCCTTTTATATTAGTGCAAGATTGTGGTCCAGAAATTTTTTTTTAAGAGCAGTTTTATGTGCTTAACATAGTAATCACCACATTAAATCGTCTAGTGTGGAGCTGGGATGCAAAAACCATTTCAGTAAACACGTTCTCAAAAAAGGAGGTTCTGCGTCACATATCTGACGGACTTCGAAATGGCGTAAAACTGAACGCTTTTCCAGACAGCATAACCCAGGAACAGGATAAGTCGCACACAAGTGAATAACACCAATCCGTAGTGATATACAACAATACTATACTATATGCAACATCAACAAAAAAGAATACAATTTATAAAACCAAAAACAAACAAAAAACGCCAACGATCTGTTGAAGTGGAGTTTGGCAGTCATAAAAGACAAGATGGTTGAAGACGATAACTGATCGCACTTTGGTCCAGACTCCAACTTGCCGCCTGCCAAGGTCATCGTGCCAAGCACGAACTCTAGCAACGATAATCCTGAGGATATTAGAGGAAGAAGAAACAATAAAGAGTGCTAGAGGACCGAACCAAACAAGCCAAAAATGAACCGGAGACCTTCAAAGCGCCAGATATGGATTTAACCTCTTGCCACAGGAAGCTAACTTGAATGCCATTTCCCCACTTGTGACCTTGACAAATACAAAATGGCGGTGGCCCTGGCTGATGGTTGGTCAGCACACAACGATTGATTGTCTCTAATTACAAGCAGATCAGTTTGGCAACAGATCGGGTGAAATCGTCTGGAACCGACTCGTCAGTTAATCCACATACTCATTTTGGTGTTTGTTAAACTAATTTTTTTTTCTTCAGCGAGACGCTGTCTTTGTGAGTGTGGTTGTATGTTTGTGTGTGTGTGTGTTTGTGTGTGTGTGTGTGTGTGTGTGTGTGTGTGTGTGTGTGGAACAATGGGAATAGGTTACCTTTCTTATGTGATCATAACATGATAGTTAGTTTTCAAGTCTGCCCTTTAATCTCTGCATTATTTCTCTGATTGTCTGAGAGGTTCAACTTCTTGCTCTTCTAGTCGCCCAGACCATGGACGCTTCTTCTTCTTCTTCTTCTTCTTCTTCTTCTTCTTCTTCTTCTTCTTCTTCTTCTTCTTCTTCTTCTTCTTTTTCTTCTTCTTCTTCTTCTTCTTCTTCTTCCTCTTCTTCTTCTTCTTCTTCTTCTTCTTCTTCTTCTTCTTCTTCTTCTTCTTCTTCTTCTTCTTCTTCTTCTTGTTCTTCGTTTTCTTCTTCTTCTTCTTCTTCTTTTTCTTCTTCTTCTTCCTCTGCCTTTTTATCTCCCATTAGTGCAAAACCCCTCAACCAACTCACACCAAGTGGTTTTATCCTTGGTTGTCACATGCAACTCTTCCCAAGTCCTTCCCATCTGTTTAACTCCACTCTCTATCTTCCTGCTTCCTGTGTTTTGTATTCTTCCTTTATTTCGATGCCCCTGAGGGTTCCATTCAAGCTATAACATTATCACATTTATTTCAGCACGTGTCCTATCCAGCGCCAGCGTCTTGTCTCCACATGTTGTTCCAGCAGAACTTGTTTAGTTCGATTCCAAAGTTCGCTCTTCATTTGTGATTATATCGTGATTTTATTGTACCATTTAACTTTCTCTGTTCTGCACAGCCATCAGTTAATGAAATTGGGTAGTCTATTAGTAATTTCCTTAGTTGTTCTCCGTGTTTCCGCTCTATACAACAGTAGTAATTTCCTTAGTTGTTCTCCGTGTTTCCGCTCTATACAACAGTAGTAATTTCCTTAGTTGTTCTCCGTGTTTCCGCTCTATACAACAGTAGTAATTTCCTTAGTTGTTCTCCGTGTTTCCGCTCTATACAACAGTAGTAATTTCCTTAGTTGTTCTCCGTGTTTTCCGCTCTATACAACAGTAGTAATTTCCTTAGTTGTTCTCCGTGTTTCCGCTCTATACAACAGTAGTAATTTCCTTAGTTGTTCTCCGTGTTTCCGCTCTATACAACAGTCGTAATTTCCTTAGTTGTATGTTCTCCGTGTTTCCGCTCCATACAACAGTCGTAATTTCCTTAGTTGTATGTTCTCCGTGTTTCCGCTCCATACAACAGTAGTAATTTCCTTAGTTGTTCTCCGTGTTTCCGCTCCATACAACAG
>CAJHNH020000011.1:35000-72500 GCA_905116865.2 Candidula unifasciata
CACACTTAACCTCCTTCACCCGGATCTACAGTCTGATTATGCCGGAGTAAAAGGTAATGAACGAGTTGCCTAACTGGCTAGCAGGGCCCCACTGTATGTCGGAGATAGATGGACAGTGCTGATACTGTCAACGTGCTGAAAGTAGCAAGGACAGTGCTGATACTGTCAACGTGCTGAAAGTAGCAAGGACAGTGCTGATACTGTCAACGTGCTGGAAGTAGCATGTACAGTGCTGATACTATCAACACGTCGGAAGTATCAAGGACAGTGCTGATACTTTTAACGTTTCACGCACTTAACTGGCAGTTAAAGATACATTGTTTATACTAATATTATTACATGACCTGGGAATCAAACCTAGTGAAGCAAATCGGTCCCGCCTTCGATATAAAGAGAGGAGACATTACAACCAATTTCTCACTGAAATAATTATAAGAGTAACTTAGTGGGCTGGGGGAGAGAACTGGGCACGCATGGAAATGGCAAGTTAGTGGGGACGTCGATTGGGAAATAATAAATAGTCACCTCAAAATTAACATTATCATTTGTAGAACATTTACACACAGCAATTTAACATCTGCTTTAACTTACATACCTTGACCCCCTCCTCCTTGCTGTCTTCCATAAACACACACTCAAAAATCTCATAGATCCTATTTCTAACAAGTGGCTTTAACAACAGAAAGATCCCTTTACCCCGTTTTCTTTAGACCTGGAGATAAGTAGCAAAGCTTTAACATCCACTTAAGTCCAAGTGGCCATTTACTGAGCTCTATCTGTTGGCCTCAACAAGGAACCTTCTCTTTGCGCATGCTCACATATTATGACCCGGAAACACTTTGTCTTCGTTGCTTTGTCCGTAGGTATTTTAAGTCAACACAGATATACACATACGCATACACATAAATATTTAACGTACATATATGAGTATGATATGTATATATATATACAGACACGCACAGACACACACACATATGTAGACGTTAGCGCCCACACACACACACACAAACGAGGAAGGTTAGGCACAAAAGGCTAAGTTTTTAGGCAACATGCACAAACTTCATGGTGATCCATACAAGAGTTTCCGAGAAAGTTCTGAAAGTCAGAGGACACGACCTGTGGCACTGCTGTAGATTAGTGATTGGACAAGCGAGGTTTGAGATGATAGGTTGATAGTGATAACACTGGGATTCGGACCTATTGCTTACAGATCTCTTCTTCTTCTTCTTCTTCTTCTTCTTCTTCTTCTTCTTCTTCTTCTTCTTCTTCTTCTTCTTCTTCTTCTTCTTCTTCTTCTTCTTCTTCTTCTTCTTCTTCTTCTTCTTCTTCTTCTTTTTCTTCTTCTTCTTCTTCTTCTTCTTCTTCTTCTTCTTCTTCTTCTTCTTCTTCTTCTTCTTCGTCTTCTTCTTCTTGTTCTTCGTCTTCTTGTTCTTCGTCTTCTTGTTCTTCGTCGTCTTCTTCTTCTTATTATTATTATTATTATTATTATTATTATTATTATTATTATTATTATTATTATTATTATTATTATTATTATTATTATTATTATTATTCCAATCTGTCCGCCTGTTCATTACCCACCACGTTGGCATAGCCCCAAGAAAATATCCAAAGTATGCTCACTACCCGTGTCTTCCCAGTGAAGCTTGCCACTCTGCTCGAAGCATCCCTGTCTTCAATTTTCTCAGTAAGCTTTCGGTAAAAAGTAAATAAGTAGAGGACCCATTTCCACGCCTTTAGGCGTATAGGGCATATAGGGCTAGACCCATATTATATAGACCAATCGGCACAAGATAGGTAATGTCAGCATCACGCCGGCTGCCTTAACTTCCCAGGACTGCACCCGGTACCCACTCAAGGAGGGTCGAGCCGAGTTAATTTTTGAAAAAAGTCCGGCAGGGAGCGAACCCACGACCTTACGATCCGCGGCACACGTCTAGCAGCTTTGACACGGCGACTTCCGCATGCTTTCAGAGTTTTTTACAATTACGACATGTTTATGCATCTTGTTCTCTAGCCACGGGAGAGCTGCAGTGACCGCCTCCACCTCCATTCTCCTGCTAGATGTTGTGGTGTCATACACTAGGCTGCTTGCACTAAAGATTTTCCATTGGCTTTTGCTACGAATCCACAAGCAATTCTCTTTCCTTTTACCATCGAACCATCTGTATAAATACATCGTCAAAACAAAACCGTATCAACCATCACATTGAAACCTAGACACTAAATGACCAGCTGCTGAGGATTGTTTCGTTTATGTGATTTGACACGTTGATTTGTGTGCAGGTTTTGGTAGTTCATTTTTTAATTCACCCCAAATATAGGCAATCCTGGAGTTCCCGGGAAAGTCTAATATTGTAGGGGTGTTTAGGTTGGAGTTAAGGTTAAAGTTAGGATTCTGCAAGCTCTTGTTAACAGTGATTTTGAATTTTTATTTTTCCCTTTGTATTCACATTTTTTTAAATAACGTGTGCAAGTTGGCGGACAGGATATTTGTCTCGTATATTTTAAGGGGAGGGGGAGGAAGGCGCAAACGAAAGTAATAAAATCACGAAATCCACTGGTCTATGGCTTAATTGTATTTTCAGGGAGCTGCGTGGTCTCGAGGCATGGTGTCCGCCTCAAGTGCTAAAGGTTCCGGTTTCAATCCCCAGTAAGGACGGGTATTTTTTCACGTGGTCTTAGACTTCTAGTTATTCTCCCTGGTCTCTGGGCAGTGAGATCGGACGCCCGTGTGCATTGTGGCGAAGTTAAAAAAAAAAATCCTTTGGCAGTTGGAAATAGAAAAGAGTAGCCTAACAACGTTGCCAGGGCAATATTTGGAGTTTAAAATCTACCCAAAGAATTTCAGGATCCTCGCCAGTGCTACAGAGCTTGTGCACTGTGCTGAGCTTCTTCGGACTCAGACTTGAGTTAAAAGACGAACGGATCACTTATGGGTTACACACGTGTGCCATGATGTTGATCTGTTGTTCAAAATCTCAAAAATAAATTGCATTAACTAATATATAAAAAAACAGACATTGCATTGATAGGCCATAAAGAATGAAGCAGAAAGATAGAAGGACACACAACAGGAAAATCGAAAGTTGTAGTTATCGAGCGGGAGTCAAACGTCAAACATGACGAATGCGCCTCGCTATGGAAACAAGTATTGTAAGATTTATGACCAACTAAGCACCTCAAAAAATATTTTTTCTGTATTGGCCATGTCTATGGTACAGCTTGAAATCCACAACTAAGAAATACGGACAAAATTCGTCTCAAACCATTGAACTGGCAAAATAGGTTGCATAAATTTATATTAGCCTTTTTAAATTATTAGGTCGAATAAAACATACAACAACCTTCTATATTTTTGACTTCTTGCTATGAGCGCCAATCAATAAAGTGTCTGTCTGTTTATTATATATAATGTTTCTACAGCCGCAAGTGTTCCCCCTGTGTTTACTTCTCTAAATTGTGTAACTAAGGCATTATTATATTTCACATTTGACCGATCTTCTAACGTGATAGTACTCACCATATGCACTCTCCCCAGTCACGGGAGAATCAATTATAGATCCTGTACTGTGTGAGTGTTCCTGTTCTCTTGCGGGATAAATGGTCATTTATCACAGCCCAGTGGTCAGGGTCGGAGAAGGCAGTTATTTGAGAACGGTGTTTGTGCCTCTCGGAGTTTGAGCGCTGTATCGCGTGACTGGGTTGCTTGCAGGGTTATGTGGCAGCTCAAGTCTCTTTGTGATCTCGCACGTGGCGGTCAGTGGCAGGCGAGCCGTATGATGGTAGATCGCTAGGTCGGGATGGTTCGAGTATAGGAGCCGGAACCTGGGAGTTCAGATCCATTGAGCGGCGTCCCCCCTCCCCCCCCCCTCCTCCTTGTTTAAGCATAATCCTTTTTATTAAAGGCGACTTATTTAAAACATCAGTCGAGCCACGTCACGTGACTTCAGAAAGAATAATGGAGCGCTTGTGGGAACATCCGGTGTTCTGCAATGTCAGTTCTTAGAACTAACTTAGAAGAACAGTGGCAGTGCTTTGTGTTAGAGTGTATGTGTTATCAGTGAATGCAAATTGTTGGGTGTCCGGGACAAAAAAAGCGCTGGAACCTGAACTCGCCGGTCTCTCGAGGCCCATTCCGTCGAGAAGAGGGTAGGAGTTTAAGGCACCACCTCGCTCCCCCCCCCCCCCTCCCAATTTTTGTAAGAGACTAAGAGCCAGGAACAAATATTTTCTGTGAAAGTTATTGTTCATACAGTTCATATTATTCCAGGCATATTATGAAACAGTATTTTTTTTCCATACACCACAATAATAATGACGACGACGACAACGGTGATGATGATAATGATGATGATGACGATGATGATGATGATGTGCTGAAGTGCAAATAATATGAAATGTATGAATAAATATTTGAATAAATATTTGAAAAGATAATGTATATACATGCATCTTCGCATCCTTATTGCAAAATGTCTTGAGCTTCCCTCTCCGTTAATTTTAGCTAGCAAACTTTAGTCTGTTTGAATCACCACTGATCACTGGCATCATGAGAGCTAACAGACTGAAATGGTTGGGGCATATTGAGAGAATGTCAGATGACAGAGAGGTAAAAACTATATACAAGGGAGATGAATGGTCGTAGACCACGAGGCAGACCAAGAAGACGATGGAGAGATATTATCCAGTGAGACCTGCAAACACTCGGTGTCACCGACTGGAATTAGAAGGCCAACCAGAGAGATGAATGGAGGTAGGTGATATCTGCAGCAATGAATCTCAAGGGATCTGAATGCTGAAGAAAAAAAAAAGTTAGTCAGATTCCTTCCTACTTCAAATGTAAACAACACCCTCCCCCTCTCCTCCTTTCTAGTCTGATTGAGCTCCACCCAGTACTCTTCTACACATAGGATTACAGTTATCAATCAAGTGGCGTCTCCACAATAAAGGTTGGCTGCAATGGATCTCTGAGACGCTCTGTCTCTTGTCCAGGTTGTACACTTTCTCAGACTGCTGACCGTCCCTCTCTTGATGTTGTCCACCCACTTGTATCGTGGCCTACCTCTTGCTATCTTGTCCTCGACATTTCCCTCCAGTATGGATTTTAAAAGTTTGTTATGTCTTTAAATGTGGCCAAAGTATTTTAATTGTCAATTGTTTGGTGTGTGTCTGGTTTTTTTTTTCTCCAATTCTATCAGTAATTCACTTTTCATTCTTTCTAATACCTCTGTACTGGACTGTTCCTCTTTCAAACACCCCCCCCCCCCCCCCCCCCCCCCCCCAAATCCATGGAATACTACGAAACATTCTTCTGAATACCCACATCTCCAGAGACTCAATGCGATTTTCGAGTTGCTAGTTTATTGTCCAAGTTTCTGCACCATATATCAGAAATGAGTACACATTTATCAATGGGCGTTGTTTATTCAATTATATCCACATGTACATAAACTATCTCATTAGATTATCAATATCCCTATCCGTCATCTGTTTACGCAAGCGACTGGTATCAAGAGCTGTTGCAAAGCGACGAACAATAAGGGGAAATAACCTTTCAGATTCAAATTCTCTTTCTTTGACCACTTTCAGCTAGGTCCGTTCACATTTCTGCTCACTTTCCTTTCAGCTATATTTGTGGTGACGTTTTCTGGTCGCGATCTTATTTGATTCTGGATTGTGTACCCTTAGCAACCTTTCAGATTATCTTCGGGAAGTTGATAAAAAAAACATTACTAGCTAGATCATTGAGTTTCAATTTGTATACGAATAAACAAACCAGTTATTCAAATCAATCAGTGCGCTGCCCGTGTGGGTCTTTCTGTGTGTAAGTGCGTATGTGCGCATGTATGCCTGTGCTTGTGCATGTGTGTGTGTGTATTCGCATGCTTGTGTGTGCGAGCGCGCGTGTGCTGTGTGCCTGTGAGTGTACGTGCAGGTGATTGCGTGTCTATGTGTGCGCGCGTGTGTCTGCGTGAATGTGTGTGCGCCTGTGTTGTCAGATATTACTTCCTGGGTTTGGTGACAGGTGTAAATTGGGGAGGACAGACAGACAGACAGACAGACAGACAGACAGACAGACAGACAGACTGACAGACAGGCAAGCAGACAGGTAGAAAGATAGAAAGAACAAAAGAAAGAAAGAAAGAAAGAAAGAAAGAAAGAAAGAAAGAAAGAAAGAAAGAAAGAAAGAAAGAAAGAAAAAAAGAAAGAAAGAAAGAAAGAAAGAAAGAAAGAAAGAAAGAAAGAAAAGAAAGAAAGAAAGAAAGAAAGAAAGAAAGAAAGAAAGAAAGAAAGAAAGAAAGAAAGAAAGAAAGAAAGAAAGAAAGAAAGAAAGAAAGAAAGAAAGAAAGAAAAGACTTTCATCACCCCCCCCCCCCTCCCCCTATGTCATACAGCAAGAAGGCAGCAAATAGTTGGTCTCTAGGCCTCGAATCGAACCCACACACATCAACACAACACGACAGACGTTTTCAGTTTTTTTGCCAGGGCCACTCTCCAACTCTTCTCTACACACCACCGCTACCTCCTTCCCCACCTTTCCCTATCTGAGAAGACATTCGCTCAACAAGGGTCTCTGGAAGAGCAACTGTTACCTGCACGTGCATGATAGACGATCCCCTCGCTGCTGAGGTAGTTGCAGTTTTTACATCAAATCAAATGGATCAACCTTTTGACCTTTTGGTTTCTATGTACACGTGGCAACGAACACCACGCAAAATTTTCATCACTGTCCTTGACGAGGTAACTGGCAAATACTGCAGTGTCGACACAGCAAATAGCACGCACACGCATTAAATGCATAAGGCAGATGTCAGGAGTGCCAGCACAACCACCTCGCTACTGTTACAAATATTAACCCCCCCCCCCCCCCCCCCCCCCCCCCGGGCCGAAATATGTGAAGGAGCTTAATTTACCAAATGTATTTAAGTTTCATTTTAAAATATGTAGGCACAGACAGACATATGGTGTTGTCAATAATTCCATGACACTACTGAGGATTCAAACACACCCATTCCAAATGAGAGCTCAGTGTACTAAGAGGTGAGTCCTATCAGTAAAATACAAGAAGCCGTTGTATAAACTCAAAGGGGGGTAATGAATAACAAACATTTTGTTTTAACCTTAATTCAATTATTTCCCTTTAACTTTTAGAATATTAAGAGACATGTCTTAAAATGTAGGTACTAACTATTCCCGTAATGCATTGATTGTACACACCATTCTCTTCCTCTCACACGTCCTTCCTTGCCCGATGCACACCTGATTCCTCGTTTACAGATGCTTATAAAATGTCTTTTTTGTACAGTACGTGTGTTTCTGTAGCTATTGTTTCCGCAGCCACACAAAATATCTGCTCTGGGAGGCTGCAAACTTCTGGGAAAGCTATGGAAGTCTGAATTTATAATGTGTTGATATTATAGCGCTTCTCGTCGTTTATAGGATGAAATTTTTCGTTATTTGAAGCCCTACTCTGGCTCTTGCCAGGGGCCGCAATATAGCCTGTCCATAAACATGGCGGCCTAAAGGCTGAACGCGGTTTCTGGGACCTCTCCACGGTGATCCTCACCCACATGGTGGCACATTGTGTCATCGGGTGTTTATCGCTTGTGTAATGTCCTAGTGGGGTAGAAAGTCAGTCAGTCAGTCATGGAAGTCTGAAGACAATAGACCTCCTACTGCAGGAAACGACTTTCTTCTTCTTCGTCTTCGCGTTCACCAGCTGTAAACTCTGGCGGAAATTTCTGGTTGTTCATCCACTTCTGGACTGCAGTAATGTTCCAGAACCAGAGTTTTGCGTGTGCATCCAGGGAACTACTAAAACAGTTACTAATCAACTACCGACATTTATTAACTGGTGTGTGCAAAAATTACAAAATTATATAGTGCGATAGAATCACAACAGAAGGGCTAACTCTTAAAGTTAACTAATGTTAAATTAAGAATCGACATTTTAGCATTAGGGGCACTCCCATTAGCGTTTCGTCCCCATCCTCAGCAGCAGGCGAAAAGTTCCATTTCCGGTGGTACCAGTAACAGTCTGATCGAATTTTCCATCTCGACTTTCCTCTCAGTGTCGATCATCATCCAGATCCCCTTGTAACTTCTCGCAGCGCCATTCTCATCAGACCGTAATGATCTATCTGTGCCTCTGAACTGTTCACTCGCTCCAAAAGGGCCCTCACAACATCTAGCTGGTCATACATCAGTCTACCACCAAGTGGTGCAGAACCGGCCAGCCTATCTGCCTGCTAATTTCCCAACATACCGGCGTTCCTAACACACTGAAGAAGATATCCAAAGGATTTAAAGGTAATCTCCGTATCCTTTCAGCAATCATGCCAAACTGCAGCCTGCGGGCCGAACGCGGCCCTCTGCAATCACACCTGTCGTTGTTTGCTAAGTGGGCCGGTCGGTCGATCGATTTGTTGGTTGGTAACTGCATTGTTAAGGTACACACAGTGAGTGTATTGTGTTCTCTAGCGTCCTCAACTTTTCTGTCAACTCGGGTACATAACCGTAGCTTTATGTTTGTTTGTCTGTCTGATCCTTTGTCTGTGATTCAATTTTCCTATTTGAATATCTGCCCTTTCTTTTGTTTTGTCTTTTTCTTTGCATATATTCTGTGTCTTTGCTTGAATGCTGTCTATCTGTTTGTCTCTGTTTTAATCTGTCTGACTGTATGTCTGTCTGTCTGTCTGTCTGCCCGTTTGTATATTTATCTGTTTCTCTGTAAGTTTATTTCTCTATCTGTCTGTCGTGGCTTTGTCTGTACACCCACATAAAAGTCTATTTACTTTGTCTGTCTATCGTAGACACGGTTGACGACATTCAGCAACGCACGTGGTAATCTGCTCAACACTCCAGGGAAAGGCGAGACAGATGTGCAGACAGCTACTGGTAGCCTCGGAATTGGAACTCTTCGCTTGCTGCTGAAGATGGAGACAGCGCGCTTATGGGAGTGTCCCGAGTGCTGTTATGTGAATTTTTAATTCAACATTAACATGTTATCACAAAATCATGTCCGCATCCTTCATTGGACAGGTGAATAATGGGCGTTACCACAAGTCATTCAGAAAATAGAAAGGAGGAGCCAACATTGACACGCGATTTTACATCTGTCATTTATCGGTTAGTGAAGTAGTCGTGCGCAGCACAAGGTAAGCGTCGTCGAATAGAAAACCTCCATTTAGAAGGCTCCGCCTACTTGTTGTTGAAACTATCTGATTATATTTTAAACTCATTGATAAAAGGTTAAACTGGCAAAAAACGATAGCGACAAGATAAGTGCATTCATTCACAAAAAGAGGAACTAGCGCGGAACGAACAGGGTAGGCAAGAAGCTGACAGCAGGTTTATATAATTTGACGTTGTTGGTTACTTTTAATATGTGTATATATGTTTTTTTGTAGATATATTATGGCCACGGGGATACAGTTAACGGATTCTTCTCTGTTTGTATGTGTATGGAAATATGTGTCTCAAAAACTCTAAAGTCAGAAAGCCGGAGTCTATAGTTAGAATCTGCACCGAGTTATACATTTGTAAAATGGAACTTGTCGCCTACGTTGACCCAGCTATGAAAAAAACGTACCAGGTAGTAATTAATGACGGAAGATGCATCACGGAAATACAGAACAGATCAGGTTAAGACTGCATTATTTAAAACGATGAATAATAAATGTAGGGCCAGCAATATCCCAAGGCCTCGGAGACGTAGTTTTACAGAAGAATCCTTAGAATTCCTTGGACAACCAAAAAGGATAGGTCTGATATAGGGAAATATGATATATATATATATATGATAAAGAAACAATGTATTGATTGGCACTGATTGAAAAAAGAAAAAGACAGAAGGACAAAGAAGAGAGCATTTGTTTATGTACGATGTTTTGAAAGAGGCGAGGCCTCAAAAACAACTTCGTCTATGACAAGCATCAGAACCAAACAATCATATTTATTTTAATTATGTCGTGAGAAGAAAACTGGAAAATGTGACCACAGGAAAGATCTGGGGGAAGAGAGACAGGGGAAGACAACGCGAGAAGATTTTTGACAGCTTTTTGTGCATGGAGGGGTGTCAATACACGAACTGATACAAGCAGTTGCAGATCGCAGATTGTGGAGAGGCATGATCGCCCACGCCAGTCGACAAGACAGTTGATCATGATAAAATTTCTGATAAAATGTGCCTTCATATGAATATGTTTGATAAAGATTTCATAACATTTAAGTGAAGTGTGTGAAAACCCCATTTTCCCGTTCATTATACATAATAAGCATATGGTGCTCACCCATTAGATGACCCCAAAAGTGTGTAGGTAAATGAGCACACAGTGGTCGGTGTGTTCAGTATCGCACAGTCCGCCTTTGTTCTCCAGGATATTTTCTGGCCCGAATTTTAGGCACACGGGAGTGGACGTCAGTTTGTAAATTATGTCAAGATGGGAATTCGACCCTGTGATCACCCAACAGAGGGATTGGAGCCCTGACAACTACTTGTTGTGGCTACCTCTATATGCATCCATATATATATTCATAAAATTAACAAATTATTATGTATTGTTGGGCACTTATATAAGGAAGCAGACAGACAGACAGACAGACAGACAGACAGACAGACAGACAGACAGACAGACAGACAGACAGACAGACAGACAGACAGACAGACAGACAGACAGACAGACAGACAGACAGACAGACAGACAGACAGACAGACAGACAGACAGACAGACAGACAGACAGACAGACAGACAGACAGACAGACAGACAGACAGACAGACAGACAGACAGACACTCGGACGGACGGACGAATGGACGGATAGACGGACAGACAGACAGAAAGACGATAGATAGATAGATAGATAGATAGATAGATAGATAGATAGATAGATAGATAGATAGATAGATAGATAGATAGATAGATAGATAGATAGATAGATAGATAGATAGATAGATAGATAGATAGATAGATAGATAGATAGATAGATAGATAGATAGATAGATAGATAGATAGATAGATAGATAGATAGATAGATAGATAGATAGATAGATAGAAAGATAGATAGATAGATAGATAGATAGATAGATAGATAGATAGATAGATAGATAGATAGATAGATAGATAGATAGATAGATAGATAGATAGATAGATAGATAGATAGATAGATAGATAGATAGATAGATAGATAGATAGATAGATAGATAGATAGATAGATAGATAGATAGATAGATAGATAGATAGATAGATAGATAGATAGATAGATAGATAGATAGATAGATAGATAGATAGATAGATAGATAGATAGATAGATAGATAGATAGATAGATAGATAGATATAGATAGATAGATAGATAGATAGATAGATAGATAGATAGATAGATAGATAGATAGATAGATAGATAGATAGATAGATAGATAGATAGATAGATAGATAGATAGATAGATAGATAGATAGATAGATAGATAGATAGATAGATAGATAGATAGATAGATAGATAGATAGATAGATAGATAGATAGATAGATAGATAGATAGATAGATAGATAGGATAGGTAGGTAGGTAGGTAGGTAGGTAGGTAGGTAGGTAGGTAGATAGATAGATAGATAGATAGATAGATAGATAGATAGATAGATAGATAGATAGATAGATAGATAGATAGATAGATAGATAGATAGATAGATAGATAGATAGATAGATAGATAGATAGATAGATAGATAGATAGATAGATAGATAGATAGATAGATAGATAGATAGATAGATAGATAGATAGATAGATAGATAGATAGATAGATAGATAGATAGATAGATAGATAGATAGATAGATAGATAGATAGATAGATAGATAGATAGATAGATAGATAGATAGATAGATAGATAGATAGATAGATAGATATGCCACCATACGTTTCATAAACTGATATAAACCCTGCATGGATGGGAAACAACAATTGCAAACACATCGGAACGTAATGCTGTGTGTAGAATGCAATGGACGCTTTAGGAGTACATGTGTTTTATCACCACCTGTGTGATTTTACAGTCTCTCAGTGGCAGGACCGCCGACACAAAGAAAACATTTGAGCACCGATAGCACACCTGTGAAGATTACCCACCTGGTAGGAGTCAGAACTGGTGTTGTAAAACATTTCGACAGCCTGCTCAGCGCTAGGATCTTTGCTCTGTAGTTGGGACAGAATTTACAAGTCGATAAATACTTTATGTGGCAGTGATTGTCTGGGAATGTTATAGAGACACTATCACATTCAGTTTTAGCCGCACATAAAATAAGACGTGTCCACCTATACACACAACTGTCTATCCTCCAGGACGCCAGCGACAACCTCGGATCAAGAACCGCAGGCTCCAGAGAAGCTATAAGAGCATTTGTAACAAAGTCCTAGCAGTGTTGTACCAACAATGGCCGACACACAAACTGGCCTGACCACGTGCTCGTGTCAGTGCAGCTCGGTGCTATTGTCGCCCTTGACAAGACTTCCGGTGATGTCGAACATTTTTGCTTCCGGGGACTCTTACTCTGTAGGGTCCCAACCAACATATATGCCTGTGACAGCGGATGGATCCTTTTTCTGTTCATCTTTGGTAAGTGTTGCTTGTTGCTTTCATTCTCTGGTTTCTTCTTTTCCTTTTCTCCAGTTCTTTGTTTGTGTCTTTGTAAGTTATGTTTGACTTTACTAATTTCCTGTTTGTATTATTTATTTATTTATTTATTTATTTATTTATTTATTTATTTATTTATTTATTTATTTATTTATTTATTTATTTATTTATTTATTTATTTATTTATTTATTTATTTATTTGTTTGTTTGTTTGTTTATTTATTTATTTATTTATGTATTGACAAATGTACTACACATAGATGGCCTTGATTAATTGCTGCCCTGTCAACTTTTAAACAGAAAGATCCATGGTTCTCAACCTTTCTAATGCCACTGTTGGGTTTGGCCTTTTTGTCTCAGCCAAAACACAGGAAAGAGATCGTTTCTTTGTGTATCTTTCCTTTTGACTTTTCGACACAGCACTTAATGATACCACATGTACACACATTTAACATTGGCGAATCAGCAACGTAATCATGTGTACTGCTCCCTAAGACAACAGATCACATCTTTCAAGGCTGTCCCAACTACAGCATATCAAGGCAGACTTTTGGCCAACACAGACACCGGTGCAAGCCAAACTGTATCGGCTGTTAAGTGAATTAACTCTTAAGACCGTCCCCCAACATGTTAAGAGAAATGCGTCCTTTTTACAGTATTTCTATTAGGGCTGTACCGAATATTCACTTCGATGCCGAATAGTGGACCTAATAACTATTCGGTATTCGACCAAATACTTGCGGTCGGGCCTAATACGAATAGTGGTTACCTTACACCTGTTTCTGCACACACTGCGATGGGCTGAAATAACTCTCTCATTAACACAAAAGTTGATGTTGCCTAAGTCTGTCCTAGCTGGACAAACTGCCACCCGGTTGCGTGGTACAGCAGCTGACAAGGTCTTTGCCTGCTGACTCTACTGAGGCATTACAGCAGAGGTTCTCAAACTGGGTGCGTATGCCAAGGGTGCCGAGGTGAAAATCAAGAAAAGTCGGCTATAAATTGTGACTTTATTAAAGAAGGCATGGAGATACTTGAAAGTTACAATTTAAATTGTCTTTTCTCGCCACTGTCAAAAAGAGATCCACCCCCCCCCCCACCCCACCTGCCCCTGCCCCCCCCCCTCCCTTTTCACACTTAAAGTGTGAGAGTAATTCATAAAATGCCAATCGCAGCGTGCTAAATATCGTCTTTGTGTTTATCTCGAGGTGCGACGATCCTCTATCAGTATTCGTAAAGATACAGCAGATAAGTAATGTTGTGATTACATTTTGGCTGAAATTTTAAAGTGGAAAATGTGGTCTGTGCAATAGTAACTGTTCGCCTCGTCAAGTAAGCACTAATATTGAAAGGCAATGCGTTCTTTTTTGTTGCTTGTGTGTGTGTGTGGGAGGGGGAGTGCGGGGTGTCTGTATGAGAGAGAGAAAGAGAGAGAGAGAGAGAGAGAGAGAGAGAGAGAGAGAGAGAGAGAGAGAGAGAGAGAGAGAGAGAGAGAGAGAGAGAGATCATGCACTTCTGAGTTCTTTTAAGGGTGTCTTCGCCAAAATCAAATTTTGTAGATATCGCTAACGAAAATATGAAGATGCTTTTAAATGACATTGAACTAACGGCCGAGCGAACGATGATTTAAATGCGAATTTGGCTGCATCCATTCCTGTTTGGCTTTGTTTCGGTTGGGAACGAACTGGCACCGGAAGGACAATACGCAAACTGGCATAGAAGTGTTCCTAACGGCTGTTTGGTTCCGTCCAAATTAAAGAGTCACCTGGAATGCACAGATTCTGATTTTGTCAGAAAGGTCTTTGAAAGCCGCCCTATATCTCTTCAAGGAGGGTCATCCATGATGTAGAGAATTTCTTTTTAAAAAAATGATATAATGTCAAATTCATCCAAACACTTTTATCAATCTCATTAAAGACAACTGAACATAAAATCGGCACCGTTTTTTTAAGGGTGGGGGGGGGGGGGGGGTTATATTCTTGAGGCCTCAGAGATGTGGTTTTACAGAACAATGCTTAAAATAACATGGACAGCAAAGGGGGAAAAAACAACCAACAAGTTTTGAAAGAGGCGGGAGCCCAAAGACAGCTAATCACAGACATCAGAAGGAGACTGTCATCATTTTTCGGCCATTTTATGAGAAGAGTGAAAATGAAAAAAAAAATGGTGACCACTGGAAAGATCTGTGGAAGAAGGGATAGAGGAAGACAACGAGAGAAGATGCTTGACATTCTAGTTGTATGGCATGGAGATGTGTCAGCACACGAACTGATACATGCTGCAGGAGATAGCCCACACCAGTCCTCAAGGCACCTGATGATGTTGATACACTATTCGTATTCGGCAGAATAGTTGGTCCCTCTATTCGTATTTGGCAGAATAGTTGGTCCCTCTATTCGTATTCGGCAGAATAGTTGGTCCCTCTATTCGTATTCGGCAGAATAGTTGGTCCCTCTATTCGTATTTGGCCGAATAGTGAAAATCACTATTCGGTACAGCACTTAATTTCTATAGACATTTCCCATAATTTCATGTATGTATGTGTTTTTTGAAAATACTGATTTACTACTCAGCACAATAAAATGAAAAATCACAGTTTTATTATTATTGTCTACTTGAAGAAGCAACAGCGCCCCCCCCCCCCCCCATCCCCGTTTTCCTCTTTTTACTACAATTAAAATGTTTCAGATGCTGGTTTTATCACATCTGAACATCATAATGAATGGAATCTTTTCATAGCTTAATCTTCAAAAAACACGAATAACAACAACAACACACTCTCAAACACACACACACACACACACACACACACAGAGAGAGAGAAGAGAGAGAGAGAGAGAGAGAGAGAGAGAGAGAGAGAGAGAGACGCACACACCTGAATTATTAAGACATACGAAAAGTGGTTACACAAATATCGTGACCTGTTTAGGAGAATCAACCCCCATCACTGTCATGACAGGCAGCAGCTCGCACTAGCGACTGTGCCACCGAATGTCCTACTGAGATATTCATGATATGAACCCTTTTGTACCTGTCCTATTGGGATCTTCAGGGAGCCCATGGGAGCAACATCATGAACCGCAGTGACACGTGGCGACCCCTGACGCAGAGCCCGATATACGAGCCGACACCGGTGGCTTTATATCCCTATCGACCCAGGTAAGCCTGTTTTATTACCTACTGTCCCAGGTAAACCTGTTGTATTACCTACAGACCCAGGTAAGCCTGTTTTATGACCTAGTGTCCCAGGTAAACCTATTTTATTACCTACAGACCCAGGTAAGCCTGTTTTATTACCTGCTGTCCCAGGTGAGTCTGCTTTATTACCTACAGTTCTAGGTAAGTCTGTTTTATTGCCTACGGTTGTATGTAAGTCTGTTTTATAACTTACAGTTCTATGTAAGCCTGTTTTATTACCTACGGTTCTATGTAAGTCTGCTTTATTACCCACGGTTCTATGTAAGCCTGTTTTATTACCTACGGTTCTATGTAAGTCTGCTTTATTGCCTACGGTTCTATGTAAGCCTGCTTTATTACCTACGGTTCTATGTAAGTCTGCTTTATTACCTACAGTTCTATGTAAGTCTGCTTTATTACCCACGGTTCTAGGTAAGCTTGTTTTATTACCTACGGTTCTATGTAAGTCTGCTTTATTACCCACGGTTCTATGTAAGCCTGCTTTATTACCTACGGTTCTATGTAAGTCTGCTTTATTACTTACGGTTTTATGTAAGTCTGTTTTATTATCTACGGTTCTATGTAAGTCTGCTTTATTACCTACGGTTCTTTGTGAGTCTTTTTTATTACCCACGGTTCTATGTAAGTCTGTTTTATTACCTACGGCTCTAGGTAAGTCTGCTTTATTACCTATGGTCCTTTATAGGTCTGTTTTATTACCTACATTTCTGTGTAAGTCTGCTTTATTATCTACGGTTCTAGGTAAGTCTGCTTTGTTGCCTACGGTTCTAGGTAAGCCGGTTTTATTACCTACGGTTCTATGTAAGTCTGCTTTATTATTTACCGTTTTACCCATGGTCCTTTATTGGTCTACTTTATTACCTACGGTTCTATGCAAGTCTGCTTTATTACCTACTGTTCTATGTAAGCCTGTTTTATTACCTACGGTTCTATGTAAGTCTGCTTTATTACCTACGGTTCCATGTAAGTCTGTTTTACTACCTACGGTTCCATGTAAGTCTGTTTTATTACCTACGGTTCTATGTAAGTCTGTTTTATTACCTACGGTTCTATGAAAGTCTACTTTGTTACTTACGGTTCTATGTAAGTCTGCTTTATTACCTACTGTTCTATGTAATTCTGCTTTATTACCTACTGTCCCTGGTAAGTCTGCTTTATTACCTTTGGTCCCTTATAGGTCTGCTTTATTGCATACGGTTCTATGTAAGTCTGCTTTATCACCTATGATTCTATCTAAGCCTGCTTTATTACCTACGGTTCTATGTAAGTCTGCTTTATTACCTACTGCCCCTTACAGGTCTGCTTTATTACCTACTGTCCCAGGGAAGTCTGCTTTATTACCTATGGTCCCTTATAGGTCTGCTTTATTGCCTACTGTTCTTGGTAAGCCTGCTTTATTACCTACGGTTCTAAGTAAGTCTGCTTTATAACCTATGGTTCTAGGTAAGCCTGCTTTATTATTTACGGTTCTATGTAAGCCTGCTTTACAACCTACGGTTCTATGTAAGTCTGCTTTATTGCCTATGGTTCTGAGTAAGTCTGTTTTATTACATTGCGTTTTTATATAGGTCTGCTTTATTACCTATGGTGCTTTATATGTCTGCTTTATTACCTACGGTTCTAGGTAAGTCTGCTTTATTACATATTGTAGCTTGTGAGTCTTTTTTTATTATGCAGATTAGAATAACCGCCATAACAGTTACACTGCTGGTTTGTTGACTTAAAAACGTTGAAATAATAAGTGAATTTCAAAATGAGTGTAAATGAACCTAATCTTTACTGGCGACAATAAGCTAGAGATGAGACTGGCGACAATAAGCTAGAGATGAGACTGGCGACAATAAGCTAGAGATGAGACTGGCGAGTTGCAATAAACGTTGTCTTTTTCTTACTCTGCTTGAAAGGGAATTTTCCACGCTGTTTTGTAGTTTACAGCTAGGCTGCTATATCTTTGAAGCAACACATCCGATTTCAGCACATCCTTGACTAGTCGCCTTTTATGACATGCTTACTAGCAATCAGTAGGTCTGTTCTTCCCCCTTCTCCAGAAATTGGGACACCAGAACCCACACGGGGAAAAGTGGGGTAATAAAGGGTCGGACACAACAGAGGGAAAATAATCATTGTTTGCTAACAAAAAACGTAAAGTAATAATTAGTTGGCTACAACAAAGTTAAAGTAATAATTGTTTGGCCACAACAACGTAAATGTAATAATTGTTTGGCCACAACAACGTAAAGTAATAATTGTTTGGCCACAACAACGTAAAGTAATAATTGTTTGGCCACAACAACGTAAATGTAATAAATGAGTGGCAACAACAAAGTTAAAGTGATTATTGATTGGCTACAACAAAGTTAAAGTGATTATTGATTGGCTACAACAAAGCTTGTGTAATGGCTACAACAAAGTTAAATTATTAACTGATTGGCTACAATAAAGTTAAATTATTAACTGACTGGCTACAATAAAGTTAAATTATTAACTGACTGGCTACAACAAAGTTAAAGTTTTAACTGATTGGCTGCAACAAAGTTTATTAACTGATTGGCTACAACAAAGTTAAAGTATTTACTGACTGGCTACAATGAAGGTAATGTAATAACTGGTTGGCTACAACACAGCCACTGTAATAATTTGCTGGCTGTAACAAAGTTAATGTAACAATTGATTGGATACGACAAATTTAATGTAGCCATTGATTTGCTAAACTTTTTGGTCACCTTCGGTTTCATCGGCTACAAACTCCAGCGGACAGTTCTGGTTTTTCGTCCATTTCTGGACTCTAATCGTATCTCATAATTTAAGATTTTCGTGCACATCAGTTTTATAGATCTGATTTATTCGTTTGCAGACTATCGGTTCCTGACCTCGTCAGGCAAATGCACCCCGACGGAAGGAAATCCATAATTAGTCGACTCTTACGACATTCTTGTTAGGGAGAAGATGGGTTTATTCTTTTTTTTTTCTTTTTTCCTTCCCAAAAAATTTGATCAAGTAACCCACACAGACAGACTGGCTACAAGAAAGTTCAAGTAATAAATAATTGACTACAGCAAATTTTATGTAACCATTAATTAGCTACAGAAAATCTAAAATTCTAATTAATTGGCTACAGCAAATTTAACATTGTAATTGATTGGCTACATCAAATGTAATGTAGCCATTGATTGACCACAGCAAAGTTTAAGTAATTGTTTTTTTTTTTTTTAAACTGTTACACAATAGTTGATTAACCTCAACAAAAATAATGGATAACAGATAATCTATAGACTATACCAACGTAGAGACACTAACGACCCCTTGCCGTCTGCTGCAGTTATGGCGGCCTTGACCTGAATGGACGCCGGAAGAACGCGACAAGGGAGAGCACTAACACACTGAAGGCTTGGCTGCACGAGCACTTGAAGAACCCATACCCAAGCAAGGGAGAGAAGATCATGCTAGCCATCATCACCAAGATGACTCTCACCCAGGTATCTGTCCGTCCATCCACCCATCTACTTATCCATCCATTCATCCATCCACTCATCCATCCATTCATCCATACATCCAGCCACTAACCCATTTAAGCATTCACCTATATATTTATCCAGTCAGGGATTTATCAGATTACCTACCTATCCGCCAATCCATTGGATAATTCCCCAGTAAGCCAAGCAACCCATCCATGCATCCACTCATCGATTTATCGACTTCTTGATGCATTAGTCACCCATTTTCCCACTCGTCTATCCATCCGTTTACCCATCCATCATCCATAAATACGCCCATTCGTTAATATATAGACCTGTTAGTCTTCCTGTCTACCTGCCCATGTATCTCCGTCCACACACACACACACCTATACACATACATAATATGTCAAATTTTACTGTGTATATGCACATATAAGGAGTCCCCTGGCATTGGCGCCTAGACGCCCGCCTGCGGATCGGAAGGTCGTGGGTTCGCGCCCTGATGGAACTGGACTTTTCCCCCCAAAAATGACCTTGACTCCTAGGTCGAACCAACCTTGAGTGGGTACCAGGCAAAGACCTCGAAAGTAAAGGCGACCGGCGTAATGCTGATCACATCTCCCACTAAGTGCTGACTGGTGTATAAAACTATAGGTATAGCCTTATATTCCCAATACACCTAAAGTCGTGGAAAAAGGGCCTTAACTCTACTTAAATATATCTACATATATCTACGTGTCCTCGTATATGCCACCTGAGTGTTTTCTGTAATGCCTATTTACTCATTCGGCGCTGGTCACATTATTATTTGTAATAACATAGTTTGCGACAATATGACCATTAACTGACCACTGTTAGTTTTCCTGTTGCTCTGTCCCACATGAAACTGACCAGTGTGCTGCCCCTTGATATACCGGGAACCTAGACTAATGTAGATAGCGAAGACATGTTTGCATCTGTAAATATGTCAGCCATCAACATCCCCAGGTGTCCACGTGGTTCGCCAATGCCAGAAGGAGGCTGAAGAAAGACAACCGGATATCCGGGTCCCCGATACACAGAAGTGACAACGAGCGGGATGACGAGTTTGACGAGATCCTTGTTTCCGGCGATGAAGAGAAAAACACCATAGTTAATAAAGGTAGTGTACCCGTTATCTTTGGCACCCAGTGTAGATTAATAGTCAGACGCACTGGATGTCTGACTGACTGACTTTCTACCCCACTAGGACATCACACAAGCGATAAACACCCGATGACACAAAGTGCCACCATGTGGATGAGGATCACCGTGGAGAAGTCCCAGAAACCGCGTTCAGACAATTGGCCATATTTATGGCATGCCTTCTTCTTCTTCTTTTGTTCGCCTGAAATAAGTTGTCTATATCAGCAGTTTTGTCTCTTGTATAAATTTCACTGTCGTTGTTAGTTCATTCAGGGGTCCATAGAGTTTACGTTCCACTGTTGTTCTTTCTGGCCAAAGGGTTTGCCTTAATGTGTCAAAATCGGTGCAGTCCTGGAGTACATGCTCTGCTGTCTGGGGCACATTTCCACAGGTGCACATGGCTGATACACCTATCTTGAAATTTGTGTACATGTGGTTACGTAATCGGTTGTGCCCTGTTCTGAGGCAGAGGATAATGACTTGTTCTGGTCTGATGGCATGCCTATATTGCGGCCCCTGGCAAAAGCCAGGATGGGGCTTCAAATAACAAAAAATTTCGTCCTAAAAAGGACGAAACATCTAACAACATGGACTTGCTATGCCCTGGATGTCTGACTGACTGACTTTCTACCCCACTAGGACATCACACAAGCGATAAACACCCGATGACACAAAGTGCCACCATGCGGATAAAGATCACCTTGGAGAGGTCCCATAAACCGCGTTCAGACAATTGGCCATATTGATGGCCTGTCTATATTGCGGCCCCTGGCAAAAGCCAGAGTGGGGCTTCAAATATGAAAAAATTACGTCCTGAAAAGGACGTAAGTAAGTACGCAATGGATGTCTTAGGTGACAATCCACATTAGTAGTGGGTTTTATATTTGACCTCGGCTTACAGATCTTCGCAGCCTAGATGGGTATCTGCGCTTGCCCTGGAAAGTTTAGGCGGTCGGCATTATGTCGAAACATCACCCATCGAGTACTGATTAGTCAATATAAATATGGAATAAGCATCATATGCCCAGTACACTATTAGCGGGACAAGGGTCGTTTAATTAATTACATTGATTTAACTCATTATCATCTCCCCTAGTGGGTTACCGGTCCCAGCTTTTGTTTAAGGGCGGAAAGAGGGGGGGAGGGGGGGGGAGGGATGGAGGGTAGAATTAGAGGCTCCCTAACAAAACAGGTGTATTGTGTGTCCTTTGCTGGAACAGCCGCGCCTTCTTTTTTTTTTAGCTCTTGTGGTTTTTCTAGGTAAATTTACCTTAAGTAGTTTGCTATTGCCTACTACTTGGTCGACAACTAATGCAAGGTGGTCAGATGATAAATCACCTTCAGCTGGGATCAAACCCGGCAACAGTGAATTACGAAGCGTGTTCGTAATGCCTAAGCCACAGACGTCGACAGGCTTATCTATAAAGATGACTAAACCGGGGTGTTTTCTTCCTAGTCTGAATGAAAGACGTGTAACAAACAGTGTGCATACAAATAAGCCAGATCTGTAGGACGGATGGCGAACGCACAACTCAAGTTGTGGAACAAGACAATAATCCAGAAGTGGACGAACAACCAGAGATAACAACCGGTGAACGTTAATAAGAAGACTCAATATGTTCCAATTAGTGCCATTAGTACATGTAATACAGTAATACATGCGTTGTGGTATTATGTAGGTCCATGAACTACCATTTCTCACCTTAAATCTGGTATGCCATTTCACATTGCGGTGCTTAGTTCCCCATTCTTTTACAGTTCATTGTATCTTTAATTTAAGCCTCTGGATTACGTGTGAACTTCATATTCTTCTGCTTGTTCTAGTTCATTTTGCTCTTGTTGTTTGTTCTTGTTCTACTTGCTGTTAATCCGTTGCTCCCTATTCTTCTTCTTCTTCTTTTCCTTCTTCTTTCTCTTCTTCTTCTTCTTCTTTTTCTTCTTCTTCTTCTCCTTCTTCTTCTTCTTCTTCTTCTTCTTCTTCTTCTTCTTCTTCTTCTTCTTCTTCTTCTTCTTCTTCTTCTTCTTCTTTTTCTTCTTCTTCTTTTTCTGCTTCTTCTTCTGCTTCTTCTTCGTCTTCTTCTTCTTCTTCTTCTTCTTATTATTATTATTATTGTTATTATTATTATTATTATTATTTCTTCTTCTTCTTCTTCTTCTTCTTCTTCTTCTTCTTCTTCTTCTTCTTCTTCTTCTTCTTCTTCTTCTTCTTCTTCTTCTTCTTCTTCTTCTTCTTCTTCTTCTTCTGCTTCTTCTTCGTCTTCTTCTTTTGCTTCTTCTTCTTCTTTTTCGTCTTCTTCTTTTGCTTCTTCTTCTTCTTTTTCTTCTTCTTCTTCTTCTTCTTCTTCTTCTTCTTCTTGTTCTTCTTCTGCTTCTTCTTCGTCTTCTTCTTTTGCTTCTTCTTCTTCTTCTTCTTCTTCTTCTTCTTCTTCTTCTTCTTCTTCTTCTCTTCTTCTCTTCTCCTTCTTCTTCTTCTTCTTCTTCTTCTTCTTCTTCTTCTTCTTCTTCTTCTTCTTCTTCTTCTTCTTCTTCTTCTTCTTCTTCTTCTTCTTCTTCTTCTTTTTCTTCTTCTTCTTCTTCTTCTCAAGCCTCTACAACTTTTGTGTGCCCTCAGATTGAGGACTATTCAACTGGCGTTCCGAGAGCCAGATCCGGCCCACAGAGCTCTATCAAGTGGCCCGTTGATCAATGACAGTTGTATTGTATAAATAATCTTTCTACGTTTTGACTTGGGTATCTGAATCGTGAACTTCCCCATTCACCTAATTATTTAATTTGCTGTGACTTCTAACGCCACTCACTATAACAAACAAACATATTGCCCCACTTTCCACTCCCCTTTGATCTAAGACATACCCTAATCTCCTAGCCCAACGTCCGCTCTGATCCCCATCTCCAAGAGCCAGATCAACAATACCCTGTCAGTATCTCAAAGAGGTCCACACCAACGGAAACTGTCCAACAAAAGCCACCAATCTCCTTCACTTCCGCTATCGTTCTATTGGCTGAAAGGTCGCTGTGATTAAATTTCCTTTGGAGACTGCGCCGCGTGCAGGTTGTCAAGCCCTCAAAGCGTGACATCTTCCAGGGTTCCCGAAAGCTGGTTCATCTTTGGGTTCCCAATTGCGAAATAAAGAGAAACAGTGATAAGGATGATAATGCTGTTGTTGTTGCTATTATCTCCGGTCGAGTCGTTCTGGCGGTAAATCCGTTTGATTTCTTTTGCTTGCCTGGCGTGTCGTCTGACGATAGGATTAAGGGGATCACATTTCAAATGGAGGATGGAGTTTCAAGTCAAGGTGTCCAAGATGTGGGAGTGGCTTGATTGTTTCAGAAAATTAGTGCGGGGATTCAGAGATGGAGGTTGACTCAAGAATGTTAAGAACGCCTGGAATAGAGAAATGAAATCAAGGAATATCTGAAAATTAATCATGAGAAGATATTGTCGTGTTGGTTGGCACTCACCTGAGAGACTGAGCTGCATTTGTTAAATCCGACGATATAATTGTGCCAATCCTGCAAGGGTTCGTGTGTTTTGCGATAATATTTGTGTAGAAACTTCATAATTTCTCTCTTATGTCATAAATTTTGTCATCTCCTTGTGAGATGCAGTTTTTCGTTATTTTTAATCCTCACCCTGGCTCTTGCCAGGGCCCGCTATAAAGCCCGGTTATAAATATGGTCTAATGGATGAAGGCGGTTTCTGTGACCTCTCCACGGGTGATCCTCATCCACATGGTGGCACTTTGTTTCACCAGGTGTTTATCGCTTGTGTGATGTCCTGGTGGGGTAAAATATACTACTACCACAAATAATTCGTGAGCTTTTCTCTTTTCATTATGCCGAGTGCTCTTCTCCTGAATCGTATTTGTTCTTTTCCTTGATAAAGGTTAGTGGCGTATCCTTTACAGGATGTTGCAGAACCAACCCCAGCAGCCCCTGGCTTTTGTGTGGTTTCTCTAGGCAAATGTACGTCCAGTAGTTTGCCATTGCCTCTGAACTATCGGCTCCCTGATATCACTGTCAAAACCAACGCAAGGCGCATTACCCGCAGCTGGGATCGAACCCGGCACCCTGGCATTACGAAGCGTTCGCATCGACTTGGCCACAGAGCCGACTGTCCTTAATACTTAAGTTATAATAATCTACACCTGGAGGCCTTGTTGAAAACTATCGTGCAGTCCATAAGTCCCCGTTGACCAGACAGCTTTGTCTTCGCTAAGGTTGAAACAGGCCAGATTGTTTCTCTGTAAGCAGCATACAGTATAGAGTAGGGCTATTCAACTGGCGTCCCGAGGATCAGATCTGGCCCGCAGAGCTTTAACAAAAGGCCCGTGGATCATTGACAGTTGTATTAATATTTTGTCTACGTTGTGACTCGGGGAAACATTTCCATTTTCAGCACCTTGTCCCATGAGTAAACTTCGTTGAATCGCCCTGGTTTAGTGTGTTGAAGCACTTAAAAAAAGTAAAGGGCCCTTGTTCACGCCTTTAGGCGTATAGGGCATATAGGGCTAGGCCTATATTTTTATAGACCAATCGGCACAAAGATGGGTGATGTGGTCAGCACCATGCCGGCCGCCTTTACTTTCCCGGGACTGCACCCGGTACCCACTCAAGGCTGGGTCGACCTGGCGGCCAAGGTTATTTTTTAAAAATGTCAGGCTTCGCCAAGGAGCGAACCCACGACCTTCCGATCAGCGACGAGCTTCTAGCCGCTCGGCTACGGCCACTCCCGTTAGAGTACTTGCAAAACATATTCAAGCGTCAAGTTGGTGGGACACGTCTCCATGTTTCCTTCGTTGAACAAATGTGCTTGTTCCTCAGTTTTTAGCTTATGTCCCACACAGACCTCGCTCAGAGATAACTAGACACGCTACATATAGTTAGTTGCGTATCTCTTACATGAAGTTGCAGAACAAACCACAGCATTTTTCAACTGTTGTGGTTTTTCTAAGCAAATTTTACGTTCAATAGTTTACCAATCCTTCTAAATAGTCAGCTCTCTGTACATTGTCGAAACCAACACAAAACAAATCGTCCGCAGCTGGGATCGAGCCCAGCACCCGGAATTACGAAGCGCGTTCGCAACCCTTAAGCTTCAGACGCCGACACGCTACACATATCACATACTAATTAAAACAGTGTGTCTAAAGACAAAAGAAGGAGGAGGGTTGGGGTGACTTTTTTTTTATATTGTTTATTTTTACAGTTTAAAAAAAATAGAGAATATGATGATTTGGTGGGCACGGTGGGGTGATGGGTGGGGGGGTGGGGACTAGATCTAAACGAACAAGAAGACGAAGAAAAAAAAGTAGCGATGATCGCGTATGTTTTAATCTGGAATTTTCTCTTCTATTGCAGAACACGTGCTGGGCACAACCGAAAGTCACCGAAACTACTCAACAGCGCCATCTCAACTGAGTTTGCCCAGATCCTACACCAGCGAAGTCTTAGACAACACCCACAAAGTTCAACCCACAAGATCCGAACCTCAAACCTACACCACACAAGGTCAGGTCCAGGAAGATCTGGATATCGGTAAAAGGAAAATCTGGTCGGTTATCGAGTTTCTCAACACTTCATCACGCAGCGACGTGGGTCTTTCAGGAGTAGACTTCGTCGAATCTAAAAAGTCCAATTCTGGAGACGTTCTTCCCAAGCAGTGGACGGGCGTGAAACACGGACGACCTTCAGCCCTGCCTGACAACCATACTTCTATTCATGGGGATGCCACTCAGTCCTCCATACATGTTAATTTTCATGACAACCAGTCTTCCAAACGGCAACCCGCTTCATGTGATCTCAGACAGTGTGTATCCACGCGTTAGACAACAAGCCGATGCTTGTGGCACCATCTGCATGTTTCATCTCGAAATATGGATGAACAACTGTAAAACATCAATGGATTGACTCAACCACCCACTTATTTTTAGTGTCGGACGGTTTGTGTTGGAACTTCTGGTAGCTGCCTTATGCATTTAATGCGTGTGTATGATTGTGGTTATGCTGAGACTGTAGTGTGTGTACATTTTTGCACAAGGGACAGTGAAGGACAATGTGTGTGAACTTCGCTGGCTGAGGAACAGACCATCTATGAGAAGATCTGTTTGCTTTGCAGCCGGACCTGAGATGACCATTGTCATTACCATTTGCTTGTGTGTTTAAATCTTGGAGACCTGACTATAGCCTTGTTCCAGGGAAGATACGTTGAGGAGTTCTCTTACCTTCCACATCACCAATGATGCGCCTAAAACATAGAAATGTCTAGAGGTCGTGACAGGTGCGGCCCGTGTTCTGATGTAAAGGCGTTATTTTGGAATATGTCCCATCCTCCGCTTGATGGAAGTACAGATCGGATCTTTTTTTCAACCAGTATTTTCCAGTATTCCTAAACCATTCTTCCCATCGCATGAGACAGAGCTCAGGTGATCATGTTCGGTCTCATCAATGATTAGAACAGCTGTAGCTAAATCAACCACTCGCACAATTGTTTCTCAGTTGTAAAGGATTCGTGTACCTTATTTGTCGGTGTATAAGACGCATTCTTTTAATTCTCATTTTTAAATGTAGGCTACGTCTTACACAACGAAGATGCCCGGCTCGCTATCGTAGTTGGCTAAACCTGATTTCGTGGCGACTGAATGACGAACTCCTTGTGGTTCGGGTTCACGCCCGGGGGTAGGCAGAAAAGCCACATTTCCCCCAGATTTACGGTAGCTATCATATAATCAAGGCCAAAGGGTTGCGATACCCATAGTACCAAGCCAAAGAGTTAATAAACAGTGTTTTCTGGATATTGGAGAAAAAAAACACAACGAAGATAGACCTACATAAACTTTTATATGAAGAACACGGAACTGACCAGCAGAGCGTCATTTGTGACCTCAACCGACGGACAAACACCAGGAAGCTTTGGAGGTCTGGGCAGGATGCTCTGTGCACATGGTCAAAGGAAAGCACGCATAACATGGGGAAAGCAATGGCAAATGGCCAGAGTTAGAGATTTGCGTATGAAAACTGTAAGTAAGAATAGGTCCCTTTTCCACGCCTTTGGGCGTCTAGGGCAAATAAGGCTAGACCTATATTTTATACAGCAATCAACACGAGATGGGTTATGTGGTCAGCTTAAGGCCGGCCGCCTTTACTTCCTGGGACTCACCCTGTACCCACTCAAGGCTCTGTTAACCAAGGAGCCAAGGTCCTTTTTGGAAGAAAGAAAAAAAAATCCGGCTCCGCCAGCGAGCGAACCTACGACCTTCCGATGGGCTGGCGAGCGTCTAGCTGCTCCGCCACGGTGACTCCTGTATGGAAACTGTGCAGGAATTAAATTGTATTTTTTTTTTAAATCCTAGAACAATACTTGTAATTTTGAGCTGCGTCTTATACACCGACATTCTATTCAACTCTTACAGCAGTATACACCAGACA
Organism: Candidula unifasciata; assembly: GCA_905116865.2. NCBI lineage: Eukaryota > Metazoa > Mollusca > Gastropoda > Stylommatophora > Geomitridae > Candidula > Candidula unifasciata. The sequence continues at coordinate 62,873 of CAJHNH020000011.1, forward strand.
AGATACAAAGAAATATACCAGGCAATAAATTGTGCAATCTTTTGTTTGTGTCTTCTTTGTTCAAGTTTACAACGGGAAAACGATGTTTGAAATCTTCCTGCGTCTGGTGCTAAGTCAAGTATCTAGAGGTAAAGTTCGGGGTAAATACAAGCCTGCTAGTACTGCGTTTGGCACCCAATGCACGTGTGCTGGCAAGTGAGTGCTCAGCCAGTATAGCAATGGGATCTCTGAACCACAAATTGTGTGTGTGTATGTGTAGTGCTCTTGATAGGCCCCTGTTTATTTTTCCTGTGTTTAGAAAATTATGGGATACCCTGTAGTTTGAGCTGCCAAATAGAATAACCCTTGAAACCTGTCCCTAGGATGGTGGCTATGTCATGAGACATAATAAATGAAGTAGGCGTGGATGACCAGTGAACTGTCCCCTGGGAAATGCACCCAGTTAACCTGCACACTATGACCAGTACACATCAAGGAGTTGTAAGAGACATCGATTATATAGTTGTTATCTGGTTCCCCACAATGCCACAATAGCTTGGTCTTGTAACTTTGAGTATTTTATTTGCTAGAAATCAAAATGCTACCATGTCTTTAAGTCCTGTAACATTATTTATTTCACTCACTATAGACCCATATGAAGCAAAGATGTGTACTTGCTCCTACCCTCTTCGGAATATACTTCTCACTTCTTTTTAAACATAACTTTCGAGATCAGGAGGGTGGTATTTTCTTCCATTCTCGATCTGACGGCAGCCTTTGCAATGCTCATAGGCTGAAGGCCAAAACCAGGATAAGAAAGAAATGTAATCATCAAATAGATGCTGCTGTTTGCAGATGATGCAGCAATTACCACCCACTTAAAGGAGACTACATTGAAAGCTAAGAGCTGAAGACAGTTGATCATTTTACCTATATGGAATCTACAGTGAATAACAAACTACAGCTGAACCAAGAAATCAACATTAGCATAGGTAAGACAGCAACAACAATATGCAGATTCACAAAAAGAGTTTGAAAGAACAGAAAGCTGACAATTAAAACAAAAACTCTTGTTTGATAGGAGTGTGTTCTCAGCACTCTGCTTTATGACAGTGAATTAATCCAGTAACAGAAAGTGTATTGATCGGCATTCATAAAAAGAAGTAGAAAGATAGAAGAACACACTAGACTACATAAAGATCGAAAGCTATAGTTACCGTGCCGGGAATTGAACCTGTCACCTCCAAACGGTGTGTGCGCCTCGCCATGTATACAAGTGCACTAAGAACATGGTCAACTAGGCACAGTGAAACTTGGTCACTTTATTCGCACCTGGATAAACGGCTAAATAGATTTCAAATTCGATGTCTAAGAAGAATCTTGGCATGAAGTGGCAGGGCAGGATCACAAACACTAAGGTATGGGAAAGAGCAGGCATTACAACAGTCTTCTTATTGCTCGGTCTTCAAAGGCTCAGGTGGCTGGGTTACATCTGGAGAATGGAGGATGACAGTCACTAAGGACAAAGGTAACATATGTAGAGGCCGACCTCTACAACGATATGAAGATGAGTGCAGACGGGACATGAAAGATACAGGTATCGAGGAGGACTCGTTGGAACAAACTGTCATGATTGTGGAGTCTATGGGAACTAACATAATCAATATTACAGGGCTCTGAGGTAAGGTAGCATTGTGGAGTCTATGTTGGCACCAATGCTGCCTTGCCTCGAAGTCCTGTAACATAGTCTTTTAACCTCAGAACAGGACACTGCAGGCTCAACTACCACATGCCACATGAAATAAAGACGGTAAAGTCCCCACAGTGTGCCTGTCAGACAGGACTACATTTCTTCTTCTTCTTGTTCACCGGCTGTGAATTCCGGCGATAAGTCGCGGTTGTTCGTCCAAAATGGACTTTTAGCTTTTACCTTGACCTGAGTTTTGCGTGTACATCCGTTTTACTGGCTTATTTGTTTGCAGTTCTCGTTCCCCGCCTCTCCGGCAGATGTACTCCGACTTCGGAGGAAAGACAGAACTACAAATATCTGAGAACATTCTACAGACCTGCCCAAGCTACCTAAACTTCGAAAGGAAACTTGGTACCAAGAGCAAAGTTTGCAGAGCAAGCTGTGGGGAAACATGAAGGACATGCAACTGACATGCGAGTTCGTTTATAGAAGCAGCCTACCTGATGCTCTGACCTGAGCATACGAAACTGACCGCAAAGAAGAAGAAGCAGAAGAAGAAGAAGAAGAAGAAGAAGAAGAAGAAGAAGAAGCAGAAGAAGAAGAAGAAGAACCTCAGATATGCTGATGAGATGCGAGAGAAGTTACGTTTTTGAGAAGCAAATACGCAACATCTGGCCTAATTGACCCCCGGGACTTCACAAACCTGTTGCACCAACTCATACCAGCTACTCACGTGCATGCACGTCAATCGTGCACACAAGAATGAGCACGCACAAAGTAGATTTTATGAATAGTATTAACTTTACCTTCTCCAGCTTGGTAATCTGTAGCAGAAACAAAAGTTCAACTGTAATCCTGCTCCAATATCCTGCAAACCATCGTTAAGACATACAACTTATCCACACGTGCAGCTGCTTTCGGGATTTCTGTCCGCACATGCAATGTTGCCTCGAAAAATAAATATCTTATAAAAGATCGTTGAGGATTTGTGTCCTCGGTCTTAAGCTCGGATGAAAACAAAACATAAAAGTCGGATTACGACAACGTGTTGCGAGACATCTTGGAGGTCGTTTCATGTTGTTATTCTCACCTCGAGTGAAAAAAGCGCACTGTTACCCTAATCACCTCTCAAAATCCAATTCAAGAAGTTATAAAGTTATAAATTAAGAAAGTTCGCGGGGTGAAAGTTATTGATATGTGTGAAAAGTGTGGCCAGGGACATAACTTCTGTGGAGTTTTCATAGTTCAGAGTTACTGTTTACCTTGGCGGGTAACGGTTCCTGGCAAGATTCAAACCCAGAAACGTGGACGGTTACCTTCCAACCTGGTGCAAGCTCACACACACGTGTTGTCAGTTAGGGGATCGTAGATAGTCGGGATTAAGTAAACTTACCCGGACGCTTTACCAAACAGCAACAATAGGATTACATTGTTTATTGTTGTAGCAACAAAGGGATTTACACAACGATCCTTGCGTATAATACAAATCCCAGGTCAATTTGTGGTCCAGTGGTAGGGCTTACTCATACGGCTATGAAAGTTAAGGAGTGGAACCGGATAGAAATGTGCCCCTGTGGGTGTGATATGAACATTTTGAATTACGCAACACAACGTTGCAAAAAAATTGATATAAAATAAGCAAATAGACAGGCAGTGATAGCTTTTCGTCGAAAGAAGTAGAAATATAAATGGACAAACTAGACAATATAGACATCGAGAGCTATAGCTGCCGTGCGGGGAATCGAACCTATCACCTCCAAAGCATTCAATGCCAGGTTTCAATATCCTAGTAGTGTCTGAGTACATATCTGATTTATGTGCATGCAGACTTTTAATTCATGTTCCTGTAAAGTCAACAAAAAAAGTTAAGATCCATTTTCACGCCTTTAGGCGCATCGGGCATATGGGAAGAGCACTCTTATTCTTACAGACAAATCGGCACTAGGTGGGTTGTGTGGTCAGAATTACGCCGGCTGTCTTTACTTCCCTACGACATATATCCCGGTACCCATTTTAGGCTGGGTCGACCTGCGATGTCCCATACAACGATAAAAATCCACGCAGCCAGCAGTGGGTTTCGATCGCTGTACTTTGGAATTACGAGTCGGACTCGCAACACCTAAGCCACGGACGCAAACCCTGTTCCTGTAGCTTTCGATTTTTATGCTGTCTATTGTGTCCTATCTTTCTACTTCTTCCTATAAGTGCCGATCAATATATGTTTGTTTGCTTATTATATTTAATCATAATGCCACCTTGATGACGATCCGTCTTTCTATTTCTGTGTATTATGTACATAAAATGTGATATCTCTTCCGGGAGGTGCGTTGTGTCATGGTCGCTAATGTTTCCTTACAACTATACGAAAGAGGAGAACAAGAAGATCTTTGTGGAGAAGAAGATGAGATGCTCAGTTCTATATCATATGTTCAATAAAATAAAAATTTAAAATTTAAAAACAAAAAGTGTTGGGTAGGGGAAACCTATCTAACAATTCCAGTTCCATTGAAACCACTAAAAGTTTGATCGACACCAGTCTTCGTTTTTCTCTGAGTGTTAAGCTAGACTGACAGCCTACACTACGCTGTGTTATTCTCTACAGACTAAAGTGATCTGTTTATGGCTGCACACTGTTCACTTGCTCCCAAAGGATTTTGATCACATCTAGCTCGTTATGCATCAAGTCGCAACCAAGTTTGTATAGAACCAGACAATCTTAAGTTCCTTTTCGTTTTCCCACACTTCTACAATTTAGGACACTAACTACTCTTGGCCTCTGAAACGATGATAGCCATTTTGCAGGGATCATGCGTTTTCCCGCCCTCTTTTGCAGTCTGCTTTGTGACATGTGTGGGAAACTGATTCTCAAGCAAGAGGAAAACTGTTGTGACTGCCCCCACCTCCATTCTCAAACAAGATGTGGTGATGTCATATGCTGGGCTTTGCTGCACTAAACAGTAACGTGAGGCTCAAATACAGTTCAGATGTAAGTAGCACAGATCACTTCGACAACAGAGCATGCTTAAACCAAGGCCTAGATGAAGCAATCAACAACGTATTTGAAGAGAAGAAATGAACACTTCCTACGGAGCCAATCCACAAGTTCCCAACTCAGGGAATTAGGACTCCAAATGGGGTCTCGAAGGATTTTCTTTGGTGTCGTGGTTATGAGATGAGTTATGAGTTAGATTATCTTCACAGCACTCCGGACACATCCATAGGCGCTCAGATTCCCCTCTCGACATATTCATCAGCGTCGTGCGGTTAATAGTACCAGTCCTATGTTGGTTAACACGATTTCGTGTACGTCCAGTGTGCTTCTCATGCTTAGCTGTGCCGATCTTTACTCCCAATTCGCATAGTGAAGAAGTGATGACACGTTGCTTCCAAAATCCCCAGAACGTCCTATCTCTCTAAGGGCAATGACAATGTCTGCGTGACCCGTGGTGTCGTGGTGCAGTGAACTATTAAAATATTCAAAACTGAAAACAAAAATAGACGTCACAGCGTCATACATGGAGGGGAAAAAACCATTCAAATACTGCTTATCTCTCTTCATTTACCGTAATGTGTGAGATCGCCAGTAACTTTGCCGCTTCAAAATGGGGTTTGACTCCAAAACAACTTCACGTAGAGTGTTGGTTTCTCGCCGCTCAGGCAGATGCACTCTAATTAGTCGCCTTTTACGACATGTTTGTCAGTCAGTGTGCTATTCTTTTTCTCCTAAAATGGGGCTTCGGAAACCACTCGAGGAGGAAAGGGTTCGAACTTAAATTCTGGAACGGCCAAGCAACGAGCCATCCACCTCACCACCGCACTTTGAATTAAGATTTGGTAATAAGTGTACAAACAAGTACAATATAGTATTTTATTTCGCGAAGATTTGTAGCCTAGTTACAATTTTCAAGAGACATTTGTTAAAGTGTTTCTGAATTGCACGTAACTTTAGGCACAATTGCCTGAAGCACCACGGCGATGGTTTGATGTGCCTAGGCACTTGAGGCAAATTATGCTAATGTAAGACAGCCTGAAGCAGGCGCCAGCACCGCTTGGCCACGTCAGCCGCGGAAACTACGGGCCACTTCTGCCAGTCCCCGGGGTCCACATTAAAATAAGGAATCACGTAATTGAAACAGAACAAAATAAAGTTAACTTCGTTGTAAGCGCGGATAAATGAATAATAGGAATAGCGTAGCGGTAAAAAAATGACTTCTTCAGTTCAAGTAGTGGCGAGGTAGTACACGCTGCGAGACTGATAGAGAAATTCTTAAAACTGTCTGCCTGTTTGTCTGTAGCGCGTCCTTTTCTCTTGGTTTTGACTGATTAGTGTCCAATATCGTTACAGCAGCTATATACTTTAGGGTGGGGGTGGTGGGGGGGGGGGGGGTGGAGGGCGCAATCTTAGCCATACTTCGCCTCCTCGTTTGTAACCCATAGACCTTATGTGTATAGATGATTAAATTGCTGCCCCCCCCCCCCCATTTTTTTCTTCGCCTTTTGTCCCAACAATGTTTATGCCAATATATATATATATATATATATATATATATATATATATATATATATATATATATATATATATATATATATATATATATATATATATAGCAGTCGCCTTAGCGTTGGCGGCTAGACAAGGAAGTCTTCTTCTTCTTCGCGTTCACCAGCTGTACACTCTGGCGTAAAGTTCTGGTTGTTCGTCCACTTCTGGACTGGAGTCCTGCTCCAGAACCTGAGTGTTGCGTGTGCATCAGTTTTACAAATCTGATTTAATTGAATGTAGACTGCTTCTTCCTTGCCTCTCAGGCAGATGCACTCCGACTTCAAAGGAAGCTCCCCAGTTAGTCGACTCTTACGACATGCTTTTGGGGAGGCAGTGGGTCTATTCTTGTTTTCCTCACAATAGGGCCCCGGAACCCACACGGGGGGACAAGGAAGTAAAGACGGCCGGCGTAATGCTGACTACATTACCCACCTAGTGCCGAATGGTCTGTAAAAAAAAACGGTGCTTTTTCCATATTACCGATGCACCTAAAGGCGTGAAAAGGGATCTTTATTTTTACTTTATTTCATCTTTTTTTTTTTTTTTTTCAGGATCCTAATAATTTTTTTTATACCAAATTGTTTTCATAGGAGGAGGGACGAAAGGGGAGGGGGTGAACGGACCCCCTCCTCCTTTCTCATCCGAGTTTGGGACCAGCATAAGCAGAAATTTTTAATGACAGTTTATATCATAATTTAGAATCCATGTCTATGAAAACTGACGACAGTTTATTAATAGAAATAGATCTTAAGCGCATACCATCTCGGTCGGCTGCAACCCAATCCGGCCTTATCCCAAGTTCCGTTTCGGCACGTGGCTGCCAAAAATAGCAAGGTGATAGCAGGTGTCCCGAACAGGTCTCCGCCATATTGAGGGATGCCTAGACGTGAAAACATTGTGATCAAGTGAAAAATAACGATACAGCGACAATTGTTTCGTGTGATATCGCTGGCAAATTTCGGCTTTATCAAGCACCGCAGCCTGACGTCACAGCTTTGACACTGAACACGTGCAAGCAGAAGAGAAAGTTCGAAGTTCAGATCTCCTCTCTTATTAGCATATCGGACAGATGGTATTAGATCTATATTTGTGAAGGCTGATTAGCACTTTATAGATAATTGGTTCAGATTACGTCGGCTGCCTTTTCTTCCACCGATAATCCCTTTACCTTTTTAGGCTGCAGTCTTTAAGAAAGAAAATACGGGCATTTGAGCTGAAATGCCATAGATGATTTTCAGAATATAATGGGCAAAGAAGAGGAGAAATAGTGATATTTTAACAGATCTGAACATCAAGGAAGATTGGCTAATAAACAGCCTCTTGTCTCGGAAGCTGAATTATTCTTGGTCATATCAAGCGCCACGGCGGATTGGAAAAAAAATAATTGCAGAAGGAAGGAGGGGCAGGGGCAGACCAACACGAAGATTGGACAGGATGGAAGCGGCTCCTTGAATATGAAAGTAGACGAGGCAAGAGAGCTGGCGAGAGACCGAGTTTCTTCCAGGCAGACCGTGATGAGAGCGACGTTCTGCAAAGACCTGTTACATGACGATGATTGTAGGCTGGGTACCACTTGAAACCAAAACGCCTAATCAAACAGTAACAGTTCATTAACTGTGAGAATTCACTTCATTAATTGTTATTTGATTGAACTGGGTTCTGGAAGTTTCTCCTGTTCAACTTCCAGTCTTTGAGTCTGCATACAAAGGAGCCAGATATGTGAAACGCGCGTGTATGCAACACTCAGATTCTGGTGTCAAAACCAAAGTTCCGAGATGGACGAACACCAAGAACTTTCCTTTGGAGGAAAAGACATACACAAATTAGGGTAGAGTAGAACACAGTAGAGTAGAGCAGAACAGAGTAGAGTAGAGTAGAGTAGAGTAGAGTAGAGTAGAGTAGAGTAGAGTAGAGTAGAGTAGAGTAGAGTAGAGTAGAGTAGAGTAGAGTAGAGTAGAGTAGAGTAGAGTAGAGTAGAGTAGAGTAGAGTAGAGTAGAGTAGAGTAGAGTAGAGTAGAGTAGAGTAGAGTAGAGTAGAGTAGAGTAGAGTAGAGTAGAGTAGAGTAGAGTAGAGTAGAGTAGAGTAGAGTAGAGTAGAGTAGAGTAGAGTAGAGTAGAGTAGAGTAGAGTAGAGTAGAGTAGAGTAGAGTAGAGTAGAGTAGAGTAGAGTAGAGTAGAGTAGAGTAGAGTAGAGTAGAGTAGAGTAGAGTAGAGTAGAGTAGAGTAGAGTAGAGTAGAGTAGAGTAGAGTAGAGTAGAGTAGAGTAGAGTAGAGTAGAGTAGAGTAGAGTAGAGTAGAGTAGAGTAGAGTAGAGTAGAGTAGAGTAGAGTAGAGTAGAGTAGAGTAGAGTAGAGTAGAGTAGAGTAGAGTAGAGTAGAGTAGAGTAGAGTAGAGTAGAGTAGAGTAGAGTAGAGTAGAGTAGAGTAGAGTAGAGTAGAGTAGAGTAGAGTAGAGTAGAGTAGAGTAGAGTAGAGTAGAGTAGAGTAGAGTAGAGTAGAGTAGAGTAGAGTAGAGTAGAGTAGAGTAGAGTAGAGTAGAGTAGAGTAGAGTAGAGTAGAGTAGAGTAGAGTAGAGTAGAGTAGAGTAGAGTAGAGTAGAGTAGAGTAGAGTAGAGTAGAGTAGAGTAGAGTAGAGTAGAGTAGAGTAGAGTAGAGTAGAGTAGAGTAGAGTAGAGTAGAGTAGAGTAGAGTAGAGTAGAGTAGAGTAGAGTAGAGTAGAGTAGAGTAGAGTAGAGTAGAGTAGAGTAGAGTAGAGTAGAGTAGAGTAGAGTAGAGTAGAGTAGAGTAGAGTAGAGTAGAGTAGAGTAGAGTAGAGTAGAGTAGAGTAGAGTAGAGTAGAGTAGAGTAGAGTAGAGTAGAGTAGAGTAGAGTAGAGTAGAGTAGAGTAGAGTAGAGTAGAGTAGAGTAGAGTAGAGTAGAGTAGAGTACAGTGGAGTAGAGTAGAGTAGAGTAGAGTAGAGTAGAGTAGAGTAGAGTAGAGTAGAGTAGAGTAGAGTAGAGTAGAGTAGAGTAGAGTAGAGTAGAGTAGAGTAGAGTAGAGTAGAGTAGAGTAGAGTAGAGTACAGTAGAGTAGAGTACAGTGGAGTAGAGTACAGTAGAGTAGAAAAGATAAAAGAAAGAAAATGACATGCCGCCTAGAAAAAAGCTAGTCGGACAGACAGACGGACAGTTAATCAGACATACCGACAGCCAGGTGGACAGAGACAGAGCAGGAAAGAGAAGCCGTATAAAGAGAGGGAGACAGAAAGGGAGAAAGCGAGGGAAAAAGAGAGGTAAAATAGAGAGTGAGAAAGAGACAGAGAAAAAAGGGAGAAAAAGAGGGAGAAAGAAAACTAGGTGAAAGTTATATAAACATACATGCAGTCACACATATTGAAAGACAGGGGGAGAAAGAATGGATGATTAGACGTACAAGCC
>CAJHNH020000011.1:75000-342118 GCA_905116865.2 Candidula unifasciata
TCACCAAGATGTTCTGTCCCCCCCCCCCCCTCTCCCATCTCTAGCCATATCTCAGCACCACTATTGTCAAACCTTGTTGTATCGGATATTCCCGCTAATCAGCTCAGCTGTTGAGCGTAAACGATGATTATCACTTATTAGAGGAAAATGATGAGAACAGCAGGTGTCCCTATTTAAGATTTATGGGCGACAAAGACGGATGAAGATATGAGAGGCTGGAATCTTGGCACGATAGAAAAGGGTTGCGAACAGATGTGATAATTAAATCTACACCTATGAATAAGGAGAAATGGCTGAATATGGGGGTGATGATGGATAATGACGATGACGATAAGCAGGAGATGGTGGTGGAGGATGAGTCGGAATAAAAGAAAAAGGGTAGGAGAAGAACAGGACGCTTCAGGGCATAAACAACAGGAGAAAGACAAGAAACTATATCTCTATTCTGCGACGCTTTAAGGCATAAACAACAGGACAAAAGACAAGATACTATATCTCCTTTCTGTGGCGCTTTAAGGCACAAACAACAGGACAAGAGATAAGAAACTATATCTCCATTCTGCGACGCTTTAGGACATAGGCAACAGGACAAAAGACAAGATAATATATCTCCATTCTGCGACGCTTTAAGGCACAAACAACAGGACAAAAGACAAGATAATATATCTCCATTCTGCGACGCTTTAGGACATAGGCAACAGGACAAAAGATAAGAAACTATATCTCCATTCTGCGACGCTTTAGGACATAGGCAACAGGACAAAAGATAAGAAACTATATCTCCATTCTGCGACGCTTTAGGACATAGGCAACAGGACAAAAGACAAGATAATATATCTCCATTCTGCGACGCTTTAAGGCACAAACAACAGGACAAAAGATAAGATACTATATCTCCATTCTGCGACGCTTTAGGACATAGGCAACAGGACAAAAGATAAGATACTATATCTCCATTCTGCGACGCTTTAGGACATAGGCAACAGGACAAAAGGAGAAGATGAAAAAGATTTTTTTTTTTTTTAAATATCCTAGAACACATGTGACCAGTGCGAAACTGGCCAGTACCAGCTTGCCTGGTGGCAAGTGGGGCCGGTAAGTCCATAAAGAAATGGGCCTCTAACACAATTCTCTTTCTACCCTTTTCAAAAGGAAAGTCCCTAATACCTAAAATAGTATAGAATATAGAAGTTCTGCTTTAGATTATTCGTTTATATATTTCATTTTTCTTACAAACACATCAGATCTTTTTTTTTTCTTTTCAATTCAGCACACATTGTGTGTATGTGTGTGAGTCAGTGTGTGTGTGTGTGTGTGTGTGTGTGTGTCAGTCCGCACTTAAACAAGGCGGGCTTTCCTGCCCCCTAAATAGGATTTCTTCAAAAAGAACCCCCCTCTCCCTCAACCCTTACTCCCGCCCCCGCCCCCCCCTCCCCGCTCCTGCTTTATCCTCTTGTGTTCTTTATGTGGGTCTTCTGCTCCTCACACACTTATCATTCAGTCTTTTACCTCATAAACACAATCTAGAAATCCACAGAAACATATATTGATAAACCTTTCTCTTCTTACCCTGGTGAGTACGTTTTTTGTTTTTTTATTCCGCTAGCAGAAGCGGTTCTCTGTACTCTCCGCGTCCAGAAAGTAAAGGCTGCCAACGCCACGCCCACTTTCAGATAAGCCGGCACGAGGCAGCCGTTAAACAGCGGAGACGCCACTTGATTGTGTCTGTGCAACTGCAGTAAAGAGCTTCTCTGCTTCCAGGCCGGGGTGGTTGTGTGTGTGTGTGTGTGCGGGGGAGGGGGGGGGTTTACATTCTATATCTCTATTCTTTTCAATGTGTGCTTACTGCCGCTGTCTGTCTGTCTGTCTGTCTGTCTGTGTCTAAATCTGTCTGTCTTGTCTGCCTTTATGCCTTACAGATATTCTAACAGTCATTCTCCCTCATCATCTAAGTCTCTGTGATTATAGAAGATGCAAATAAACATCAGATCCAATGCAACACTCGCCCAACAACTCTTTAAGGGCGACTAACTGGCGATGTTTCTGCATTTAGAGAGGGGGGGGGAGGGTAGTCCTGTCTTTTTTCCTACGCTCCAGGGTTCCAGTGCAAAGACATTCTAGTTATATTGTTCTTCCCCTGTGTGTGTTCCGGGGCCCCATTGTGGGGAAAACAAGAATAGACCCACTGCCTCCCCAAAAGCATGTTGTAAGAGTCAACTAATTGGGGAGCTTCCTTTGAAGACGGAGTGCGTCTGCCGGAGAGGCAAGGAACCAACAGTCTGTATTCAAGAGAATGAGATCTGTAAAACTGATGCACACGCAACACTCAGCTTCTGGAGCAGGACTGCAGTTCAGTAGTGGACGAGCAACCACAACCTTCCGCCAGAGTTTACAGCTGGTGAACGCGAAGAAGAAGAAGATATTGTTCTTGAGTTTTCTTAGCGTGTGTCCTATCAAACGCCACTGTCTGTTCTTAGTGCACTTGAACTTGTTAAGTTCTCTCACAAAACTCGATATCAGTGATTCTAACTGTCACTAGTGTCTGTTTCATCCTTTCGGACTGTGTAGGTGGTAAGAATATTTAATCTTGCTCCCCGACAGAAAAACTCCATCACCTTACCGGGGGTCGAACTCAGGTCTCACGAGAGCCCGATATTGTAACCGCTCGGCCACCGAATTACCTTTATTCTGTACAGGCAGGTGTGTGCCCTCGGCTTCCTAGAAAGCGTTTACGACGGATCCTCGACTGTTGTTACACGTAACCACGGCCTTCTCTATATGTGGTAGGCCCCTACCTGCGCGTTGGAGGTATATAGGCTGACCGTCGTTTCAGTTGAACGAAGTTTTTTCGCCAGGGATAATTTTATACATTAGAGTCCTATGTAGTCACTTCATAGTTAGAGCCTATTTGTGTATGTGTACTGTGTTGTCCTTTGTGTGCTGATGAAGGCTAATCGCCGCAACGTCCTTTGTTTGTTTATTGTGATCGATTTTGTAAAGCTAACATAAACTAATTGTTGTTTCTTACCAACTTTTTGTCTTCCCTATAATTTTCTACTCCTTATAAAAACTATGTTAGAGAAGGCGTTGCACGTAACAAACAAACAGACTCGTGTCGATTTGTGCTCAAAGAAAGAAGTGAAAAGACTGAGACACATGCTGGACGGCATAACAATCCAAAGCCGTAGCCAACAAACTGGGATTTCAAACATGTGACTTCCAAGGAACGACAGCTTCTTTGGTTCTTTATTAATATCCTACCTCCAGATGACGTCACAGGACAAACAAAAGAAATTTAGAGGGTGGTGAGGCTGGGTTTCCCGGCTTTCTGATGCTTTTAACGACCCCAAAACATCTAGAACTGGCCCTAACCCCAACCCACCTACGTCACACGAGAGAATGCAGCCTAGGTTCCACGACTGCATGCAGCCTATCTACCACCCCTTGAAATAGACTGTACCGTGACTGTGGATTTTCCTTGTTTGAGGTAGGATATTAATAAAGCACCGCTCCTTGCGTTACTGATGGTGTGGTTGTGAAATGAGGTATAGTCCAGTCACGAAGTTGTGCCCAACTTTAAAAATATGTTACCCAGTAGCTATTCGGGTTAAGTTGTTGAAATTTGACATGCAACATGTAGTTGAAAGAATTTTTGTTTTAATAATAACAAACATCTAGTTTTTGTTTTACCTTATTTGTGGTAGATAAAACACTGACACTTAAAGCGAGCAATCAGCATGCCGATAACGTTCCTCCTTTCTTCTTTGTTACCGACTGTAAGCCGGTTGTTCGTCCATTTAAACTTTGGCTTTGTGCCAAGGCGTGAGTTTTGCGTGTACATCCGTTTTACTAGCTAATTTGTGTGCAGCTGCTTGTTTCATGCTGCTCTAGTCGATGCACTCCGACTTTCAAGAGAGCTCCCAATTATTCGACTCTTACAACATGCTTCTTTTGGAGGGGGATATGGGGGAGGGGGGATAAGGCCGTTCACTTTTTCTTGTTTTTCCCACAATAGGACCAGGAATCCACACAAGGAGCTGATAGTTCTGAGTAAAAGGAACTTTTCAAACCATCAAATTGCACGAGTGTCATAGGAGTTTCACTCTTAGGTGGTGATCTCCAGCATAAGTCTCCCTTGGGTTGAAGATTTTACATTGAATGTGGGATATGCTATAAAAATAATCACTCGCATCGCTGCACATAAAACTTATTTTCAAACAATGTCCTATGTCAGTTACTTTTTTTTTTAAGGGGACACAAATTATTAAAAAAAACATAGAACAAAGAAATTCGCCGTTTTAAGTGAACAGCAGCACCTGTGCAATTACAAATTACAAAATCATAAAAAGGTTAGTTGCGTTTCCTTTACAGAACGTTGCAGAATCAACACCTGCAGCCCCTGGCTGTTGTGTGTTTTTTTTTAAGCAAATTAACTTCTAGTAGTTTGCCATTGCCCTGAACGGTCGGCTCCTCTGATACCACTGTCGAAACAAATGCAAGGCGCATGGCCCGCAGCTGGGATCGAACACTGCATCTCGGCATTACGAAGCGTTCGTATCGACTTAGCCACAGAGCCGACAAAATCATAAGGATGTGGGAAATATAAGGCCACATGCAAAGACTCGTGTTGAGCCGTCCATTTGATAACAGGTTTTCAAAAACTTACTAAGAATCTTTGCCCCCATCTAAGATGCAAACAGCGGGGAATGGAGAGTGAGAAGCAACAACGAAATTCATAAACTGTTTAAATCACCACTGATAACTGGCATCATGAGAGCTAATAGACTGTAATGGTTAGGGCATATTGAGATACTGTCAGATGTCAGAGAAGTAACAACTGTATAAAAATTGAGATGAATGGTCGTAGACTAAGAGGCAGACCAAGAAGACCATGGAGAGATATTATCCAGACAGACCTGCAATCACTTGGTGTCACCGACTGGAAAGAGAGAGCCAACCAGAGAGATGAATGGAGGCGGGTGATATCCGCAGCAATCAACCTCAAGGGCTCGGAATGCTGAAGAAGAGGAAGATCATCATTATCATCAATGTATAGATTTTTTTTTTAATGTTTAATTTAAACAATAAAAACAGATCAACCCCAAACAAAAAGCACATTTCACAAGTGAATTCACTGGATATAAACCTGGTCAGTACGGTTCGGACAAACCGACAGCTTCTATTCCATGAAAATTCGACCGCGGGACATCATATTATAATAATCAATAACAATAGTGCTAACGATTCCATAGCCACAACAATAACAAGTCGACGGGTACAAGAAATGCATTACAGATGTCCATTTTATTGAACTCACGTGTCGTCAACCAATCTTCCTCCTTTTTATCACAGTCACGTATCCTCAACCGATCTGCCTTTGTCTTACTGGACTCCTGTGAGACAACCAAGATTCTACCATCTTTACCAGACTCACGTGTCCTCAACCGATCTACCATTGTCTTACTGGACTCCTGTGAGACACCAAGTCAAGCACCAACGACGGCGCGAACCATAGAATGTCCAAACACTAAACATTATATCATCAACTACCCATGGATTAATCTGGTCGGACCAACTGGCAAGCAATGCACCAACGACGGCGCGAAGAAGAATGAACAAAACATATATCATCAACATATTAAGGTAAGGGTCGGCGGATAATGACGAAACTCTGAAATTAACACGATTGCATGACCTTAGAGTAAATCCTGATGAAGCACGTTTATGCTACATTTGAGGCCAAGATAGGAGACATTACAACTAGCTATTCTTGGGAACAATCAGCAGAGATACATTGGAGTGGCTGCTGCATCGGAGGACTAAGCGCAGGTGGGAATGTGTTATGGTCACTGGGGTCTACTGGGAAAACATAAAATAGTCCAAAGATAATGTCCATTTATGACTTCTTATATCACAGATAGTTGTTTTGTTAATTCAGTAGTCCGATATCCTTGGTCAAGAAGTCAAGTTGTAATAGGGGATATTTTCACCCACATTAGGAAGGTTGGGGTTAGGCCCATGGATAACCCAAAACACCGAGATATTTCAGAAACTCGGATTAAACGAGGATCTTGAGATAGGTGACAAGCACGAGTTATCACGTGTATCACGATGACGCGACCAAAGGTCGCCACGTGGAAGTAAAGCACCCCCACGTGTTGCCACGTAAAACTAACCAGTGGTATAAGTCAGACTTGATTCTGATCAAGTTTAGTTTGTGTCGACTTGTTGGAGTGAGAGGATGGGAGACAGCGTAAGAATGTCAACGTAAGATTGATTGTTGCGAAAGGAGACCTGACGACAAAGTGTGAAGTCAAGATCAAACCTGACGACCAAGTCTGAAGTCAAGATCAAACCTGACGACCAAGTGTGAAGTCAAGATCAAACCTGACGACCAAGTGTGAAGTCAAGATCAAACCTGACGACCAAGTGTGAAGTCAAGATCTACCATGCCAGTCTGTGTAATGGCAAGAAGCTCAACCCGATATATCAGAGCCGACTCTGGTCAGTGAATGCGTGAGGAACCTGCGAGTTGAACGCTGCGTGAAGTGGTGTGCGAGAGCTGTTATTAGGACAATGACTGGACATTGCTGTAAGTTGTAACATGCCAATAAACTAATGTTTCGTCCGGCTAAGTCGGTGTCGGCTTGTACCAGTTATGTAACGTAGAGTGTGTAATAAGAACATTCACGGCACACACATAAACACCACCTAGACAACGAGGGAAAGTACGACCCCACTCATTACACAAGTGAACCTTTAACATGAGGCGTATAGGGCTAGACCTATCTTCTTTATAGACCAACAACAATCGAGGGGTGTCTTGGTCAACATTACGACGGTCGCCTTTACTTCACCGAACATAAGCTGGTACCTATGTTTATCATGTGTTCAGAAACAAAGAAAACAACCGTCGCACACCCCCCTCCCCTCTCGCCTTACACATTTTGTGAGTAATATGGAGATAAGGCCCTTTAACCCCCTCCCCCAGTACGAAGCGAGGTCTCCCCCCCCCCCATAATAATGTTATAAGCGGGCTAAAAGACCCCATTTACCCATGTATAGAAATTCTCGCCCTTTGTCGCCTTCCAAATTATTGTAATTAATTATGGCTGCAACGGAATCTGGGCGTCATTAATGGTTTGCCAGACCTGAAAGAGAACACTCTGTCATAGAAGTGACACGGTTCTAAAACTTTCTACCCCACTCACACACTCATACATCCCTATATCAAACATTCATTCGCTGATAACTTTCTACAGGTTTCGCTGATCAAACAGTGGATTAAAAAAATGCTGCTTCTTTCTGGTGCTAGTCAAAAATAAGGTGGTTATTTTTAAACCGTCATTTTGACGACACTGTTGTTGTCTGCACCGTGAGGTCTCGTGCTTAACACTCCTGCCATCCTTAACATTGGCATGTTACAAAATAATGGCCTGGTTACTGCAATTTCTGTCACATTTTCAAGGTTTTCATTTGAAGCTCCCTCCTACGTGAACCCACAGCTAAGAACAACTGACATAATTCTTATCCACTCATTTTATTTTCATCAAGTGCCTGAACTAGTTGTGCTTTTCAAACAACATCAGCAGTTTACAAGCAACCAAACAACTACCCCTCTAGAACAACACACCAAAAATTACAACAATAATACCAGTTTCAACAACAACAGTGGCAACAGCTACAACAACAGAGGGAGGTGGGAAAACAAAGCCACATGCGGCAATGAACCCGTCACTTTCAAAAACATCCTGGCGCCATGTAACCATTGACGTAATTTCCGGCTCTTGAACACAGACGCTCCAAGTTCTGCAAGATGGCGTACTGAAGTGGGTGTCTGATACGTCCTGGTCTTGTCGTTTTATTGTGTGTGCCAGCAGCATCAAAACCTACAGGTTCAGATACCTTGAACCCTCTTCCCCCAAGAAGTTTGATAAACAAAATTAACTTTTAAAAAAGCAGGAAGGTTCGGGTGGAGGAAAAAAATATTAGGGAGGTAAAGAGCTTAGCCATTCTAGACAATTTGTAAGGGTCTAATAACATTAATTGGGGCCTCGTAGAGCGACCCAGCCTAAAATGAGTACCAGGATGTATGTCCTGGGGAAGTAAAGACGACCGGCGTAATGCTGATCACATTACCCAGCTAGTGCCGATTGGTCTGTAAAAATATGGGTGCTCTTCCCATGTGCTCGATGCGCCTAAATGCGTGAAAGGAGATCTTTACTTTACTTTATTATTATTATTATTATCATCATCATCATCATCATTATTATTATGACGTGACGATTCATTGGTGTGCCCAACTCAGAATACCATATATTGGCTCCACATTTATGGAAACCTCCTTGGATCTCGGGGAATGCTTGTGTTCGGCCCCTGCCTTCTCTTCGCTCTAAGCGAGTGAGTATTTGAGAGAACCTGCCCTGACAAGTCTCAGACAACCTGGAAAATTCCAACAAATAACAAATTTTGGAGATTAAGACTTGGATACTGAAAAGCCAAATTTACAGCACCCTTAAGCTTAGATTGCTTTCAGGAAAACACAACAGACCACTTCCTGCCAACAAGCACCCTATATAAACAGGAGAGAAAATCCATGGAACTAAATATCAAAAACTAAACACCACATTGACATCCAAACAATGCTTACACTTTGATAGCAATGAGAACATACAGACACAAATAAAGAAATTCATTTGCAGGACACGTACAAATATATGATAAGTCTCTATGGATACAGATTTGAACAGACAGAGACGGTAAGGTGAGAAAAGCGAACAGAGGAGGAATCAAATCCAGCGAAACCACATAAACTGGCCAAGAATGCCTAACTATCCACTTATAGAAGTGGCTATTGATAAAGTGCCATATCATCATCATCATCAGGTGCCTTGACGACTGGCGTAGGCGATCATGTCTCTCCATAATCTACGATCTCCTGCAGCATGTATACACACCAAAACACGCAAACAAGTGACTAAAATAGTTAGCTGCGTATCCTTTACAGGACGTTGCAGAACCAACCCCAGCATTTTTTGGCTGTTGCGGTTTTCCTAGACAAGTTTACGTCCAGTAGTTTGCCATTACTTTAAACTAGTGACTAAGGCGCATAAAATAGGAAATGAGCAAAACTGTCAGTTATATCATGTACAACACTAGTGTCGTTTCAGAGCTGGGTCCATCTGGCAGCTGGGGGTCATTTTTATTTATTTATGTATTTAAACGAAAAACTGACTCTGTCGGAATCTGAACCCATAGTCGTCCCATACACAGGCGAGCATCTACCTGCTACACCACGGTGACGTTCTTAAGTGTATGTGTGTAGATACATATACATGTGTATGTGCGTGTGTGCGAGTGTGCGTGCGTGCGTGTGTGTGTGTGCGTGTTTGTGCAAACACGTATATCTGCATTTCCATGCTGTGAACAGTCACAACGCATTTATATCTTCAGGTGAATGTAGAATAAGATTATTACTAATATTATTTTTACGCACTTAAGTAAGCCTTTATGCCCCCTCCCCCACCCAGTTGCAGACAACTCTAAGTGGGCAGAGGTTTCCACATCCACCATAACCCCTCACCTCACCCACCCCTGAACATTTGTAAATCGGCTGAGTCTGCCCATGTTTTCTTTGAGTCGGCAACCTCTAACAAATGTGTCGACTGCTGCGTTACTGTCTGCGACACAAGTGGGCAGCCACGATTTTAGCCTGGATGCCGGTGTATGAGGCAGGCGCCAGACAACTAAACCAGAAATAGTTCACTGTATTCCTGCCTCTAGGACTCATTTATTGTGTTTTTCCCACCAGTAAAATGTGACTATTTCTGCCCGGTGCCACAGCTCCACTTCTTAACTGTTTGTTGTTTGTCTATGTGTCAGAGCCCATATAACTATATCATTGTATATACATATAAAGGCTCTCCGTCCATGCCTCTCCAACACAGGACGCTGAAAAGCAGAACAAGACTAGAGAGAAGAAGAAGAAGAAGAAGAAGAAGAAGAAGAAGAAGAAGAAGAAGAAGAAGAAGAAGAAGAAGAAGAGGAAGAAGAAGAAGAAGAAGGGGCTCACTGTGGTGAACTGTCTTGTGGTAATCTTGACACATGTTCGAAATATTTGATATTTTGTACGATTATTAATAACGAACCAATTATACATAAAAAATATCCTAGATGTTTAAATGGGGCTCTGACGTCATTCAGATACTATCACTGCGTCACTTCTCAAATCGAGGTCGTCCAGTGGACTGTTGATCTCCCTTGACCCACGAGTAACCTGCCCCTGGCTATATCTCACTGACATACATAATGTAGACCATGTCAAAATCCAATTAGTCTCATCTCAGTGAGAAGTGTTCAATTATGACAAGCCACACAACAGACCACCTCGTTTGAAGTCTCGCCATTCCCTCGTTCTCTGCGTGTGCACAAGTCAAATATGGCAGGCCTTATCAAATATACACGAGTAGCGAGGTGTGCGCGAGGGCAAATTCCGTGCGCCGATCTGCTACCGCACAGGAAGTACAGGCCAACAGACAAACTTGCTCAAGTCCAGATGCCAGTTACGCCAGCCCAAACGAAGGTCAGGTCTGGCAGCACAAAGCTGTGACTTACTTGATAAGATCGTCCCCGTTGTTTGATTCCACATTTGGTCTGACTTATTTATCACCTGGATTGTCGACGAACGACGAAAAGCCTCAATATGTCAACCTTACCGGGGTGGTATCAGTCATGCGTGTCATGGCTTATCTACAGATCTGATGACGACTGCCCTGGGCTAACAATGTGGCGAGAATAAGAATATTCAAGGCTTGCCAGAGTTGAGATATGTTGTTTTTTCATGCCGGCGAATCATGCTCGATCAGAGAAGTATTCATAACTATCAACGCATGTCGGGTGGTCTGGGAATCTGTTAATGTTTAAGTGAGGCTCAAATCAGTGCATGATGACGGAGATTAGGATCGGTATTTGTCGAAGGGAGCTTGAGCTAGTCTATAAAGAGGCAAGCACCCATGTATGTTGAGTGATATATGTACCCATGTATGTTGAGTGAGGCGTAGACCCATGGATGTTTAGAAAGCAAGCACCAATGTATATTGAGTGAGGCATGGACCAATTTTTGTTGAGTGAGGCGTAGACCCATGGATGTTTAGAAAGCAAGCACCAATGTATATTGAATGAGCGTGGACCCACGTGTGTTGGGTGAGGCATAGACCAATGTGTGTTGCGTGAAGTGTAGACCAATGTATGTTGAGTGAGGCGTGGACCCACGTGTGTTGAGTGAGGCATAGACCAATGTGTGTTGCGTGAAGTGTAGACCAATGTATGTTGAGTGAGGCGTGGACCCACGTGTGTTGAGTGAGGCATAGACCAATGTGTGTTGCGTGAAGTGTAGACCAATGTATGTTGAGTGAGGCGTGGACCCACGTGTGTTGAATGAGGCGTGGACCAGCGTATGTTGAGTGAGGCGTAGACCAGTGTATGTTGAGTGAGGCGTGGACCAGTGTATGTTGAGTGAGGCGTGGACCAATGTATGTTGAGTGAGGCGTGGACCATTGCATGTTCTTCATGACTCCATTTGTGTATGATTAGAAATGAGCGGTGTTTGTCGATGAAGGATTGCCCCTGTTCGCCGGCGACTGATGTAGATCGGTGTTTGTCGATGAAGGATTGCCCCTGTTCGTCGGCGACTGATGTAGATCGGTGTTTGTCGATGAAGGATTGCCCCTGTTCGCCGGCGACTGATGTAGATCGGTGTTTGTCGATGAAGGATTGCCCCTGTTCGTCGGCGACTAATGTAGAGCGGTGTTTCCCAAAAAGGGGACGGTCCAAGTGAGTGGGGTTCTCAGGGAAAAAGGTGGAAGGTGGAGGGTAGCTGAAAGAGTCCAGGGTGTATAAGTTATTTTGAGAACTTGGTGAAACCAGGCACGAATGATAGCAAGAAGGCACAGAAGGTAGGAAGGGGGAGGGGGGAATACAGAGAAAAATACTTTGACGGCACCTGAAAGTGTTGCAGCGCGCTACAAAATGAGCGCCTGGATCGTTTCTAATTTTCGTCACAAGTTGTAAAGGCGTAACCTATACGGTTGGGCTCAGGGTTTACGTGTTTCACGTCGGTTGTGTAAAATTGGTTTTATTAACTGACTAAAATTGTACAAGTGATGAAAATAACAAACACAATGTATTTTTCGACACAACTGGGCAGCCTAAATAATATTTGTGTATAAAATAAAGGTAAAGGGTAACAGTCGGGAGATGTGAATCAGCGTCATTGCACACGGGTATAAACCATAAGTGCTCTGCCACCAGTACGGACAGCTGATAAGAAACTGTCCGCCCGAGTCGCCGTTCGCACGTAACTCCATAGCTACAGCGACGTTCCTCCGTTCAACCTAGAGTGTCAACTCTAGTACCCGTTTCCTAGAGGCTGGGTGCAACTCGGAAAACACCTGGTTTCGAACACCGACCTTAGCTGCACCCAGTATAAAATATTAACGTCGAGATAAAAATAATAGACTGCACAAACTCCCGCTCCCAGGTTACGTAATTTCTGGGAAATTATCGAAAATACAAGGGCACGAATTTGTAAACGTACTATGCCTTTACGATCTGTAATGTATGTTTTTGTACTAGCGTCTAGACAAGTGTCCTCATTTGTTGTTTGTTTGTTTGTTCTTTGTTGTTTTTCTGACGAAGGTTAATCACTGCAACGTTCATTTGTCGTTCTTGAATGCGATTAAGTTGATTAAGCTGTATACTCCTTGCTTGGTTTGATATCTTTTCATGGTTCTGGTGAGATGTGTCGGAGGGAAAAATAACACTTGTAAACTAAGATGAGGCGGTGACAAGTCTAGGCAAAGACAATAAGGCATCAAGATCAACACAGGCACAATGGAAGAGACCAGCTGTTTCATCGGCTGCTCCTCAGGGAGAGGAGAAAACCACACGAGATGGGAACCCCTGATACAGAGGATGTAGGCATAATGTTTGCCAGGATCTGTCCTCGACCACCGCTGCCGACTGTTGGCTGTTGACACGGACACCGAATCTGCCGGCTGTGTTGGGATACGGCGTGGATCTTGGCTGGTAGCCGTTGGTCAGTCTGGCGAAGGCAGATGCCGACGCTGGCCAGTGAATGACCCCATCGTTGGATACCGGAGGATGCTGTAGACCGGGTGCCGTCTTCGCTGGTGCAGGTGGTAAAACTGCCGCTGTTGTAATTAATGAAACCAGTGGGTTTGAAATCGACGGATATGCGGATGGCAAATTTGAATACCGTGACGATGTAGGGGTTGTTGCTGCTGTGGATGATAATGGCAAGGTTGTTGACACTTCTGTTGATGGCAAAGAAGTGTTTATAAACTCGGTAACGGACCAAATCCTCGGGCGTGCGCAGGTGCTAGAGGATACCTCAGGTGATGACACCTGACTTTCAAGTTGTTTCTCAAGTGTACCACTGATCTTGCTGGACGATCTGCCGGGCGCCAGGTGTTTCACGCCGTATCCATTTCTGTCACACTTGATCTTTAATGGAAACTGACCAGTGATCTGTTTCTCGCCGACAGAGAACTCATCGGACATGAGGCTATGAGACGTGGAGTCCAGCTCAGATCTGTCCTTGGGTGAGGATGACTCCCAACCCTTCCTGGAGTCAGCCATCAAGGAGATACTGCGAAGGGTTTTTTCAGAAGCAGCTTTATGTAGTTCCTTTTTACAATGTCCCTTTTCATTGTCAACATCATCATCATCATTGATACCAGTAATATTCTTGTTTAGCTGAAGGATCTCATGAGTTGATTTATCTGAAGACAGAACACGTGAAAATAAGTAAGTAACTAACCATTTTCCAAGCCTGTAGGGGTATAGGGCATATAGGGCTAGACCTACATTTTACAGACAAATCGGCATTCGGTGGGTGATGTGGTCAACATTACGCCAGCCTCCTTTACTTCCCATCACGTTACCTAATACCCATTTAAGACTGAGTCTACTTGTGTTCAAATGATATTTTTTTTGAACCCACGATATTCGGATCCCCCGCCTAGCGCCAGAACACAAGAATTAAACATTTCATGTAAAAACAGAAGTGTAGGGTGACTGTTTGACTGACTTTCACCCCTATAGGACCGTACACCTAGCGACAACACCCGGTGACACAAAGTCCACCATCCGGATGAGGGTCACCAGGGCACAGGTCCAAGAAATCCCGCTCGACCGTTAGGTTACATTAGGACCCTCGATGACAACAGAAGGGAAGACTTAAATAACATACAAAAATTGGTCCCATCCTGTGTGAATGATTCTGAGTGTTAGGTGTCACAGTAAGGTCAAAAGTACGTCGAAACCCCACCCTGGCGTTTGCCGGGGGCCAGACCATGAATGTTGCCATAACGGCTAAAAGGGGTTTCTGGGACCTCTCCATGGGTGATCCTCATCCGCATGTGGGAACTTTGTGTCACCGGGTGTTTATCGCTTGTGTGATGTCCTGGTGGGGTACAAAAAAAAAAAAGAGAGAGAGAGAGAGAGAGAGAGAGAGAGAGAGAGAGAGAGAGAGAGAGAGAGAGAGAGAGAGAGAGAGAGAGAGAGAGCTAAGTAGCATTCATTTATTGGCCAGTGGTTCAGGGTATAAGACTAGCGGATGTTGCGGTTTTGTGTTTATATCATTTATCGATGAGCGCAGTGACAGAGCGGTTAGTACATTCACTTTACAAGCCAGTGATTGGGATCCACTTTTCCGTGACCTAGAATCTGTGAGGAACAACAGCTTTACACCCCGATCCCGACTGAAACGACTGTCTTGGTCCCACCTTTACCTTTCCCCAGACTGACGAACTATACACTTTAAGTAAGGGCCCTTGCTATTCACAACTTTTTCTGGCAAGTATGTATTTCCGGTGGTCACACACGTGTCAGAGTTTCAACTGACCAGACCGACATGTGATTTCTCTCAGAGATGTTTCAGTTAAATGATTTTTGTGTGTTCTTGTTCATACTTGTGGTATTGTAAATTCATGTGCTGATGAAGTCTTTCTACCGCAACTTCCACTTGTCATTTTGTGTTTGTGATAATGTGAAGCTCATTTGATCTACTTTTCGTTTGTTCTG
The DNA here is from genome assembly GCA_905116865.2 of Candidula unifasciata. NCBI lineage: Eukaryota > Metazoa > Mollusca > Gastropoda > Stylommatophora > Geomitridae > Candidula > Candidula unifasciata. Next base: position 90,106 of record CAJHNH020000011.1, read on the forward strand.
ATATCTTTTTATAACCTACTTAAACAACATCACCACGCGGGTAGTTGACCAACATGACTCGGCCACACGAGTGTATGGTAATTAGATATGTCTCTTCCCGTGTGAGTTCCGAGACCCCATTTGGGAAAAGGCCCATTGCCCCCTCACAATCATGTCCTAAAAAGCTACTAATTAGGGATGTTTCGTTTGAAGTCGTGGTGCAACCGCCTGATAGGCGAGGAACCAGGCGAGTGCTCATACATCAGCCAGATCTGTAAAACGGACATGCAGGCAAAACTCAAGTTTTAAAACAAGACCAACAAGTCCAGAACTGTGAGAACAGCTAGAACTTTCCAACGGAATTTACAGAAAGTGAATGCAAAATAGAGAATACTCTGCTCAGTCTAGTAAAGAAAACGGGCCTTCTCCACGCTTTCGGGTGTACTAGGTATACAGCGATGGACCACTTGTAGACCAATCGCCATTCGATGGGGTAATGTGGTCAACATCACGCCGACCGCCTTTACTTCCAAGGGCTGTACCTGGTACCCACTCAAGAGTGAACTGGCCTGGAAATGCATTTCAGCAGATGTGCAATTTTTGACACAAATCGCCGGCATATTTATGTAGCTAAGACCTGCAGATATTTGGCAGAGATTAAAATCAAGCGAAAAAGAAGAAAAGGAAAAATATCTTATGCAGTAAATCGATCTCATTTAATGTTATAAAGATGGTGCTTAAAATGCTACATAGAACCTGCTCTGTTGTATGGTAGCGAATCTTGGAATGTCACTGAACAAATTTGGAAGAATTCGGAAGCAAAAGAGATGTGGAGACTCACGAGCGCCTACGCCAGTTGGCAGGGCACATGATGATGATGAGACCTTAAGGTTTTTATTAAGCTTTTATTAGGTTTGATTGTGTTTGTTTGATGTTCGTGTACACATTTGAGGTTTATTTTGTTTTGTACCTGTAGACAGATGACTGTGACGAGATTTTCTGGATTTGATATTTGAAGCAGGTGTTACATTATTATGGTGGTGTCCGACTTCATTGCCGTCACAACTTCTGTCATCTTTGTCACCATTTCTGTCAACAGTGGTATCATCATCATCGCCATCATCTCTGCGTCTGACTACTGCTGACAGCGTGGTCTTTGTATCTTTCTTGAGCCGCCTTCGGGCGTTAGCAAACCACGTGGACACCTAAATAATACAAACATGGACACAGTATATAACTTGAATGATGACAATATTACACACGTTTCAACATACTCCTTTGCACATAAATAACAATATTTGGTAAGGGTTTCAGAGTGTCCCAATACTTCCATTAGTCCTTCAGTCTCTGATCCATCTACCCATTCATCCATCCTCTATACATCCATCCATCTACCCATCTATCCATCCATCCATCCATCTATCTGTCCGCCCATCCATTCATAAATCTATCCGCTCGTCCGTCCTCTCCTCCGTCCGTCTATCTTTCTAACTACATATGAACCGTATAAACGTATATACCAATCTATTTCTCACAATCTTTCTCTCTCTCTCTCTCTCTCTCTATATATATATATATATATATATATATATATATATATATATATATATATATATATATATATATTTATATATATATATATATATCACACCATAACTTTGTTTGTCTGTCTACATGTATGTCACTCCACTTGCCTGTCTGTTTGTCTCCCTGCTTTATTCTTACATGTCTGTCTCCATGTCTGTCTTTTTCTAAATCTCTCTGTCTACCTCAATGTCTGTCTATTTTTCTATCTCCCTGTCTATCTGCCTTTCTGTCTGTCTCACTGACTGACCATATTCCCATCTGCCTGTCTGTCTCACTGACTGGCCATATCCCAGTCTGCCTGTCTATCTGCCTCCCTGTCTCTCTGACAGACCATATCCCCATCTCCCTGTCTATCTGCCTCCCTGTCTGTCAACAACCTACCTGTGTAAGCGTCATCTTGGTGATCACAGCCAGCATGACCTTCTCGCCCTTGGTTGGGAACGGATTTTTCCGATGTTCATACAGCCAACTCTTCAGTGTGGAGACCCTGTCTCCTCGGGCCGCAGTCTTTCTGCGGGCCATAGAAATATCAACAGAAAAGCATCTACACGCACTGATTGGCGCTCACAGAAGGGATAGCTAAATAAAACTACAACCCAGGAAATCTTGATCAATACTTTTTGTCCGTATCGATTTCCCAGCACGGAGTTGACTTCCTTCTAGAATATTCTTTCTTTGTCCGACAACCCTTTCTACATGTTTGTCCACGTATAATACCCTTCTACAAAGCAGTTTCTCGTCACTTACTCCTTGGCCTCAATGTCTCTGAGTCGCAGCACAGTTAGTATGTCTACTCTGTCCACACTTCTTCCACCGCCAAACATTTCAGACACGGCCAGTCTCGTTGTAATCAACAGTGAAGTGAAGCAAGGATGTGTACTTGCTCCTACTCTCTTTGGAATATGCTTCTACTTTTTTTTTTTAAACATGTCTTTCGAGGTTAGGAGGGTGGTATATTCATTCATTCTCGATCTGTCGGCAGCCTTTACAGTGCTCGCAGGCTGAAGGCCAAAACTAGGATAAGAAAGGTAAAGAGAGATGCTGTTTGTAGATGATGCCGCAATAACCACCCACTCAGTGGAGGAGCTGCAATGTTTACTATCTGCCTTCGCTGATGCGTGCTGTGAATTTGGACTAACAGTCAACAAAAAGAAGACAAAGGTTATGGTGCAAGGTGTTAATGACAGACCTACAGTCTACATTGACGGTAAAGAGCTGGAGACAGTTGACCGACCGCTTTACCTATCTGGGTTTCACAGTGAATAGTAAACTATCGCTGGACCAAGAAATCAACATCAGGATAGGCAAGGCAGCAACAACAATGAGTAGATTGACAAAGAGAGTTTCTGAAAACAGAAAGCTCACAATTAAAACAAAACCCTTTGTCTATTAGTGTTCTCAGCACTCTGCTTTATGTCAGTGAAACTTGGTCAACTTTTTTGCACCAGGAGAGACGGCTAAAAAGTTTTTACATGCGATGCCTAAGAAGAATACTTGGCATTAAGTGGCAGGACAAGATCCCAAACACTGAGGTACTGGAAAGAGCAGGTACTACAACAGTATTTTTCATGCTCAGTCTATGAAGGCTCAGGTGGCTGGGTGACACCTGGAGAATGGAGGATGGCAGAGTCTTTAAGGACATCATTTAGTGAGAATTAAAGACAGGAAGAAGATGTCGAGGCCAAAGTAATCGTAATTACAAAGAAAACTGACCCTCCAAAATGCACATCAAAGGGAATTGGACAAACCTCAAGCAAGTTGATATGTGTAAGTACTTGGGTATCCCGATAACATCAGACGAGAAATGTATTAATTAGTTAAATGTCGAACAGCTCAAGAAAAGGCTGCATTTTTCAAAATGACGAATATTGTATTCTATCTTTTTTTTGTCAATTGAGACGAGAAAAAGAATTATTCAAAGCTAATGAAACCATATATTGATATCATGGACAGTTAGTAAATTCATCATCAGTTCTCGTTATGCCTAGTTGCACATGAGGCTTCAGAGAGGACTTTCCATGCTTTCCTGTACAGTGCAATCTTCAGTGCAGTTTTCCATGTCAAAAATGCCGCACTCAGGTCACTTTCCATCGTTCGTCTCCATGTTGTTTTTGGGCGCCCCTGTTTTCTCTGTCCCTCTGGTGTCCATGTGAGAGCTGTTTTGGCGGGTATATCAGGATTCATTCTCATAACGTGGCCAAGCCGTTTCCATCTTCTTTTGGTTTTCATACTGTCTAGAGTTTCTTGGTTTGTGGCTTGAAGTAGTTTAGTGTTTGAGATTGTATCTGGCCAGAAAATTTTGATAATTCTACTTAGACATGTGTGGTGGAAGGTGGACAGCTTGTGTACATCCTTTTTGGTCATTCTCCAGCAGTGCTTCATAAAGAAGAACTGGCAAAATGATGCTCATGTAGAGTCGGAGGTTCGTTCCTCTGCAGTAATTGTTGGATTTCCAGATTAGTTAGTAAATTAGTGACAACTTATTTAGAAGCTGCGGAAATGTGGTTTTTAAAACGAATGATGAGAATACCCTGGGCAGATAAAAACAGTAATGAAGATGTCTTGAAAGAAACTGACTCACGAAAGGAACTGATTGCCCATATCAGAAAGAGACAATCTACATTCTTTGGTCAGGTGATGAGAGGGAGAAAACTGGAGTACATTGTGACAGTAGGACAGTTGGAAAGGAGGAGAGGTAAAGGAGACAGAGAGGACAGATGCTGGACGGTCTGACATCGTGGCATGATGGATCATCTGTGTCAGAGTTGACTAAAACTACACGAGACAGAAGGCTGTCGATAGACATGACTACCAACGCTACACGGCATGGACATTACAAAGAAGAATGATGATGATGGTGGTGATGATGGCGGCGGTGACTACCCTAGAGGCTGTTGTAGCACCTAAGACCTCTACTCACCCAGATCCACACGGTAACAGTGCCATGGGGCTGCAAGGATGTTTGGACAGAGGTCCGTTAGATGTCGGCCTCCAAGGGCTGGAGTTTTTCTTCTCGTCTAGTGGTCCAGCAGTCTGGGGATGATCAGGAGATAGTATTCTTGGAAATCACAGGTTTACTAACCACTACTGATTCCACCATCCCCATCACCATTACTACTACTACTACTACTACTACTACTACTACTACTACTACTACTACTACTACTACTACTACTACTACTACTACTACTACTACTACTACTACTACTACTACTACTACTACTACTACTACTACTACTACTACTACTACTACTACTACTACTACTACTACTATTACTACTATAACTATCACCAAACCCTTTGCCACTACTGCTGCTATTGCCACCGCCGCTGCTGCTATTACTACCGCTGCTGTTCCTCTTACTACTACTAACTACTACTAGTACTACTACTGCTACTACTACTACTACTAACTACTAATACTACCGACCACTACTACTACTACTACTACTACTACTACTACTACTACTACTACTACTACTATTACTATTACTATTACTACAACTACTACTACTACTACTACTACTACTACTACTACTACTACTACTACTACTACTACTACTACTACTACTACTACTACTACTACTACTAACTACTAATAATACTAGTAACTACTACTACTATTATTACTACTACTACTACTACCACTACCACCACCACCACCACCACTACTACTACCACTACTAAATCATTATCTTGTTTCTCCTTTTTACATTCTTCCACTTCTTCTTCGCCTTATATTTTGTTTTCTTTATTTCTATTATCATCATTTTCTTCTTCGCTTCATACCTATCATCAACATAATAACTAACGCTAATGTAGATAGCTCTCTGTAGTAAAATGATTCAGCGTTTTTTGCTTCGCGACTTTGAAAATCGTTGGTTCGGTTTCGGATAGTGGTACCTCGGAATTAGAACGATTCAAATTTCCAACAATCTGGAATCCGCACGAAATTTTCAAGTAAAGTTTGCCTCCGAATTGGAAACACAACGTCTGCCACGTGCTAGAAAAAGGAAGAGTTTGGAGACTTTTGGGAGGATTCGCTCTGCTGAAATGAAGATCTTGTGATCATGTGGTTGAAAATGCAAGAAGCCGTTGAAAGGTGGCACCCCGACAGAGCCCTAGTTAACAGCTGTGTTAGCTTTTTAAATGATAATATTATGGAACATTTTAGAAAAATTAAAATTAGTTGCCAACACCAGAGAGAACTTTGGCGCGCTGGCCTTCAACACAAACTAGAGACGGCAAACCCTCTTCAAGTGGTGAATGTCTACGATATAAAACACCAGAAAGGATTCCTGATGTTATCTTTAAAGGCGACTCACCTTGCAAACAATAATCTCATTAAATACCTTTCCCCATCCTACTTGTTTGTGTCCGGACACATGTTGATCAAGGTACAGCAAGTACGACATTTTTTTTTTTTTTTTTTATGTATTTGTGTTTGTATTCAAATAGGATCAATATGCTTAAATCCCATGCAATGTTTGTAAAACACTTTTCTTAAGATGGGCGGGTCTTGCTGGTTTCACTCGCCATCGCCATGGGCTGTGAGTCTCATGCCTCCCGAGAGCAAAACACAACATTATCGCCTGAAAAGATGGAAAGGTGCCAGCAAACAACAATTTGGGAAAATACAGTTTAAAACTGGAGTTTGTTTTACCCTGGAACCGATTAACTTGGTTTGCATTTTTTTAAAATGGGCACTACCGTCTATTTAACCAACTTTTAGGGTGGTGAAGATAAGGGGTCTTGAGCTTTAGGATTTAGTGCCCCCTGGCTGTCGCCACGGACTGTGCAGGTTTGAATGTTTAATTTTGCCCCGACAGACAAACGCCATCACCTTTCCAAGGGTCGAACCCGAGTCTCCCGTGTCAATCCCGAAGTTGTGACCGTTCCGCCAGCTGCTCCATTTAGTCTAAGGGGGAGGGGGGGGGGGGGGAGATTGTATTGGAACTCGAAGGATTTGGAATTCGATCGGAAGTGATTATGTTCCAGTTTCGAGGTACAACAGCATGTCCTTCAGTTTACTAGAGCAAATGTTGAAGAGATTCCTGCAGTCTAACGAGTTCGGTGCCGTGTAACACTCTCCTTCGTGGCGGCAAACTGATCTGCTCAGCCAATAGGATACAATTTGCTGCTGTTAAATAGATTTTCTAATTTAAAAATCCCTTTATACATCAATAGCTCTCACTCCTAGAGTTCCCCGTGTGGGTTCCAGGGTCCCATTGTTCGGAAAACAAGAACAGAGCTACTGCCTTCCCAACAACCATTCGACTAATTGGGGCCTTCCTTCAAAGTCGGAGTGAATCTGCCAAATAGGCAAGAAATCAAAAATCTGCGTACACATAAGCAAGATCTGTAAAGCGGATGCACACGGTAAACTCCCGCCATAGAACAAAGCCGAAGTCCAGAAATGGGCGAACAACCAGGTTTTACCGCCCGGGTTTACAGCCGGTGAGCGCAAACAACAAACAACAACACTGACAAGGTCGAGGTTAAAGAGGAACAAAACAAGACACTATACCAACATCTCAGTCACACACAAACACCTGATCTACTCACCGAAGAATAACCACAAGTGACGGGATAACCAAGAGTGTCCAGAAACTGGTGTCCATGAGCACCGGCTGAAGCATAAGCCCTGGTGCTGTATGTAGCGTCCAACCTGGCTTCTGGGTCTTCGGAAGAAACGGCTATCATGTTCGCTGAGAACTGGTAGGGTTGGAGCGTGTGACCTGTGAGTTGTTGGCGGGTTGTCTGTGGCGGTCTGGCTCTGTTGAACCGTTGCTGTTGGGAGGGAGGGGTGGCAGGAGTTAATTGTCTGTCCTTTACAGTATCAACATCAGCATTTTTATGAGGGTGGGAAGGGCAGTATGTGATTTTACTAGGTAATTTTACGTTCAGTAGTTTGCTATTGACACTAAAAGCCGGCAATCAGTATCACTGTCGAAATCAACGCAAGGCTATCTGCTGTCAAATCGAACACAGCACCTCGGCATTACAAAACGCGCGCTAGCAATGCCTAAGCAACAGAGACCACTTAGGCAGCAACAGCGGGGTTAGTTAATGTGTTGTTTATATACGGGGAAATGTTAGAAGGAAAGGGGGACCAGGAACAACGTAAAGTAATCCACATTTCTTAGCTAGTGAGAGTTGTGTGGTTACGTATGCAGAATGGAGCACGTATACACACACACACACACACACACACAAACACACACACAAACACACGCACAAACACAAAGTGAAGATACACTTTGTTTCAAGCTCGACAAAAAAATGAACTTGAAACGTATGAATTTATATCGGTCTCATTATTCCATTGCCGTACTGTGTTTAAAATAATTGTAATGATTCAAATACGGAGTCCACACACACACACACACACACACACACACACACACACACACACACACACACACACACACACACTGGGTAAAAGTTACGTTGATCTCCCCACGCCCCGTCCATATACACACTAGCTCATTTTTGATTGGTAGTTCCTGAACCTGTCACTTTGGCACAAGGTTACGGGGGTGTTCCGCAATGATTTGATATCGTATGTGTACCATTTAGCACGCCAGCGCTTTTAGCAATCCAAAAACATGGACAAGCTGGTCCTAATACATCCCCGCCTCTTTCCCTTAGAGAGTCCTGCAACCTATATCACAGGCATTCTTTTTCTCAGAATTAAAACCTAAATGCAAGACATGACAGAAAGCAAACAACAGAGCAGGACACACCCGTAACTTTAAGGAAAGTCGACCAGCCCAAAAAACTTGTTATTGAAAAATGACCTACTTTTTGGAGGGGATTAACGTGAACCTAACCCACACAATGTATACAAAGTAATAGCTCAGAAATGAAATATATAAAGAAGTTCATGGAGGTTATTTGTTTTAAAACGTCATCGTTACCTGACATCTTCTGCCATATATAGATCGGATTATGGTAGCTATGTTTTGTATTATGGTTACAAAAAGTGTCTGAAGGCTAAAGGGAATCCATTTGAGCATCTGTAGTAACTTCAAACATCGCATGTAACTTGTATGCATGTCTAAATACATTTAAAATCCAAATGTTTATACAGATTGTTATTTTAAAAACTCCATGCGACACATTGCTACAGTAATGTATTCAAGGACCTCAAATATCGAACATGTCCAATCATTTCACTGCTGGGCGATTACTGTGTGGGCCTTTGTTACTTTTTTAAAATAATTCACTGGATTTACCCAAAAAAATTATATATATATTCTTAAAGAAAAGGTGAAAATAATTAAAATAATCGAAAATAGTTCAAATAACTTAAAATTTGTAAAAATTACCACAACAATCAGCTTAAGAATGAAAGCGGAGGGGGTCAGTACAGCTTTCCGCTGGTTAGAGAACACGACACACACACACACATCGTGATTGTAACTGACTCAGAAAGCATGCTGAGGAAGATCAGAACAGGTATGCTTCGTGCAGAGTGGCATGTTTCGCTGCGGAGGACACGGGTGAGGAGTATTGTCTAGATTGTTTTCACCGGGGCACGCCGGTGTGTTGGGAAATGAACAGGCGGACAGACTGGCTGGCTCTGCACAACTTGGTGGAATACTGATGCATGATAAGGCAGACGTGGTTAGTGCCTTGTGGGAGAGTGTGTACAGTTCGGAGGAGCAGATGGATCACCACAGTCTGGTGAGATTGATGCAAGGGTTAGTGACGAGAGGTTCTGGCAGATACTCGAGGCTCAGAGGAAAAGCAAGACGGACGTTTAATCAGAATGCTACTGGCACCATTAGTATCGGAACTCTTCGCTGGCTGCTGAAGATGGGGACGGAGCGCTTATGGGAATGCCCCGAGTGCTGTGATGTCGGTTCTTGAATCAAATCACTTAAAATCGTTTATAATAATTCAAATGATTTAAAATGAGCCGCAAATTATTTTTAAACAAATAAATATAACTGATAATAATTAAAATAATTGACAGGAGTTCAGATAATTAAAAATAACTTAAATCATTGATAATTCTTCTTTTTCTTCTTCTTCGCATCACCAGTTGTAAACTTCTGGGGAACGTTCTCGTTGTTGATTCACTTCTGGATTTTAATTCTGCTCTAGAACTTGAGCGCTGCGCGCACATCCGTTTTACACATCTAGCTTATGTGTATGCAGACCCTTGGTTCCTTGCTTCTCAGACAGATGTACTCCAACTTCGAAGGAAACCGCTAATCAGCGGACTCCTTGGACATGCTTGTTAGTCGGTCTGTTCGTATTATTTTCCCATCAAAATAAGTCTCCGGGAGATGATCATTCATGGAATTATATCTTTAAATAACATTAACACGACAAGAACCCCAATGACACTGTACCTGGGAGGTGCAGTCGTGGTTTGGCCTAGCCGGTGTGTCGGTCAGCGACGTGAAGGCCGAAGCGTGGACGAAAGACATCCGGTTTAGTGGACGTGACCCTGTGGGCAGGTGACCAGTGTCCAGCGAGGGCGGGAGACCGGTTGTCGGTTGTTGTTCTGTCAATCAAGCTGTCGTGGTCTGGTCAGTTGGGAGGAGCTGAGGATGAATCAACCTTCCAGCAAGGCTATCGTTGTGTGCAAACACATGCATACACATAGATACACACACTCACACCACACAGACACACATAGAGACACATACATATACACACACTCACACCACACATAGATACACATATAGACACAAACATACAGACATATACACACACTCACATCACAGAGACACACATAGAGAGAGACACACACACATATACACACACTCACATCACAGAGACACACATAGAGACACACACACATATACACACACTCACACCACACATAGACACATAAATAGACACACACATACACACTCACACCACAGAGACACACAAAGACACACACACACACACACACCCATAGACACACACGCACATTTGTTTCTGTGTATCTGTCATGCGTGTATGTATAAGGGGTTGCGAGCGCAATTCGTAGTTCCGAGGTGCAGGTCTCGATCCCACTTGGCGGCAGACCGCTAAGCGCTGATTTCACTAGTGGTATTCAGAGCCAGCCAGCCATTGGGAGAGCAATGGCAAACTATTTAAGGTAATACTGCGTAGTAAAATCACAAACAGCCCAACACAATTATATATGTTTGTTGTTGGTAGTTTTCTGTCTTCCTAGGTTTCGGTTTGCTAAAGTATGGCAAGTGAATCATAACTCTGGCAGTACCGACTAAGGACCATGAGTGAGGTCCCCTTTCGCACCAAGCCTGGACAGTATTCTAGAGACAATGAGCTGCCCGTGTAGCGTGAACCTTCTTCCTGCCTCTGCTTCGCTGACATGACCCGAATCTCAGGCTGTTTTGCTAACTCCAACGGAAATTTAATAGGGAAACAAAGTCTGCTGCAGAAGAACAGTGCTCTGTCGGTCCGAGCTTCCCTCCTAGATAGACTGTCAACCGAGAATAAGGGCCTGTCCTGCTCTGCCATACAGTGGAGTTTCTTCTTCTTCTTCTTCTTCTTCTTTTTCTTCTTCTTCATTCCGAGCCCTTGAGGTTCATTGCTGCAGATATCACCCGCCTCCATTCATCTCTCTGGTTGGCCTTCTCTTTACTGTTGGTAACACCGAGTGTTTGCAGGTCTGTCTGGATATTATCTCTCCATCGTCTTCTTGGTCTGCCTCATGGTCTACGACCATTCATCTATCTGGTGTATACAGTTTTTACCTCTCTGTCATCTGACATTCTTTTAACATGTCCCAACCATTTCAGTCTATTAGCTCTCATGATGTCAGTAATCAGTGATATTTAAACAGATTGTGAATTTCGTTATTGCTTCTCACTCTCCATTCCCTGCTGTTCGCAGACGAGTTTACAGGTTGTATTTCCTCGTCCGAGGGCAGGTGAGAAAGTATCCGTCCAAAAGCGCCCCTCCACCCGAAGCCGTCGGTACAATAAGGGATGTCAGGTTTGGTACATTTCATCCAACATTTGGCGTCAACAGATCACAGGTAATACTTATTACTCTTATACTATAGCTGTCATACAACAGCAAGATACTAGCAAGAACCCAGTAACCTACTTCTCGACTTACGACCATAAGCAATTACGAGCACATAAAAATGTATAGACACAAATCGTTACTAAAAGAGACTAGCAACTCACGTACACACCTGTCTCTTGAAAACACCGCTATCTCATGTACACCACTCGTACCTGGATAGAATGACACACACCCTTCAAACGAATACAATCAACGATGTCAACAATTGGATCAACTGATCTGAAGTACCTAGTTGTCCCAATGGCCGAAGTTGACTCCACTTGTCCAATCGACAGGACACGAAAGAGAACATCAGTCGCGCCTCCCATTCGACAGTCGGTGTAATCATTAACCTTGATTGATCCAGCAAATAAAGTTACACACATTGACAGCGTTCGATTTTTGTGAGGGTTGTCTGTGATCGCAGGGCAAAGAGCAGGAGGGAAAAAAATCATGATAACTTCTGTCGTCAAATCAATCAGCGGCCTGACTGTAGCGGTGTGGGCGTGTCTACGGAGTGTCGGTGTGGGCCCAGATTGGGTGAGTTGCTTATGATAATACGGCCAGTACTAACGTGATTCGTCGCTCGTCAACATGGATGTCACAGTCCATGATCGTGTCACTTATTTATGAGTATGTCGACGCCAATGTAATATCATAGGGTTATTTGTATATAACCGTGTATGTTAGTTAGTTGCGTATCCTTTACAGGACGTTGTAGAACCAACCCCAGTATTTTTTGGCTGTTGTGGTTTTCCTAGGCGTGTATGCACTAAAGTTAAATGCTTTCAAAAGCCAAGCATGTAGAAACTGACGAACGTTAACCGAGATAAGCACCAGACTAAGCAGCCGTGGTGAAGTGGATAGACGCTTGCCTGCAGATCGGAAAGTCGAGGGCTCGGGTCCTGACAGAGCCGAACTTTTTTCAACCATGACCTTGGCTGCCAGGTCGACTCGGCCTTGAGTGGGTACCAGGTACAGTCCTGGGAGGTGAAGCCGGTCGGCGTGATGCTGACCACTTCACCGACCGAGTACCGACTGATCTATAAAATTTAGGTTAACCCTAAATACCTAATATGTGTATAAAGTCGAGGCTACCAGAAGAGCACAAACCAGAACGTCGTGCGCGATTGCGAAACATGGCAGCACAGGCTTATCGGCACGGCACATGATGGTGTTGATAATGAAGTATAGAAGGTACCTTGAGCCAGACTATTCTAAGTTGGCTTCCGCGCCATTTAGAGTGCTCTCCCACTGTTAGGGAACACAAGCTACGACTGCTGGCACCATAAACTATGTGAGCCAACGAAACTGGCGCATATAGCAATACAACCAGACCACAATTATAACCAAATGAATAATGTAAAGGACCCTTTTCCATGCCTTTGGGCATATAGGGTTATACTTATGTTTTATAGACCAACCGGCAATCGGAGGGAGATGTGGTCAACGCGGGTACCCGTGTTGGGTCAACCTGGCAGCCAAGGTCGTTTCTCACACACGTCTAGCTACGTCAGGACCTTGACCCAGGATCCACAGCCGAGTGTGTAGCCGCTACATCAGGGTGGCTCCCATTCACAAGCCTAGCCTGCAAGTAAACACGTTCCGTAAGTGTGGCTTTAGGAAAGTTAGTTAGTCGACAGATTATCGTTTGACATCGAAACATTCAGTCGGTAAGTGTCCGGATCCCCTTGTTAATAAATCCGGCAGCATATAGCGGCTCATGGCATCAGTTATGTGTTGGTTTATTCTTCTTCTTTGGCTTCCCGCAGAGTGCTCTTGTCTGGCCACACGCCTTTTAAACATGATGTTCTTGCAGTTTGGTCATGGTTGCACCAAATCGTCTCCACCTGTCTGTCTAACAGAGACCTGGTTCTGGAACAAGACCGGAGTGCAGAAGTTGGTAAAAAAAAAAAAACAGAACTTTCCGCAGGAGTTTACAGCCGGCGAACGTTAACAAGACGAAGAAGGTGATAAGGACACCCCACAAGGGACCCAAGAAAAAGTACTTCTTATGAGAACTCCCTCTTATCCAGATTAGATTACCTGCATATGGCAATTGCTAGAAATAAATAATTTGTTCTTCGCAACGAATATTCGCCACATCCAATATCCCCTTACGTGGCAACACACAAACGATGACCGTAGCATAATTATATAAGTGTACATCACAAATCGCAAGGGAAGCCTCAACTATGGGTCTAACGAACACCTAGATCTAAAACAGGTGGCAACGAACCGCCAGACATAGTGAGCTGTGACCTCTGCCTTATGCGCCGCCCTGGGCTCAAGAGGAGGAAAAACTAACTTGTCATGTGCTAAAGTTGCTTAATGTGCAGATAGCGCACGGCCAAGTGTCCACGATATGATTCACACTCCAACTGTTGTACTCCGCTTGCGCATAAAACTGTCAGGAAAACTGAACATGTTGCCGCCATATACGCGCATTTATTGTCACAATTTCAAGCGGGTATAGACAGACCCGTACATATATAATAATGCAAGCGAAGTAACCTTACACGTCCCCGGCTAATTATGAAATAAATGTCCCTCACTTCGCTCGCTCCAACTGACACAGCGGCGCTCTCTCGGACAGCTGCCACTACACACTGGGCTGACCGCTGCAGTGCCTAGCTCTCCAACTCCCCTCACTTCAGGGCTCGCCGAAAGGATGAACAGGTTGGGCTGATTTGATTTGATTCAAGAACCGACATCACAGCACTCGGGGTATTTCCATAAGCGCTCGCCCCATCTTCAGCAGCCAGCGAAGAGTTCCAATACTAATGGTGCCAGTAGCATTCTGATTAAACGTCCGTCTTGCCTTTCCTCTGAGCCTCGAGCATCTGCCAGAACCTCTCGTCACCCCCAACTACATCAATCTCACCAGACTGTGGTGATCCATCTGCTCCTCCGAACTGTACACGTTCTCCCACAAGGCACTAACCACGTCTGCCTTATCATGCATCAGAATTCCACCAAGTTGTGCAGAGCCAGCCAGTCTGTCCACCTGTTCATTTCCCAACACACCGGCGTACCCGGTGAAAAAATCCAGACAGTACTCCTCACCCGTGTCCTCCGCAGCGAAGCATACCTGTCCTGAACATGTTACATCCTCTACTCAACTTAAAATCGGTTGCTCTATCTGTAGCAGACACTCTCTCATCGGCTGACTGGAAAACTTCAGATTCTTGATCTCCAGTATGTAAACTCATCATACCAGCCTGGTCGAAGGAACCCTGATGACCGGCAGGACTCCAAACCTGAGTCCCCTTCAGCAGACAGCTGTCGCCGACATCTCTGCTGTCTTGTATGACTAGTGATCTTACCGCCTCACATGCGTCGTCACCCAAGACAGCTTCTCCTTGAAGTTGTCCAGCTCCCTAGGTCTAACTCTGCTTATCTCCCTTCAACTGCACTCTAGACTATAGACTGTAATCTAGACCAGTCTCTCGCGAGTGCTTCCGCCTCGAACGTTCTCAACTCGACACGTTCTAGCAGACCTCTCTTTCTCTCAACCCCACCATATACACACGCCTGTCTCTTGTGAGTCTTCGTACACATGAGATGCCAACGGTTGTGCTTGATCCCCCTTCACTGAGAACCCCATACATTTCCGTGCGATAGCTGCTATCCAGCTATCCACGCACTAAGTATAATAATCAGCCCGAACTGGGCAAGACACTGCCCCCAACAATGTTGCAACCCTTCCGGGTTAGTTTTACGATAGTCTCCCCCAGAGAAAGTAGCTCATGTTCTATTGAATAACTTTGTTGGGCTGTTATACCTTGCTGGACGTTACAGGTGTGCCGCTCTGTAGTTTGCTTTCTGAGATGTTTTGCATTTACATTTTTATTCCGAGCAAGAAAATGCCTGTGACACAGGTTTCATCACTCTCTAAAGGGGTTTTGTGTTAGACCCAGTTTGTTAATGTTTTTGGAGTGTTAAAAGTGCTGGCCTGCTGAAATATGAAACACGCAATATCAACGGCATTGCAGAACACCCCCGTCACCTTGCGCCAAGGTCGACCAATCAGAAGTGAGCTAGCATGCAACTGTGTGTAAACGATGAGAGCAACGTTATTTTTACCCTCTTTCAAAACCACACGAATCAGCATGCAACACAATTAACTATCACTCAGCATTCATGTGGTGTCGGTGGCTTAGTCGTAATTCTAACGTACCGTGATCGAAACCCACTGCTAGCTGCATTTTATCATGGTATGGGGCCTCGCAGGTCGACCCAGCCTAAAATGGGTATCAGGATGTATGACCTGGGGAAGTAAAGACCGCCGGCGTAATGCTGAGCACATTACCCCCTACTGCCGATTTGTCTGTAAAAATATAGGTGCTCTTCCCATATGCCCAATGTGCCTGAAGGCTTGAAAAAGGATTTTACTTTTTTTTTTTTACACAGCATTCTTACCCAACAAGTAATGCAGAATGGATTAAACAAAAAGAGAGAAAGAGAAAACATAAAACACTATCACAACAAGAACAGTTTCAAGCTGATGTATGTCCACTCATCACTAAATGTCTCTGTACAATGTTCTGTCTCTTCATCTGCTGCACTATAGCTCTGCCTGTCTATCTGTCAACCAATCAGTCAGCAAGCCTATCAGTCAATCTGTCAGCTTCATTACTAAATATTTATATCAGTCAATCTCATTACTAAATACTTCTATCAGTCAATCTATCACCTTCATTACTAAATATTTCTATCAGTCAATCTATCAACCTTCATTACTAAATATTTCTATCAGTCAATCTGTCACCTTCATTACTAAATATTTCTATCAGTCAATCTCATTACTAAATACTTCTATCAGTCAATCTGTCACCTTCATTACTAAATATTTCTATCAGTCAATCTCATTACTAAATACTTCTATCAGTCAATCTATCACCTTCATTACTAAATATTTATATCAGTCAATCTATCAACCTTCATTACTAAATATTTCTATCAGTCAATCTCATTACTAAATACTTCTATCAGTCAATCTGTCACCTTCATTACTAAATATTTCTATCAGTCAATCTCATTACTAAATACTTCTATCAGTCAATCTATCAACCTTCATTACTAAATATTTCTATCAGTCAATCTGTCACCTTCATTACTAAATATTTCTATCAGTCAATATTTCACCTTCATTACTAAATATTTCTATCAGTCAATCTGTCAACTTCATTACTAAATATTTATATCAGTCAATCTGTCAACTTCATTACTAAATATTTCTATCAGTCAATCTATCACCTTCATTACTAAATATTTCTATCAGTCAATATGTCAACTTCATTACTAAATATTTTTATCAGTCAATCTATCACCTTAATTACTAAATATTTATATCAGTCAATCTGTCAACTTCATTACTAAATATTTCTATCAGTCAATGTATTAGCTCAATTACTAAACACTTCTATCAGTCAACACATATATATATAATAATAATATATAAACATTTTCAACAGTAAATCAATCAAGCAGCACAAGTAATTTAACATTTCTATCAGGCAACCAATCAGTCATTACAATATCTAAACCCTTCCAACAGTCAAAATATCAGCCTAATTGCTAAACACTTCTATCAGTCAACCAATCAGTCAGTACAATATCTTAACATTTCTATTCAAACAGTGAACTCATCTGACACTGGGCACAAATTCATAAACTATTAGTCAATAATGTATTAATCAATCATCAAAATATGTCAATATTTCTCAATCGATCAGTCACCACAATAACTAAACATCCAATGCCATTAGCACCAATAAATAATTAAATTTTTCAACCAGTCAGTGCATACAACTAAATATTTCCACCAATCAGTGCATACAACTAAATATTTCCACCAATCAGTGCATACAACTAAATATTTCCACCAATCAATGCCTACAACTAAATATGTCAGTACATACAACTAAATATTTCAACCAATCAATGCATTCAACTAAATATTTCATACAACTAAATATTTCAATCAATCAATGCATACAACTAAATATTTCAACCAATCAGTGCATACAACTAAATATTTCCACCAATCAGTGCACACAACTAAATATTTCAACCAATCAATGCACACATATTTCATACAACTAAATATTTCAATCAATCAATGCATACAACTAATTATTTCATTCAACTAAATATTTCAAGCAATCACCATATGCAAGTAAATGTTTCAACCAATCAGCACAGACTAAAAAATATTTTAACAAATCAGCATACACAATTAAATATTTTTTTTTTTAAAATTAGCATATGCAGCCAAAAGTTTCAACCAATCAGCACACACAATTACACAATTTATCTATTTATTCAGCTAGAACTTTTAACAAACAAATTTTCAACTAATAAGCAATGGTAACTAAAACAATTCAATCAATCTGTCACATAGCCAATAACAAAACAATTCAACCAATCATTACTGCGACAACTGCACTAATTAGCACTGAAAGCATATTCAAACATATTTATTTGTCAGTAAATAATGAACTAAATGTACCGTTCTCTCACATTGTACTGTGTAAAACATTACAGAATATAAAGAGAACTCATAGTAATATCTTTAATGTGTGAAACAACATAACAATTTATTTATTCCTTTTTTCTTATTGTCCTTTAATATAATGTTTCTGTGCAGAAAGAATATTTCAAGCAAACAGTATTTTTGCACACAAACACACACCACAAGCAAACTGCATCCACACACACACAGAACAATCATCTTTTCTCACTTCAATCACAATGTTTATAGCAGTGTATATGACAACATGTCAAATATTCTTGAGAAAAGACTAGCATTGCAATGCTAAAAAACCTGGCCATGTGAGTGAAACTATCGCAGGAATGTAGCCACATGGTGACCATGTTATAAACATAATAAGAGCAAAATAAAACAACATAATCCAGGCCCATACAAAACAGATATTATTTGAGTATGAAATTCTTTGACTGATTACTGAGGATAATTTACAATTATATTTACATTTATATAATCTCTTCCATAATTCAAGGCAATTTCTAACACTCCTGGCAAACGTGTGCATGTGTATTGTGCATGTATAACTCTTTCCTCCTCTCCTCTCAATAGCTTGGAACAGGGCTATTCAACTGGCGGTCCGTGGGCCCAATCTGGCCTGAAGAGGGCTAGTAAGTGGCTCGCTGATCACTTGCCGACTGTATTTTATTAAAGATCTTTCTACACTGAGGCTTCTGCCAGTGACGATCAACAATTTCAACAATTTGACCCCTGAGTAAACTTAGTTAAACGGCCCTTCCATAAAAGAATTAAGCCATAGTATGGTCTATTTTTACCTGCGGATCCGAAGATAATGGGCTCGAACCCAAACAGAGCCAGACTTTTTTTTCAAATTGACCTTGGCTTTCAGGTCGACCCAGCCTTAAATGGGTACTAGGCAAAGTCCTGGAAAGTAAAGGCGGCTGGTGTGATGTCGACCACATCACCAACCGAATGCCGATTTGTCTATAGAATCAGTAGCCAAATTATATTTTTTATAAATGACCTGCACACCCAGGTCAACCATCCTAAAATGGACACCGGGAAATACTCTGCAGAGTAAAGGAGGCCAGCACGATGTCGACCATATCAACTATTAAAAGCTTATTGGTCTATTAAAAAAAAATTGGGATATAAAACCATATGTACTATCAGCCATTGATGCGAGAATGGTCTTTTATATTTTGGCCCTTCTATGGTATATTTGTAGGCCCACAGGTTGTGACTCACTAGAAACTTCAGTGGAAAGAAAGAAAGAGGAAGACACACAAGAAGATTCTTAACCAGCCTTTTGTCATGACCTGGATGGGTGTCAACACACAAACTGAAGTAAGCAGTTGCAGATCGCAGACTGTGGAGAGGCATGATTTCCCATGCCAGCCGGTAAGGCACGTGATGTTGATGATTATAGTTGGCTGAAACCATCATCACGTGCTATGGCGATAAGTGTGGGGTGTCAGATGTCGCCATCCCACACGACCACCAGAACCATGGATCAGGTCAGTGTTCTTGTCTTGCCCCCATCTATAATGCCTAGCCGTTCAGATATTTATCTCTTTGTCTTCCTCTTGTCTGTCGTTAGCAAGTTCCTGAGTCCATTTCCACTCACAATGTGTCCAAAAGGCACCAAGTCGTCCAAATACACTTTCTATTACTGTCAAATTCAATGCCAACGGATGTTGGTGGCGATGCTGTTCCACATTTCGCGGTATTCAACAGAACGAATCAACCTGTGAGTTGAAAGTTTTCCACGCCACGACAGAAGGCTGTCAAGAACCGTCTCTTCCTGTCTTCCAACAACTCTTCTTGCCCCCACCCTCTCTGTTCTGTGGTGATGTGTTTTAGACACTCATTCCACTTTCTCAACAATTTTTCCACATTTGCCACATGTTATACCATTTCATTATAATAACAACATCAATTGAGCAGCAGCTTGCCGAGTGGTTACAGCTCTGGCCTCTCATGCAGGAGACCTGGGTTTGATTTTGGGGAAAAATAATAAACAATCCTAACTTGAACAGTCTGTGGCAACAGCACTAGCCGCACGGCCTTAAATCTTCAGGCTCACTGTCCCAGTTCTATAGGGCCCGTGTTCTTCTCTCGTCCAGTCCTGCCCTTGAGCCCCAGGTTCTCAAGCGACATGGGTGCCAGCCCTAGTACGTGCAACACAGATGTTGGTATTTAGGGTCTCGGAAATTCCATCTATCCATCGCTTGTGTGGTCGACCTCCAGCTCTGCTTCCATTATGTCTAGGTGATAGGCCTCTCTGTGGTGTACAATCTGGTGGTAGGTTTGACATCTGTATAAACCATTTGATCTGCTGTCTCTTGATGTAGTTTAGTACTTGTTACGTCCCAACCTATTTCTGATATAGTCGTTTCTGATCCTGTCACTTATAGTCAGATTAAGGATTTGTCGTAGACTTTCATTTCTGCTGTTTTGATTTTTCTTTGTTGTTGTTGTTGTGTTGTTAATGTCCACGTCTGGCACTGGTGACACTATATTACCACTAAAAGTGGTAATACAGGCAATACAGACAGATATCATTCACGTGCTGAAATAACTCTCACAACTTGCACTCACACACACACTTGCCTCCCCTTGAATGTGACCACGCCCTATTGCACAAGCCAAGAAGGACCAACTGTGTGAGATCATGTCTCCGCCACTAATTACTTCATGTCTATGTTCTTGACAGCAGAGATCTTGTAGGCCACTTGTTTTCTCTTGTACTCTCTGTGTTTAGCTTGTACTGACAGGAAGTGGTCCAGGAGACTGTCAAAGTTGATCTTTTTCACCAAACTTCTCTCTTCCCCTCGTTGCTTGGTGCTAGGGTAGGTAGAGAACAATTGGTCACTGGTTACTATTACAATAGGATATTTACTTGTATTGTTATCAATCATTTAGAATAAAGACAATGATACACCTAAAAAAAAAAAATTCTTTGAAACTTATGGGGGACAACATTTAAAAAGGACAGCAATGTTTATCAGACAACTTTGTCAAGTATGACCATGAAGATAAAAGTTGCTTCTAGAGCAATGCAGGACAGCAGAGCAAGTAACTGCACACTGTAATAATTTCAAACTGCAAGAAAATGCTTTAAAAAATCACAACCGGCAGCCTCCAGTTTGAATGGGTAAAAAGCATTTGAAGCCTTCAAGTCGCACTTTTTTGCTATATATCCAATATGCCGGAGTAAACAGTAATACGAGCAGACTAACTGGCAAGTAATGCACCAATGCATACAGGAATCAGCATGGACAGAGCAGATATCATAATTGCTGTAAGGACTAGGCCCTCAGATGATGATGAATCTCTGAAGCTTACATGATTGCATGTTGTGGGAGAAAAGCAGGGTGAAGTTTATCTATGCTGCCTGTGAGGCAGGCCAGGCCATGCCGGTGTGGTGGGGAATGAACAGGCAGACACACTGGCTGGATCTGCAGCGCTGGGTGGTGAACTGATACATGACAAGGCAGATGTGGTCAGGGCTTTTTGGGAACAAGTAAGGAAAGAAGAAAAAGTAGATTATTATGTGCTGGAGAGAATGATGCACCTGGGTGTGACCAGAGGGTTTGGCCGGCACACCACGCTCAGAGGAAAGGCAGGACAGACATACAACCAGACTACGACAGACACTATTAGTATTGGAACTCTGCGCTGGCTGCTGAGGAATGGGACAGAGTGCGTATGAGAATGCCCCGAGTGCTGTGATGTCAATTCTTAACTCGACACAACTCAACACAAGACCCAATGTTTTCCCAAAAAATAATGTCATAAAAGTCAACAAATTGGAGGCCTCCTCCAAAGTCAGTATATCTGCCCGAGAGGCAAGGAACAATCAACTGCACATAAATAAGCCAGTAAAACAAATCTGAAAGCAAAACTCAGGCCCTGGCACGAAGCTGAAGTCAAAATGGACAAACAACCAGGAATTTCTGATAGAGCTTACAGCCGGTGAACAAAGAAGAAGATAGGGACAAATCAGTACAAGTACCTTAGGCTGGCTGCTGCAGTGAAGGACTAAGCACAATCGGAAATGCCTAATGTGCAGTGATGTCGATTTTAATAACATGACATAAAAAGATAACAAAACCTGACAAAGGAAACAGCAACTTAAGGTTAATCTTAGCCAGTCGCAATTTGGCCAATCCTTGCCTAGTACATCCAAACATGCCCCCAAGCTGACATCCAAACATGCACCCAAAGCTGACATCCAAACATGCCTTCAAGCTGACATTCAAACATGCCCACAAGCTGACATCCAAACATGCCCCCAAGCTGACATCCAAACATGCCTCCAAGCTGACATTCAAACATGCCCACAAGCTGACATCCAAACATGCCCTCAAGCTAACATCCAAACATGCCCCAAGTTGACATTCAAACATGCCTCCAAGCTGACATCCAAACATGCTCCCAAGCTGACATCCAAACATGCTCCCAAGCTGACATCCAAACATGCCTCCAAGCTGACATCCAAACATGCCCTCAAGCTAACATCCAAACATGCCCCAAGTTGACATTCAAACATGCCTCCAAGCTGACATCCAAACATGCCCCCCCCCCTCCAAGCTGACATCCAAACATGCCTCCAAGCTGACATCCAAACATGCCCCCAAGCTGACATCCAAACATGCTCCCAAGCTGACATCCAAACATGCCTGCATCTAACATCCAAACATGCCTCCAAGCTGACATCCAGACATGCCCACAAGCTGACATCCAAACATGCCCCCAAGCTGACATCCAAACATGCCCCCAAGCTGACATCTAAACATGCCTTCAAGCTGACATCCAAACATGCTCCCAAGCTGACATCCAAACATGCCTGCATCTAACATCCAAACATGCCTCCAAGCTGACATCCAGACATGCCCACAAGCTGACATCCAAACATGCCTCCAAGCTAACATCCAAACATGCCTCCAAGCTGACATCCAAACATGCCTCCAAGCTGACATCCAAACATGCCTCCAAGCTGACATCCAAACATGCCTCCAAGCTGACATCCAAACATGCCTCCAAGCTGACATCCAAACATGCCTCCAAGCTGACATCCAAACATGCCTCCAAGCTGACATCCAAACATGCCTCCAAGCTAACATCCAAACATGCCTCCAAGCTGACATCCAAACATGCATTCAAGCTGACATCCAAACATGCATACAAGCTAACATCCAAACATGCCTCCAAGCTGACATCCAAACATGCCTCCAAGCAGAACTAGAAGAAAATCATCTAAACAGATTTACTGTTTCTAGAACTATAATAAAATCTTTAAACTGACTTACTATTTTTAGAACCAGAAGAAAATTATCTAAACTGACTGACTGTGTCTAGAAATGGAAGGAAAACACATAAAACAAACTTACTCTGTATCTAAGGCTAGCGTCAAGTTAATCTGAGGTATACACTCCAGTCTATAGCGCAGCAACTTGAAAGCCTCCGACTGAGGCAGGACCATGAGGAGACCATACAGGCTCTTGATCAACTCCGGGTTGTGGTGTGCCTCCAGCAGCTGCAGTCGTAAGTCTGAAACACAAGTCATGGCAACCAGTCATGGCAACCAGTCATGACAACTAGTCATGGCAACTAATGGCAACTAGTCATGGCAACTAGTCATGGCAGCTAGTCATGGCAACTAGTCATGGCAACCAGTTATGGCAACCAGTCATGGCAACTAGTCATGGCAACCAGTCATGGCAACCATTCATGGCAATTAGTCATGGCAACTAGTCATGGCAACCAGTCATGGCAACCAGTCATGGCAACTAGTCATGGCAACTAGTCAGCAACTAGTCATGACTAGTCATAGCAACTAATGGCAACTAGTCATGGCAACTGAGCAACTAGCCATGGCAACTAGTCATGGCAACCAGTCATGGCTACTAGTCATGGCAACTAGCCATGGCAACCAGTCATGGCAACTAGTCATGGCAACTAGTCATGACAACTAGTCATGGCAACCAGTCATGGCAACCAGTCATGGCAACTAGTCATGGCAACCAGTCGTGGCTACTAGTCATGGCAACTAGTCATGGCAACTAGTCATGGCAACCAGTCATGCAGTCATGGCAACTGGTCATGGCAACTAGTCATGGCAACTAGTCATGGCAACCAGTCATGGCAACCAGTCATGGCAACTAGTCATGGCAACCAGTTATGACAACTAGTCATGGCAACTAGTCAGCAACTAGTCATGACAACTAGTCATAGCAACTAATGGCAACTAGTCATGGCAACTAAGCAACTAGCCATGGCAACCAGTCATGGCAACCAGTCATGGCAACTAGTCATGGCAACTAGTCATGGCAACCAGTCGTGGCTACTAGTCATGGCAACTAGTCATGGCAACCAGTCATGCAGTCATGGCAACTGGTCATGGCAACTAGTCATGGCAACTAGTCATGGCAACCAGTCATGGCAACCAGTCATGGCAACTAGTCATGGCAACCAGTTATGACAACTAGTCATGGCAACTAGTC
Organism: Candidula unifasciata; assembly: GCA_905116865.2. Lineage (NCBI taxonomy): Eukaryota > Metazoa > Mollusca > Gastropoda > Stylommatophora > Geomitridae > Candidula > Candidula unifasciata. The sequence goes on from CAJHNH020000011.1 coordinate 114,733, forward strand.
AGCAACTAGTCATGACAACTAGTCATAGCAACTAATGGCAACTAGTCATGGCAACTAAGCAACTAGCCATGGCAACCAGTCATGGCAACTAGTCATGACAACTAGTCATGGCAACCAGTCATGGCAACTAGTCATGGCAACTAGTCATGGCAACCAGTCATGGCAACCGGTCATGGCAACTAGTCATGGCAACCAGTCATGGAAACTAGTCATGGCAACTAGTTATGGCAACTATTTATGGCAACCAACTTCTTGCTCAAAAACTTTTTTTTTAAATCCCTTAAAAACAAAACAAAAATATATATTCATGACCGAACAGGGAGCTGCAGTGGTGAAGTAGCTAGAAGCTCATCTGCGGATGCGAAGGTCATGGCTGCAGGTCGGGACAGAGCAGGACTTTTTTTTAAAATGACTTTGGCTCTCAGGTCAACCAAGTCTTAACCAGGTAACTGATTTTTAGTAGGGAAGTAAAAGTGGCTGGTGTGATGCTGCCACATAATACACTATGTGCCGACTGGTCTATAAAATATAGGTCTAGCCCTATATGCCTGAAAATGTGGAAAAGGGTGCTTTACTTACGTTTACTCACATGATTGGGCATAGCAGTTTGAAGCTCACTGCTTTAAATCAGTTTATTCTCCGTATGGGTTCCAGGGCCCCATTGCGGGGGAAACAAAGATGGACGAAATGCCTTTCCAACAAGCATGTCGTAGGAGTTGACTAACTGGGAGGTTGCTTTAAAGTCTGAGTGCATCTGCCCGAGCGGCAAAAAAAAACCAGCTGCACACAAATAAGCCAGTAAAACGAAAGTCCACGCAAAAATCAGACCCTGGCACAAAACCAAAGCCCAAATGGATGAACAACCAGGAGTTTCCACCGCAGCTTACAGCCAGTGAACAAAGAAGAAAATGAAGAAATAAATTTATAACTGAAATCAGTAAACAAGACAAACAATTTCGTGAGACCTAAAAGATGTGGTTTCACAATTAAAAATTAGTTCTGTGTTGCAGAACCAACCCCAAAATTTGTTTGGCAGCTTGTGATTCTACTAGGAAGTTTACGTTCAGTAGTTTACCACCACCTCTCACTAAAGGGTGAGCTCTCGAAAGAACTGTCAAACCCACAGTTTGCTGCTCAATCACCTGCAGCTAGGTTCGAACCTGGCACCTCAGGATTACAAAGTGCATTAGCAATGCCTAAGCCACATTCACTGACGGTTTCATAGAAACCTAAAATTCACCGGAGGACCAACATGTGGCCAGATGTTCTCAGAGAGTTGAGGGTCAAGAGACAACTTTTCATAAATATCATAGAGACAATTATCAGTTGTTGGCCCAGTTATGAGAAAAGGAAACTGCAATATATTGTGATGACTAGAAAGATTTGTGGATAGAGAGACACAGAGGGACAATGCAAAACAATTCTTTACATCCTTTTGTCATGGTATGGACTGGTGAGCATCTGAAGTGATATATGATCTTAGAGGTCGCAAGCTGAGGAGAGGCACGTTCGCCCAAATGTGTCGGTAAGGCGCTCTGATGATGATGATGATGATGACAACTGAATATTCCTGCTCATGTCAACAGACAGATTACTGCTAGGGGCATGTAACAGTTCTGGAAGTGAATACAGGTTTTATGGCCTAGTGGTGTGGTTCCTAATTAGATAAGACTGGGGGAGCTCCTCTTCTGTTATCAAAGGTCTGCAGGGGACCCTATTCTCTTGAACAGTCAAATGACTCTGACTTACGGAGGAAACACCCCTAATTAGCCAGGTTTTACAACATGCTTCTTAGGGAAGTATGTGGGTCTATTCCTCCCCTCCCCCCATCCCATCCCCTCCCAAAAACATTATGAATTAATCAAGTAACAAAAAGTGTAGTGATCGGCACTCATAGAAAGAAGTAGAAAGATAGAAGAACACATTAGACAACATAAAAATCAAAAGCTATAGTTACCGTGCCGGGAATTAAACCTGTCACCTGACGTATACACACCGGAACTTCCCACAAATAGGGCAAAGGGAACCCAAGGGAGAAAGGGAACCCAAAGGAGAAAGGGAACCCAAGGGAGAAAGGGAACCCAAGGGAGAAAGGGAACTTTCATGCTAGTGACTCCTCACGTATATGATTCTACACTCACATCTTCATTGACCAGTCAGCATACGATGTGTGAAGTCACATCTTCATTGACCAGTCAGCATACGATGTGTGAAGTCACATCTTCATTGACCAGTCAGCACATGATGTGTGATGTCACATCTTCATTGACCAGTCAGCACATGGTGTGTGATGTCACATCTTCATTGACCAGTCAGCATACGATGTGTGATGTCACATCTTCATTGACCAGTCAGCACATGATGGGTGATGTCACATCTTCATTGACCAGTCAGCATACGATGGGTGATGTCACATCTTCATTGACCAGTCAGCACACGATGGGTGATGTCACATCTTCATTGACCAGTCAGCACATGATGTGTGATGTCACATCTTCACTGACCAGTCAGCACAGGATGTGTGATGTCACATCTTCATTGACCAGTCAGCATACGATGTGTGATGTCACATCTTCATTGACCAGTCAGCACATGATGTGTGATGTCACATCTTCATTGACCAGTCAGCACATGATGTGTGATGTCACATCTTCATTGACCAGTCAGCACATGATGTGTGATGTCACATCTTCATTGACCAGTCAGCACAGGATGTGTGATGTCACATCTTCATTGACCAGTCAGCACATGATGTGTGATGTCACATCTTCATTGACCAGTCAGCACATGATGTGTGATGTCACATCTTCATTGACCAGTCAGCACATGATGTGTGATGTCACATCTTCATTGACCAGTCAGCACATGGTGTGTGATGTCCCATCTTCATTGACCAGTCAGCACATAATGTGTGATGTCACATCTTCATTGACCAGTCAGCACATGATGGGTGATGTCACATCTTCATTGACCAGTCAGCACACGATGTGTGATGTCACATCTTCATTGACCAGTCAGCACGTGATGTGTGATGTCACATCTTCATTGACCAGTCAGCACATGATGTGTGATGTCACATCTTCATTGACCAGTCAGCACATGATGTGTGATGTCACATCTTCATTGACCAGTCAGCACATGATGTGTGATGTCACATCTTCATTGACCAGTCAGCACATGATGTGTGATGTCACATCTTCATTGACCAGTCAGCACATGATGTGTGATGTCACATCTTCATTGACCAGTCAGCACATGATGTGTGATGTCACATCTTCATTGACCAGTCAGCACATGATGGGTGATGTCACATCTTCATTGACCAGTCAGCACATGATGTGTGATGTCACATCTTCATTGACCAGTCAGCACATGGTGTGTGATGTCACATCTTCATTGACCAGTCAGCATACAATGTGTGATGGACATGGTGAACATCAAGTCGGCCACTTCTCCTGGTACCCTTTTCAGGCTGGATTGACTTGGGAGCCAAAGTCACTTTTTTTGGGTTTTATCTGTTCAAATTCGTTTTGATGAGGATTCGATCTCAAAATCTAAGGGCTGCAAGGTGAATACCTAAACAAAGCATGTACTAATTAACCAAACTATACAGGTTTTGACCCAAGTACTCACATGCGAAGATTGGCGACTCTATTAGCTGGACCAGCTTGTCTATCTCCTTCAAGAAATCAACCGTAACCTCCAAGTCTCCGCTGGGTCAAAGGTCAAAGAAATCACAGGCAGCAATGACAAGACCTCTTCAAAACCAAAACAGTATGAAATGACTAAACAGAAGTGCACGACTGTGTCATAACCTACAAATAATTAGCTTACATGTCTCAATGCTTTTGTTTTTTGACTTGATACTCATAATATGCACATTATTACATGAACATGCTTTACTGATAAAATACAACTGCTGTGTGAAAGATGGGTGTCTGAAAGGCCTGAATGTAAGACGGGTCTGCGTGCCTAATTTGTTACCCTTTGAAAATAAAGTTTGTTTGTTTGTTTGTTCATTTGAGGAACTTTGACTTACCATCTAATTTAACTCAGTACTGCTGCTCTCAACAGCTTTATAATATCCTATCCTGATATATGGAAGTGAATCATGGACAGTTGGCCAATTAGAGACAAATTATGTGAAAACAGGGTAGACTTATCATGCCAAAACTGATTAAACATGCATGAGACAGAAGGTTGGGGGTAGATATGACAACCAGGATCACACGGCAGGAACTATATGAATTTCTGGTCTGAACAAACAAGAAACAAATTTTCTATCTCATGTCAAACCAGGACTTAAACTAATTTATCTGACTCATCATTCTAACCTAAGCATAATAAGACACGCTTCTGTCAAACCCTGATTTTAACTAAAGATAACAAACCAGCCGCCACCTAGAGTCAAACCCTGACTGTCTGTTCTCTCCTTATAAAACACACAAAAAATAACTATCATTATATTCCCCAATTACACAGTTTGTCAACCAATTCCCACTGTGCAACAATAATATAGATATTATATACTACAGTCAACCTCTAATCAACATCTGACTTCCATTTTTCACAAATCTTTACTTTCATTTTGGATGTATTAAAAAATCTTGACTTTCAATGTTCAATTAAAAATAACCCAGACTTTCATTTTCCATCTTAGACAAGTCCTGTTTTCATTTTCCATCTTAGACAAGTCCTGTTTTCATTTTCCATCTTAGATAAGTCCTGTTTTCATTTTCCATCTTAGACAAGTCCTGTTTTCATTTTCCATCTTAGACAAGTCCTGTTTTCATTTTCCATCTTAGACAAGTCCTGTTTTCATTTTCCACCTTAGACAAGTCCTGTTTTCATTTTCCACCTTAGACAAGTCCTGTTTTCATTTTCCATCTTAGTCCTATTTTCATTTTCCATCTTAGACAAGTCCTGTTTTAATTTTCCATCTTAGACAAGTCCTGTTTTCATTTTCCATCTTAGACAAATCCTGTTTTCATTTTCAATGTAAAATAACCCCGATGGTTGTCTATATAAAGCAGAGCTTAACTTCTTCCCCCTCTTAAGCAAAACTCTTTCCGTTGCACCTAACCCTCACTAACTGACTGTCCATCATTTGTTTGTTTGCCTTTTGCACTGAAAGTCATGACTTAGATTTAAGCACACGTCATTCAGTTTATGAGTGGAGTCCCTGGGGATCATTACCGGATCTATGGTGTTTGATCTTTGTGCCATGCTCTCCCTTCGACAGTCCAGAAGATCAGCCAACTCCTAAACAAGAAATACATGAAGCAGAAATGTGATTTATCTCAGAAATGCTTCTGCTAAGTGATTTGTATCTATTCCTCTTTGTATTTTTTGTTGAATACTGAATTAAGGTGAACAAAGACATGCTTCGTGCAGAGCAGCACTTCAGAGGTACTGGATCTATTTAGCATATTTTCTCCGGGTCATGCCGGTGTGTTGGGAACTGAGCAGGCAGACAGGCTGGCTCTGCAACACTTGGTGGCGAATTGATGTATGACAAGTTAGATATTGTGAGGGCCCTGCACAAGCAGCGCTGAATTTGTATTTGTTGTATTGTATATTCATGTAATGAGCTGATAATGGCTCTCTAGCTGCAAAGTTTACTTATTGCCTGTGATAAAGTGAAGTTGACTGGTTCTACATTTTTGTTTGGTTTGATATCTTTCCATACAAGAAATAGACCTGGCCCTTCTCTTGCCAACCCCTGACTGCATCAGTCTCACACCCCCCCCCCCCCCAGTCCCACATGGAAGGATACAAAATCTGCATCAGTCGGTAGGCCTGCTTGTAGTTCTGGGTGAGGTAACACAAGGACATGAGGGAGACAGGGCTGTGTGACCAGCACTTGTACAAGCAACAGAACAGGCTGCAGCTCTCCTGCAAGAGACAAACCAGCATTATAAATCGACCCTGCAAGAGACAAACCAGCATTATAAATCGACCCTGCAAGAGACAAACCAGCATTTTAAATCGACCCTGCAAGAGACAAACCAGCATTATAAATCGACCTTAATAAAGAACATCTAAAACAAATCTGACCCTAATTCAACAAAGTGTATCTAAAATATGGACCTTAAATCAATAAAGCGTATCTAAACATTAGATATTTATCAATAAAGTACATCTAAAATATAGGCCTTAAATCAACAGTGTATCTATCTAGACATTAGACCTGAAATCAATAAAGTACATAAAAAATATGGACCTTAAATCAACAATGTACTGTAATTCAAGCCTAATTCACCTTAAATCAACAAAGTATGAGGGGAAGTCAATAAGAAAGACACAAATGGTTATAGGATGGCAGGAAAATGTAGTTGGTGATTTCTAAAGGTTTCAATAGATGACAGCAACATCGGCCTTTATATCTTTGTTTGTTAGGTGGCGCTAGGTGTTGCATGCACATTTGCAACAAGCAAGGCAAGAAGCCAGCATCCTCCGAGCACATACCTCTGTGGCAAGTTCCTTCAGCTGTGACCTCAGCTCATAGATTTCAGTGGAGGTCAGCAAGATTGTGTTCAGACACTGAACCATAGTGCAAGCAAAATTCACGTCATCCTCTTCTATCAGAATCTCTGCCAGACTTCGGAAAATGGCTTCGGCACTCAAGTAAATCGACAGCTGCCTGAAACAGACACCAGAAGACATGTTATAAAAGTTTTTGTCAAGTTTACTCAAGTCTCTTCAGTTGTTATAAAAGTTCTTATCAAGTTTACTCAAGTCTCTTCAGTTGTTATAAAAGTTTTTTTTAAAGTTTACTTAAGTCTCTTCAGTTGTTATAAAAGTTCTAATCAAGTGTACTCAGGTCTCTTCAGTTGTTATAAAAGTTTTTTTTAAAGTTTACTCAGTCTCTTCAGTTGTTATAAAAGTTTTTTTTAAAGTTTACTCAGTCTCTTCAGTTGTTATAAAAGTTTTTGTCATGTTTACTCAGGTCTCTTCAGTTGTTATAAAAGTTCTAATCAAGTGTACTCAGGTCTCTTCAGTTGTTATAAAAGTTTTTTTAAAAGTTTACTCAAGTCTCTTCAGTTGTTATAAAAGTTCTTGTCATGTTTACTCAGGTCTCTTCAGTTGTTATAAAAGTTCTTGTCATGTTTACTCAGGTCTCTTCAGTTGTTATAAAAGTTCTTGTCAAGTTTACTCAAGTCTCTTCAGTTGTTATAACAGTTCTTATCAAGTTTACTTAAGTCTCTTCAGTTGTTATAAAAGTTCTTGTCAAGTTTACTCAGGTCTCTTCAGTTGTTATAAAAGTTCTTGTCAAGTTTACTCAAGTCTCTTCAGTTGCTATAAAAGTTCTTGTCAAGTTTACTCAGTCCCTTCATCTCCTTTTCCTCATCATTGTCATGGAGATGTTTCTACGTGTTGGCTATGGCTCAAGTAAGGGAGTTACCTGAAATATCCATAACATCGACAACATACATTATACGCCTGTAATATATGTAATGTTCTTATGAGGCAAAATTACAGCTATAGTGTCACAGCGTCGAGTGGGAGGGTCTACACTTATGGTCAAAGCCACACCGCCCCCAAGGGTCCTTCTGATAATTTCAATTTACTGTAAAAAAATCATTGGCCCTCTGATAGTTTGACAGTATGCACATTTGCTGTAGGTCTATGACAATCATAACCATCATTATCCTTCTTCTCCTCCTCATCCTTCTTCTTCTTCTTTTCCTCATCATCATTATCATCATCCTTCTTCTTTTCCTCATCACCATTATTATGATCATCCTTCTTTTTCTCCACTATATCCTTATCCTCTTTCTCCTCTTTCTTTTTCTTTTCTCATCCTGCTCTTTTTCCCCCTCATCTTCTTCTCTTCCCCTATTCTGAGGAACAAATTTTATATACTCCTCCCTTTACGCTTAGGTTTAGACGACGGATCAACATCATGGCACATGGGTAGTAACCCATAAATACTCCGTTCTTCTTCTAACTCAAACCTGAGTCCAAAGAATCTCAGCGCAGTGCACGAACTCCGTAGCACCGGTGATAATCCTGAAAATACTTTGGGTAGATTTTTAACTCCAAATTTTGCCCAGTTAGTGCTGTTAAGCTACTCTTTTTTTATTTCCAACTGCCAAGGGATTTTTGATGTGCGGTGCGCAACAATACACACGGGCGTCCAGTCTTACTAATCAGAGACCAGGGTAAATTACTAGAAGTCCTCATGAACAAATTTCAGCCTTAACAGGGGTTTGAACCCGGGACCTCCAGCACTCGAAGCATATACTCTTTTTTAGCCCCTGAGTGGGGAATCAGATGCCTTGCTTCCTCCAACAAGGGTGACAGGATAAAGGTTTCACATAAAATATTCATAAATTACAAATGGCTTCACACAATTGAGAGCATCCGAAACTACCTGATAATAAATGCTCCCCTATCTTCTAATAACTGCTTGTCTTTCTTGAACCACTCGATGAGACCGTTCATCAGTTTGGTGAAGTAAGGGTTCAGCTTCAACTCTCCGGCGGATTTGTCTGAAGATGGTGTGGTAGCTCCTCCCTCAGGCTGACCTGGGACAGCTCCAAATCCTGCAGGATTGGAGGAGATCTCAGAAAGCACTTCAAGGTCTAGTAGCACCACCTGTGACAGAAAGTTGTATGTTACCACCTGTGACAGAAAGTTGTATGTTACCACTATGTGACAGAAAGTTGTATGTTACCATATTGTGACAGAAAGTTGTATGTTACCAAAATGTGACAGAAAAGTGTATGTTACCACAATGTGACAGAAAGTTGTATGTTACCACCTGTCACAGAAAGTTGTATGTTACCACCTATCACAGAAAGTTGTATGTTACACTCCGGATCACAAGCTTGTGGGATCAGGCCCTGATAGAGCCAGACTTGTTTCAAAAATGATCTTGGCTCCCAGGTCGACCCTGCCTTGAATGGGTACCAAGGTAATGTTCTTGGAAGCAAAGGTGGCCGGCGTGATGCTGACCACATCACCCGCCAAGTGCCGATTGGTCTATAAAATATAGGCCTAGCTCTTAATCAATATGCCTGGAGGTATTGAAAGGGGACTTATTTTTATTTTATATATTTTTTTTGTTTACATGTGCAACATGTGCACTCCATCTTTTCTATTGAACGGACCATGTGCAATGTGAGCAATCAGTTTCCTGTGTTTTCTGTGTGCATTCCAGATTCCAACTGGGGTGATGATCGTGGTGGTTGAGTGAAGGGATAAACCAACTAACCTTTAACAAGCAAGTCATACAAATCGACTAATTAATACTGTGCTGACATTGGGTGTACTGGGCCAGATGGTGAAGATACTGCAGCCTAGTTGCAAACCACAATGCAATGTGGCTAATGCTTTTTTTTAAAGGCAGAGAATACATTTATTTTTACGGAAAGGACTAAGTTAGCAAGTTGTTTTTTTTTTTAAACAATGGACAATATGTAATGAGCTATAATTTTTCTACGGAATGGACTAAATGTAAACAGCTCTTAATGAACTCTAAGTTTTCTATCCAATCGACCAAATTTAAACATAAACACATTTTCTATAGAACAGATGTCTACAGAAATGGCAGACCAAAACAAACAGTTACTAGAAAATATTCCATAATCAAACAGTAATAAAGAAACAAAGCAAACATATATGTGATAGTGAGCTCAGAAACTCCATAAACTTACATCATCAGAGGGGTCTGCCAAAGTAGTCAGCAGAAGTCCAAAGAACTCCTCTATGTGCCGGAATGTCTGCCAATGAAGACAATATTTTTTAAAATTATTATTAAGAAAATAATATGTATATGCCAGAGAATGCACATAGTTTAATACTGTATAATAACACAACACAATCGTATCCTAGACAGCTAGCCAAGAAGGAAAGCTTTGACAGTAGGCCAGAGTACTGTACATCTGATCTGACAGCTAGCCAAGAAGGAAAGCTTTGACAGTAGGCCAGAGTACTGTACATCTGATCTGACAGCTAGCCAAGAAGGAAAGCTTTGACAGTAGGCCAGAGTACTGTACATCTGATCTGACAGCTAGCCAAGAAGGAAAGCTTTGACAGTAGGCCAGAGTACTGTACATCTGATCTGACAGCTAGCCAAGAAGGAAAGCTTTGACAGTAGGCCAGAGTACTGTACATCTGATCGGACAGCTAGCCAAGAAGGAAAGCTTTGACAGTAGGCCAGAGTACTGTACATCTGATCTGACAGCTAGCCAAGAAGGAAAGCTTTGACAGTAGGCCAGAGTACTGTACATCTGATCTGACAGCTAGCCAAGAAGGAAAGCTTTGACAGTAGGCCAGAGTACTGTACATCTGATCTGACAGCTAGCCAAGAAGGAAAGCTTTGACAGTAGGCCAGAGTACTGTACATCTGATCTGACAGCTAGCCAAGAAGGAAGGCTTTGACAGTAGGCCAGAGTACTGTACATCTGATCTGACAGCTAGCCAAGAAGGAAAGCTTTGACAGTAGGCCAGAGTACTGTACATCTGATCTGACAGCTAGCCAAGAAGGAAGGCTTTGACAGTAGGCCAGAGTACTGTACATCTGATCTGACAGCTAGCCAAGAAGGAAGGCTTTGACAGTAGGCCAGAGTACTGTACATCTGATCTGACAGCTAGCCAAGAAGGAAGGCTTTGACAGTAGGCCAGAGTACTGTACATCTGATCTGACAGCTAGCCAAGAAGGAAAGCAGTTGACAGTAGGCTTTGACAGTAGGCCAGAGTACTGTACATCTGATCTCTTTGACAGTAGGCCAGAGTACTGTACATCTGATCTGACAGCTAGCCAAGAAGGAAGGCTTTGACAGTAGGCCAGAGTACTGTACATCTGATCTGACAGCTAGCCAAGAAGGAAAGCTTTGACAGTAGGCCAGAGTACTGTACATCTGATCTGACAGCTAGCCAAGAAGGAAGGCTTTGACAGTAGGCCAGAGTACTGTACATCTGATCTGACAGCTAGCCAAGAAGGAAAGCTTTGACAGTAGGCCAGAGTACTGTACATCTGATCTGACAGCTAGCCAAGAAGGAAGGCTTTGACAGTAGGCCAGAGTACTGTACATCTGATCTGACAGCTAGCCAAGAAGGAAAGCTTTGACAGTAGGCCAGAGTACTGTACATGATCTGACTAGCCAAGTAGAAGGAGGCTTTCTGACAGAGTACTGCTAGCCAAGAAGGAAGGCTTTGACAGTAGGCCAGAGTACTGTACATCTGATCTGACAGCTAGCCTAGGAGGAAAGCTTTGACAGTAGAATAGAGATCTGTCCAGCTAGGCTTATTTCAACTCAAAGCAATCAACATCACAGCACTCAGGACATTGCCATAAGCACTCTGTCCCATTCTTCAGCAGCCAGTGCAGAGATCCAATTCTGATGTTACCAGGAGTAGTCTGATGTATCGCCATCTTGCCATGTCCCCTGCCAGACCACCTAGACACTCTGTTGCACCCAGGGCCGGATTTAAATGTGATGAGGCCCTATGCTTTATAAAGCAGTAAAGCCTCTTACGTTTTAAATCACAGCAGCTAGTCTCAGAAATTGATTTAAATACATATGCCCTTTAATAATACAGAAAACAGAAAGATAGTGTCGTTTAATTTTTAGTAAAAGAAATAATACAGAAATTGTTTGCAAAATCATGAGTTGAGTTGAGTTAAGTCAAGACATCACAGAACTCGGGGCATTCCCATGTGTGCTCCGTCCTCATCTTCAGAGCCAGCGCAGAGTTCCAATACTGATGGTACCGGTCACAATCTGGTTATATGTTCATCTTGCCTTTTCTCTGAGTGTAGTGAGCCGGCCAGACCCTCTGGTTACACCCAGGGGCCTCATTCTCTCCAGGCCATAATAATCTTGTTTCTCTACTGATTCACCACCCAGTGGTGAAGCTCCAGCCAATCTGTCTGCCTGTTCATTACCCACCACGCCGGCATAGCCAGGAGAAAAGATCCAAAGTATGCTCACTACCCGTGACCTTCCCAGTGAAGCTTGCCACTCTGCTTGAAGCATCCCTGTCTTCACCTTTCTCAGCATGCTTTCAGAGTTTGTTACAAATACGACATGTGTATGTATCTTGTTCTCTAGCCACCAGAGATGCAAAATCATTAAAGTGCACTATATTATCCTTTAAAATGGCTTGTTTAAAGAAAACAGCAAGTTAAATATATTAAAAAGAAAAATTGATTTATGAAAAAAAACAAATATGAATTAGTTGAGGCCACTGCAGAATGTGAGGCATTGAGCTGTAGCTTATTTAGCTTATGCCAAAATCCAGCACTGACTGCACTATTCTCTTCAGATTATAATGATCTGTGTGAGTGCCTCAGAGCTGTGAATCCAAGTCTGCATATTAATGATTCATATATGTAAAATGGATGGGCTCACAAAACTCGAGTTGTGGAATAAGACCAAAGTTCAGAAGTGGATGAACAAGATGATTGCACTAAAATGGAGGGTTGCCGATTAGATTCAGAAAAGCATGTACTTTTGCAGACGCAATGTCAGCTTTCCTGGTTGACTGTCTGCGCCAGCAGTGAGCTGCAATTCTAGTGTGGGACCATTAGCGTTGGTACATCTGACAGCTGCCTTACACATTATTACTTTGCATGTGCAAACTTCAAAATTTTGCTTGGCTGACACATTTTTGGACTAGTTTTAAACTGAGCAATGAAGGACATTTTGTGCGATTGCCACTGGTACAGGAACGAGGCAGTTGTGGGGCAACTCGTCTGAAGTGTCGGTGGAATCTCGTCTAAGTAACTTACTAACTTAGCCAATAATATCAGATATTATCAACTGAAACAAGAGGGTATGTAAAAGCTCACCTTGTTGGGTGTTTTCACCAGGAGTAGGTTAAACCACTTGAGTGCCGCTATCCTGGCCTGTATGGTTTCATGGCCCAGCAACCGCTGCAGCACTTTGATCAAAGACAGGATTTCTAGTTGTATTGCACTGTGGAGACATGTGGACTGGTTAGCTCTCACTTATGAGGACAAAAGGTAGTGGGATGGGAAATACTGGATGAATAGGAGAATGAGATAACATGTTAGATTACACTTTTGATAACACGATGGAAACAACAACAAAATCACAGCCTGATAAAAATCACAACCTGATAAAATCATAACCTGATGACATCGTAGCCTGATAAAATCAGAGCCTAATGAAATCACATCCTGATAAAATCATAACCTGATGAAATCGTAGCCTGATAAAATCAGAGCCTAATGAAATCACATCCTGATAAAATCATAACCTGATGAAATCATAACCTGATGAAATCACAACCTGATAAAATCATAACCGGATAAAATCACTGTCTGATAAAATCAAAATCTGATGAAATCAATCTGATGAAATCTTAACCTGATAAAATTACATCCTGATAAAATCATTACCTGATTAAATCACAGCCTGATAAAATCACAGCCTGAAATAACCACAGCCTAAAAAAAAAAGACACACAGCCCCCCCACGTGTTACCTTCCTCTGTTGGGAGAATCTAAGGACTGTTTCTCGTTGCTGGCCACTTCGGAATAAAATGTAATGTTTTCTGCCGTGGGCGTGGGCTGGTCATCTTGTGCTTCCACCAACTTCCTCAAGGCTTGGTTCAAACTTTCGGCTGCCTCCCGCACCCTAAAAATAAACATAGTTCCTTCATTCAGTGGTGACATTGTCATCACAATGACGAAGATTACCATAACATTTAACACATAAAATGCCACATTTTTACAATTTTTCTCATTTTTGTTTTTCAGGGGTGGCTGAATGAGAGGTTAGAATGCCAACCTGGCATGGGAAGAGGAAAGGTTTGAATCCTTGGTAAGCAGATGAAAAGTTTAAGAGTCAAAATATACATTCTAACCTACAAATCCTCCTGCATAAACACCCCCCAACCCCACCCGCAGCCCCTTGAAAGTGGTACATACAGGCAGTAAATGACAGATTTTTACTAATTTATTTTTTCCCGCTAAAATTCTGATGTACATTGTAGGGAAAACTAACAAAAATGTGACATTTTCTAAATTGAAAATAAGTTAATTAAGGCTGTCAAGTTTCTGTCAAAATTTAACAGTGTACAACAGATAAAAAAGACAGGACAGACGTCATACAGATGAGAAGCTTTCATCAGTGTAAGAGAGACAGGGATGGACAGCAGTCAGATGAGAAGCTGTCATCCATGTATGAGAGACAGGGATGGACAGCAGTCAGATGAGAAGCTGTCATCCGTGTATGAGAGACAAGGATGGACAGCAGTCAGATGAGAAGCTGTCATCAGTGTATGAGGCAGAGAAGGACAGCACTCAAATGAGAAGCTGTCATCAGTTTATGAGAGACAGGGCTGGACAGCATTCAGATGAGAAGCCTCATCAGTGTATGAGAGACAGGGATGGACAGCACTCAAATGAGAAGCTGTCATCAGTTTATGAGAGACAGAGAAGGACAGCACTCAAACGAGAAGCTGTCATCAGTTTATGAGAGACAGAGAAGGACAGCACTCAAATGAGAAGCTGTCATCAGTTTATGAGAGACAGGGATGGACATCACTCAGATGAGAAGCTGTCATCCCTGTATGAGAGACATGGAAGGACAGCACTCAAATGAGAAGCTGTCATCCCTGTATGAGAGACATAAAAAGACAGCACTCAAATGAGAAGCTGTCATCAGTTTATGAGAGACAGGGATGGACATCACTCAGATGAGAAGCTGTCATCCGTGTATGAGAGACATGGAAGGACAGCACTGAGACGAGAAAAGAGAAACTGAACTTACCCATTTTTAGCTTATGAGAGAAAAGGAAAACTTACTTTTTGTGACTTTCATCAGTGTAAAAGAGGCGTAAGTGACTCCTTGAATATAATACATGAGGCGGGAGAGCTGGCGAGAGACCGAGTTTCTCTCAGGCAGACCGTCATGAGAGCAACCTTCTGTAAAGGCTCTGCTACATGATGACGAAGAGAGGCACGCAAAGACAGTATTCACTTGAGAAACTATCCACTCAATTTGTGACTTTCATCGGTGTAAGAGAAGCAGGGAAAGACAGTATTCACATGAGAAACTGTCCCCTTAATTTCTGTGACTTTCATCGGTGTAAGAGAAGCAGGGCAGGAGAGTATTCACATGAGAAACTGCCCACTTACTTTCTGTGACTTTCATCGGTGTAAGAGAAGCAGGGCAGGAGAGTATTCACATGAGAAACTGCCCACTTACTTTTTGCGACTTTCATCGGTGTAAGAGAGGCAGGGCAGGAGAGTATTCACATGAGAAACTGTCCACTTACTTTTTGCGACTTTCATCGGTGTAAGAGAGGCAGGGCAGGAGAGTATTCACATGAGAAACTGTCCACTTACTTTTTGCGACTTTCATCGGTGTAAGAGGGGCAGGGCAGGAGAGTATTCACATGAGAAACTGTCCACTTACTTTTTGCGACTTTCATCGGTGTAAGAGAGGCAGGGCAGGAGAGTATTCACATGAGAAACTGTAAACTTACTTTTTGCGACTTTCATCGGTGTAAGAGAGGCAGGGCAGGAGAGTATTCACATGAGAAACTGTCCCCTTAATTTCTGTGACTTTCATCGGTGTAAGAGAGGCAGGGCAGGAGAGTATTCACATGAGAAACTGTCCACTTACTTTTTGCGACTTTCATCGGTGTAAGAGAGGCAGGGCAGGAGAGTATTCACATGAGAAACTGTCCACTTACGTTTTGCGACTTTCATCGGTGTAAGAGAGGCAGGGCAGGAGAGTATTCACATGAGAAACTGTCCACTTACTTTTTGCGACTTTCATCGGTGTAAGAGAGGCAGGGCAGGAGAGTATTCACGTGAGAAACTGTCCCCTTAATTTCTGTGACTTTCATCGGTGTAAGAGAGGCAGGGCAGGAGAGTATTCACATGAGAAACTGTCCCCTTAATTTCTGTGACTTTCATCGGTGTAAGAGAGGCAGGGCAGGAGAGCATTCACATGAGAAACTGCCCACTTACTTTTTGCGACTTTCATCGGTGTAAGAGAGGCAGGGCAGGACAGCGTTGAGGATGCCTGCCATGTGATGCAACATGGCTCGTCCAGCCAGTGCTATGAACTCTCTCAACCAGGTAATGGCAGTGTACTGGATCAGATCATCTGTGGAGATGTGTTCAGTCTGTAGTTGTCATTAACTCATCATAGTCATAGCAATGCAGAATAAGTTGCCCTCACTTAGAAACAAAAGATTTAATCCCCCACCCCCTCCAAGACCACGAAAAAAAACACAATCTAGTGACCCGCATTTCTAAAATTCCAGAGAAAA
Source organism: Candidula unifasciata (assembly GCA_905116865.2). NCBI lineage: Eukaryota > Metazoa > Mollusca > Gastropoda > Stylommatophora > Geomitridae > Candidula > Candidula unifasciata. The sequence continues at coordinate 130,996 of CAJHNH020000011.1, forward strand.
AAATTCCTTTAAAAGACCACCAATTTTCACAGGGCTTAACAATCTTGCACTAGTTAACAATACTAACTTCCATACAGAATAAAAGCCGTTATCAGTAAACATTAATACAGCGGAGAATGACCTAACTGTCCTCTTGATGATGATTACACAAAAGTAATATGGTTGCTCCGACTTGACCTACTAACCCAGTTGTCAGGTGACACTCTGGTAATGGCAAATGTGACATCATAAAATGTATATGATAAAAGCCACAAGTTCACAAGGAACACCCTCCAATGCTATTTTTAGTGTGTATGTGTGTGATGTACATACACACACACGCATGAATAGACAGACAGTCAGTCAGACATATATACATACATACATATAATAAATTCTGGTTCCCCCTATATGTTGTGCGGACCCATATGATACCACTGCTATTATGTATACTTCTCGTGAACCGCTATGTGAGTAAAGGAAGTGGACCCAAACAGAACTGTCAGTTTTGTAGCATCTCTGGCGACAAGGTCAAAGGGGCAAATTATCGATGGGTTGTGCCGACGATGCCATTCAACAGGTCTGTCACCTAATGAATACGTGCCTCAGCCAGTATATTACAGTCATTAATATTTTGTTAACATAAAATTTTTTCTTTATTTTTGAGAGATGTCAAAAAAGATTTTTTTTTTTAAAACTTTTTAACCATCTGACACCCCTGTGTGGGTTCCGGGGCCCTGTTATAGGGAAAACAAGAATAGACCCACTGCCTATCCAAAAGCATGTGGTAAGAATCTACTAATTGGGAGCTTCCTTCGAAGCTGGAGTGCATCTGCCTGAGAGGCAAGGAACCAACAGTCTGCACACAAATTTGTCAGATATGTCAAACAAATGCACACACAACACTCAGGTTCTGGAATGGGACTGCAGTCCAGAAGTGGACGAACAACCAGAACTTTCCACCAGAGTTTACAGCTGGTGAACTCAAAAAAGAAGAAGAAGCCGTCTGACAAAATGTCTCCATATTTTCCCCAGGAACAAAAGCGCTGATGACGACTTGTGTAAAATATGTGAACACCTAGCCTGAGTAACACATAGCACCTCAACAACGGCAAATGTCAGAAAAATATTTTTATTCATATCTACATTTGTTTTAACCATCGGTTGTCTGTTTAAAAAATTTCAATTTTTTTGGCCAGATGGTGTAAAAACATTGCAGAATATTGTGAAAAACTAGCACAGGATAACACATGGTACTCCTCCACCAGCATCATCTGCCCTAAAAACGACTACCTGTAACGTGAGAGGGACACAACACTGTCCTTACCAGTGACTGGTCACGTACCTGTAACTTGAGAGGGACACAACAATGTCCTAACCAGTGACTGGTCACGTACCTGTAACTTGAGAGGGACACAACAGTGTCCTAACCAGTGACTGGTCACGTACCTGTAACGTGAGAGGGACACAACACTGTCTTAACCAGTGACTCATCACTTACCTGCATTCTGACTGTGGATGATCAAAATATTGGCCATCCCTGTGAAGTTGATGCCATTTTTAGAGCGGCGGATTCCCTCTAGAAACTCAGACAACACTCCCTGACACCTGTATTTAGATGACGAAGTACATATTAAAACAAACTGTGAGCCCAATGTGACATACACTGGGGCAAAAGAATGATGATGATGATGTATACTACGCTTCAGTTGTTGTTGTTTTTTTTTAAATTATTTTTGCTTTCTGCTTATAGCCATCTCTCTAGTAAACACACTTCCCTTGGATCTGAAGGTTGTGGATTCAAATCAGCATCGACAGCCAGATATGTTTTGTTGAAATGACCATGGCCCTCAAGTCGACCCAGCCAAAAGTGGGTTCCAGGTACAGTCTTGGGAATTGAAGGTGGTCAGTGTCATGCTGACCACATCCCTGACCGAGTGCTGACTAGTCTATTTATACAGGTCTGGCCCTGTATACCTGAAATGTACCTTGGTTTGACTTGGAATGAACCTTGGTTTGCACCGGCTTCATCGTCTAGGGTTGACAACACGAACGCCGCTCAGCTTCTTTGTACATTCTGTCAGTTTATTCTGGTCCATTTATTTCACATGTTCAAACATTATTCACACTTTATCACTCGCGACATATTCTAACATTAACCATTCTCGCGACATAAAAACTACATCTTCAATTACTACAACCGTCTTCTCTGACTTCTGTTGATCAACTAACCACGAGGCTAGCTCGGGCTTCCCCTCGCTTACTCCACCGGCCACAAGTATCTCGTGCCGCCACTTGTAGTACGGACTTCCTGCTTGCCACAATGTACTCGTGGAGACCATGCAAAGCAGGGTCATCACAATACCCAATATTCCCATGGGTGTGTGAAAGGGTCCTTTACTTTATAGGAGACAGTGGGACTGATGTAGGAATATGGTTACTCTCAACAAGCCCTATTTTACTCCCTGCAGGGCAGCCTGTGCAGACACAATGTCAGGCAAATGAAGTGAAGATAAGATCACCCATGGTCTCAGCTTGTGGTCAATCCTGTTGAATGCCCAAACTCTGCGCACTGTGAGATTGCAAGAGAGCTATGACAATCCTTATGATGAAGGTTGTCCACACTAAAAACTGGCAAGATCACATTAAGAACACGACCTAAGAGTTCAGTCTCTATCAAAAGATATTTGAGGAAAAACTTATAAACGTTCCAGTGGCACAGCTCTCATGCAGACACATGTGCAATTTTATCTTTTAATTCACATTACAAGTTCTGTAGAAGATACACGGTCCATACAATCCCAGAAACTTGGCTTATCAATTCAACTGTCTCAGTAGCACTTTTCTCAACTGAAAACATAATTTAATGTTCACTTTTTGTTCAATGCTGCATTTGAAACCATGCAACTCTCACTTGCTGAACAAAATGGTAGGCTCTCTGTTGTGTGCTAACCAAGCAGCATTATAAATGTGTAGGATCATGGATGAATGCCGCTTGTTTGGGTGATGCACTCTGCTTCATGGATAGGAGTTTTGTCTTGGTTATAATAGAATCTGTCTCATTATACGATTCCCCCTCACCGAAATTCAATACATCTACTTTTGTTTTCCATGTCAAAATATTGTGACAATAACGGACCATCACATAAAAAAATAATGAAATAATAATAAGCTTATAGAAAGCTAGAATATAGTTCAATGTAACATCCACATAAATGGGTGTCTTGAAACAGACATAACATCTGAGGGAAGATGTCTTTATGGTGTAAATTACAACAAGAATTGCCTTGACAATGGCAGCTTTATGTCAGAATAAATACACACCAATATGAATCTATCAACTGCAAGTTGACAATAACAACTGTTTACAGACTAAAACAAAATGATCTCAGGATTTTTCCACGTACATTTTTTTAATCTCATGACTGTTGTCTCCAAGGATCTGAAAAAGTCCGTCGAGGATTTCTGGTAGAAGAACCAACATGTTGATTTCTGGAACTGCATCGAGCACTTCAATCTGAAAGTCACAGCTGCTGTTTCAATATAGATGTATGGGAGACAAGGTGATGTGTGGGAGAGATGAAAATGTGTGGGAGAGATGGAGATGTGTGTGAGAGATGGAGATGTGAAGATGTATGGGAGACAAGGTGATATGTGGGAGAGATGAAGATGTGTCGGAGAGTTGGAGATGCATGGGAGATGTGCAGATGTATGTATAAGAGATGTATTGGAGACATGGAAATTTAAACACATGGAAACACACAGATATACAGGCAGATAAAAACACACATTCAGCTAGACCGACACAAACACACAGAAATTCAAGTAGATTAACAGAAAAACACAGATATACAAGAAGTAGGACAATTCAGAAAAAAAATTTAATTAATGGCTTATGTATGTAAACACCCGATCATGATGGGACAGTATGCATTAGAGCAGGTGAACCAGTTCAAATACCTTGGAGTTGTAATAGACTGAAATGGAGGCATTAAGACTGAGTAGGCTACATGAAAAGCAGCTGCTGGGAGACTCTTCCAGAACATAAACCGAGGGTTTCTTAGCAAAAGATAAATTGGCAAGAGGATGAAAAGCGCTGTTTACCGCTCTACCTATGTACCAGTCCTGACCTATGGGTGTGAGTCATAGGCAATGACAACAGCTCACAGAAGCAGGCCTCACTTCAGGCCTCAGAAATGAGATATATGAAAAAGGTGGTCCAAGTGACAAGAAGGGACAACGTCCGCAGTCAGAACATACATCAAGATCTTGATACCCAGTCCTTACAAACCCAAGTGAATCAGTCACAGTTACAATGGTTTGGACATGTATGCAGAATGGGAAAAAATCGGCCACCATGGCAGGCATGGGAAGCTAAGAACCAGGGAACCAGACCTCCAAGACGACCCAGGGTGCGCTGGGAAGACAACATCTGACAGTCCCTAAATGACAGAGGACTGAAATGAAACAAAGCCAGGAAAATATTGCTGATAGAGACGTCTGGCGATCTCTGGCAAACTTCTACACCCCAAGGTAGAAGAGGAGCGACTAAGTAAATAGGTAAGACTTATGTATGTTATTTTTACCTCTGCTCCACAGAAAACTAGAAATAATTAAAAAATTCTCCACTTAAAACTGACAAGCTCACCAGAATAAAAAATCCACTCAGCCACAAAACATGCCAAAAAACCTATCACAAAAACCTACAAGTAACAAACACCTATTTATCACAAAAACTCATCTATCACAAAATCCCCAAAAACTGAGGTGCCACAATAACCAGTCTACCACAAAAACTCATTTTTCCCCAAAACCCACCTATCACATAACCCATCTATCATTAATAACCACATGCTACAAAAACCAACATTCACACACACACAACCATACACCAGGAAAATGCATTTATCACCCCCCCCCCCCCCCCCCCCCCCCCCCCCCCCCCCCCCCCACAACAAAAACTCATTTGCAACCCAAAAAAACATCTACCACAAAAACCTATCTATCAATCACAAAATCCCATCTACTATAAAAACCCATATTCCCCCAAAACACATCTACATCTACCACAAAAACTCATTTTTGATAAAAACTGACTGGCACCTTTCCGTCTTTCCAGATGATAGTGATATACTGCACTATGAGGAGACATGGGACTCACAGCCCATGGCGATGGCTAGTGTGACTAGCAAGACCCGCCCTCGTTAAGAACAATGTTAATCAACATTAGGATAGGTAAGGCAGTAATAACAATGAGCAGATTAACAAAAAGAGTTTGGGAGAACAGAAAGCTCATGATTAAAACAAAAACTTGTGGAACATCTCACATTTCTGAGCCCACCAGGGTCAGCTCCGCCCATTTACACACTACGCAACTTTTCATTCATACTTGGTCGGCCCAGCCAATTTATGTCAAAGTTAAAAGGGTGTGCAGCTGTACTTTGAAACTGACATAGCATTCTGGGATATGTGTTCATTCTTATTCTGGGAGCAGCGGCCGCCAACATTGCGTACTCGCTCGTAAGCAGTACTAGTGGTTGTTCGTGTATATGAGTGCAGACTAAAATTTTCAGTAGGAAATGAGTTTATTGCAGAGGGTAGTGTTGTGTGTCTGCAGTGACAGAGCCTTGTGCAGAAAACAGCACAATGTTAAGAAGTCTGAAACCCCGGCAGGTAGAATGCACTGTCTTGTCAGACCTAGGTTTACTGTGTCGGGAAGCGGGGTTTGGGTTAGGGCCAGTTGTAGATGTTATGCAGTCGTTAAAGGCGCTCATATGCTCTAATTTAGAGCATGCGCCATTGTAGAAGCCTCCACCGAGCTAAAACCCCTGCCACTTACCCAATGCGCTTCTCAAAGGTTAAGAGAGACTGAACATCCAATCATAGTGTCCTGGACGGACTCTGTCATTCATAAGTATGTAGACGGGCGGAGCCTGGGCCTGGAAACATGGTTTGTACCAAACTTGTCTATAAGGCTTGTCTTCTCAGCACTCTGCTTTATGGCAGTGAAACTTGGTCAACTTATTCGCACCGGGAGAGACGGCTAAATAGCTTTCACATGCGATGCCTAAGAAGAATATCTGGCATTAAGTGGCAGAACAAGATCGCAAACACTGAAGTATTGGAAAGAGCAGGTATTATAACAGTCTTCTCACTCCTCAGTCTAAGAAAGCTCAGGTGGCTGGGTCACACGCGGAGAATGGAGGATGAAAAAGTCCCTAAAGACGTCCTCTATGGACGGGTAGAAAATGTCGAGCCCAACCTATACTACGAAATAAAGATGTGCGAAAACGGTGCATGAATGATACAGGCATTGAGGCGGGCTCCCTCGGAACAAAATGCCATGCACCATGTTATGTGGCTGGGCCAAATCAGGAAATGAATGAGAATGAAGGAAGGAATTACTGCAGAAAGGATGAGAATCTAAGCGTCTTAGAAGAAACAGACTATGGTTCTGCAATCCCATACTATGATTGTGGAAGATTTTTCTTTTCTTTTCTATCATAAATAAACATTTACAATAAAAACAAATTTATCACAAAAATCTGTCTTTCACACAAACGTATCGGTCACACAAACACCCACTTACCCAGGACACGACAAACTGCCGGGCAAAAGGGTTTCTCGTATAGATGCGTTCCCTGAGTAGAGGGATGAAAGCCACTAGATCGAAGGATGAACTCTCAGTCACAATGTCCTGAAACACATGGGCATGCAATGAACCTTCTTTACTACACTCAATGTATTCCCACATGTGCTCTCTTCCCTCTATCAGCAGCCAGCAAAGTTCTAATACTGATGGTGAAAGTTGCAACCCGATGAAAAGTCTGACTGTTCTGAAAACCATCCAGGACACTCTGCCTACTCCCTGCAGAATCAGTCTCTCAAGATATGGATACTCTGTTCCGTTGCACCGCCTACTTGATCCCCCAGCGCATTCACCATGTCCACTTAATCATAAAGTAGCTTACCACACAGAGGGCTGGCAGCAACCAATCTGTTCTGAAAACCATCCAGGACACTCTGTCTACTCCCTGCAGAATCAGTCTCTCAAGATATGGATACTCTGTTCCGTTGCACCGCCTACTTGATCCCCCAGCGCATTCACCATGTCCACTTAATCATAAAGTAGCTTACCACACAGAGGGCTGGCAGCAGCCAATCTATCAGTCTGCTCATAGCCCTGCACACCAGATTATCCTACACAGAATATAAACACAAGTGTGTGGCAAGGTTTTTCCCCCTTCTATCATTTGAGTATCTGCACGGTCATCAAATTCACTACTTGTAGCACTATCTTAATCATCATTATCACCACTACAATTACCATTATTAATCATCACCACCATTATTACTCCGCATTATTTTCAACATCATCATTCACAAGAACTCACAAGCTGGCTGGTAATCAGCGTGTTGCTCGCATGGCATGATGGTATCAAGACAACGCCAGCCCTTATCATTGCAAGTCGTACAGGAGTGATCCAGTGTGACCCTCTGCAGTAGTTAATGGAGGAAGAAGTCTGGATGGGGCAGACATACTGAATGTGCTGCGTTCCAAACATGTTCAGACAAATGATTCAGAGACAGTGCCCCTCTCCCCCCCCCCCACCCCCCTGTCGGAAATGGGTATTAAACGAAGACATGCATAAAACAAGTTGCAGGTCAGAGAAACAAGATGCGTTAATCAACTCCTATCAGATACAGTGAATATGGAGACATTGAGAGGGATGTTGCATCAAAGGACAAATCATGATTGGGTCAGACTGATGTGTAGAATGTCTATATAGGTAACAAATAACAAGCTCTCTCTCTCTCTCTCTCTCTCTCTCTCTCTCTCTCACACTATGTCCCTCATACATACAGACACACACACACACACACACACAACCACAACTCTAGACACTAACCTTGATCAGCCTGTCTAGCAACTCGGCCCCATTCTTCACATTCTGGTCTGGGTGTGCTGCCAACTGAAAGAGTCCACATTTCAACATACTTTAACATCTAAACTCTTGCAAATATTTACAGCAAGGGACCTCCCACCCCCACCCCACCTTTTCCACAAAACAAAATGTGATTAAAAAGAGGTGAACAACAAGAAAAATCCCTAGTACTGTTAACAAAAACTTGGATGGAAAACACCCACATAAATCAAAGTATCAAATAACAAAAAGAAGCAATAACCAACAACTAGTAATTTAGTATCCAAAAATCAATCAGATGGTTGAAACAGTTTTGTCTTGATGATGCAGCTATTTTTGGTCTGATATTGGGCAAGGCACAACAGAAATCACTCTCCACATTGAGCTGGCAACGCTGCAAATTTTGCTCATTTCAAGTACAAATGCACTTAAAAATTGGCATTTGGTCGATACTCAACCTAGGCATGCACCCTAGGCCCACTGACCACTGATCTAAAGCAAATGTAGAGAAATGCACACATCATCAACCATGTTTTCTGTTTCAAACAGGTATGTCTTGTTCAGGCCTATATTCGGGCGTACTGTAATTGACATATAGTGCTTGACTTATATTTTATAGACCAATCAGCTCGTTGTATGCGAAGTGATCAACACCTAGACAGGAATAGACAAGCTAGAGACAGACAGACTGAGATAGACAAGCCACAGACAGACAGACGGGGATAGACAAGCCAGAGACAGATAGAGAGGGACAGATAACCCACAGAGAGGCAGACTAGGATAGAGAAACCACAGACAGGGATAGACAAGCTAGAGAAAGCAGACAGGAATAAACAAGCTAGAGACAGGCAGACTGAGATAGACAAGCCACAGACAGGCAGATAGGAATAAACAAGCCACAGACAGGCAGATAGGAATAAACAAGCCACAGACAGGCAGATAGGAATAAAACAAGCCACAGACAGGCAGATAGGAATAAACAAGCCACAGACAGGCAGACAGGAACAGACAAGACAAAGACCGGTAAAGAGGGATAGATAACCCACAGAGAGGCAAACTAGGACAGACAAGCCACAGACAGAGACAGACAAGAAGGTAGACAGTAACAGACAAGCTAGTGAAGGTAGAGAGGAATAGACAAGCCAGAGAAATCCCACTGGCTACATCAACTATAAATACCTTGCTGAGGCCATCAAAGATCTCATTGAAGTGCGGCAGCACAGCCCCCCTGGCCACCTTGACGATGTTGTAGAGGGCCTCACAGGCGTAATACTGCACCCGGCTGTCCCCATCATGGAAACACATGACTACAGGCCGTACCAGATTGTTGATGTAGCTGCATGATTCCTGGAAGAAGAAATGTGCACATCAACACACCTGCTGTCTGTCAACTACAACTGCATGTTGAGGACGGCGAGTGTCAGTTCTACTTCTTCATGCAGCTCTTATCCCTCCTTCTTTAATCCCACTCATTCTTCTAACATAGCACAACACTAAAGAACTATGACTTGATGGATTGTGTAGGAAGAAAGTAAGAGAAGTAAAGAAGACACTTTCATACCTTCAGCAATATCAGGCATATGGTGTTACACTTATATTTGTTTAGACCAGTCAGCACTCAGTGGGGGGGGGGGGGGGTGATTTGGTCAACTTCATGCCGGTCACTTTTCCTTCCAATGGCATTACCTCGTACCCATTTAAGGCTGAGTTGACATGGCAGCCAAGGTCACTTTTGGAGGAGAAAAAAAATCTGCATTCTATGTGGATTCAAAGTGATTGGTTTATACAACGGATCAACATTATGGCACAAGGATAGTAACCCATAAGTGCTCTGTTCTACTTCTAACTCAAGTCTAAGTCTGAAGAATCTCAGCGTGAACTCTGTAGTACCAACAAGGATCCTGAAATAATTTTCAACTCAAAACTTGGCCTGGGCAGCGCTGTTAGGCTACTCTTTCTGACTTAAATCTGCCTAGGGATTTTTTACGTGCGCAACAATACACACAGGCGTCCGATCTTACTACACAGAGACAAGAGGAAAATTACTAGAAGTCCACGTGAAAAAATCCTAGCCTACACCAGGACTTGAACCTGGAACCTCCATCACTAGGGCGGACGACATGTCTCGAGATCACCCCCCCCCCCCCCCCCCACCCCTCTTCCCCCCAGGATTCAAGGAGAGTTTAAATTTGCCCAAAATGCTGTGTCTCCAGTCTCAATGTAAACAATCATATTCTTTGGTCATGACATGAAAAGGAGAAATGGAGTGCATTTGACAATAATTCATTTGGAGGGGTGAATAGACAGAAAGAGACCAAGAGAACAGATGCTGGGCAGTTTGACATCATGGCAATGAAGATCCTCTGTGTCAGAAGTGACTGCAAGTATATGAGACAGAAGGCTGTGGATACACATGACTACCAATGCCACACAGCATGGACTTTGAGAACAAAATGTGAGTGTAAGGTACCTATCTCTACAGCCCAGGGTAGAAGCTGAAGGACAAAACAAAACCATAAGAAACTCCTTTATTCCAGAGTAAAAGATTAAAGACAATAAAACAATAATGTTTATTTTTACATAGGAGAGAGAAGAAAAAAAATTAAACAATAACACCTACCTGAACATCCTTTTCAGGACATTGCAAACCACCCCCCATTGTTAAGTGGCTGTTGTGAAGTCTTCTATACAAAATTATATTCAGTTGGTTACCACTGCTTCTGAATAGTTTGCCATGTTTTCTGAAAAGTTTGCTATTGTCTGAAAAGTTCACCATCACTTTCTGACTGACACTCACAAGACTGACCCTGCAACGAGGTCTGCTGCCAAACTGTCTGAAGCTGACTTCAAGCCTTAGTATTTACAACTACTTCTGAATAGTTTGCCATGTTTTCTGAAAAGTTTGCTATTGTCTGAAAAGTTCACCATCACTTTCTGACTGACACTCACAAGACTGACACTGCAACGAGGTCTGCTGCCAAACTGTCTGAAGCTGACTTCAAACCTTGGTATTTAGAACTATGAAGCCAAAATTGTGCATCAACATCCCATGGTTCCAAACAGAAACTAAGACAATGGTGGGTGATGTGGTCAGCATCATGCAGGCCGCCTTTAGTTCTCAGGACCGCTCCTGGCAAACACTCAAGGCTGGGTCGACCTGGGAGCCAAGGTCTTTTTTTTTTTTAAGTCTGACTCCATCAGGACCCAAACACACGACCTTCTGATCCGCAAGGGAGCACCTAGCCACTATACCAAGGTGACTTCTGGATGTCCCACAAGTTTCTATAAATAGAAAAAGACATTTCATTGTGTGTCTTCCGCTGCTGAAAAACGCGTACAAGCACAGCTGGAGTTCTGCTTGTAATGGTGGTAAATTTATTTTTCCTGTGTGGGCCTTGGAGTAGCTGCTGCATCAGAGGTGTGACACTGACTGTGATAACATAATGTCTTCCTTTTGCATAAAGAATAACACTAGTGGATTACCTTTCCGAGTCCAATAGCAACTGCAGCCAAGCCAATAAGTCCTCCTTTTCTTGTGTTGGGATTCTGAGATGATGCAAATTCTTCCAAAACCCTCAATAATTTCTTAATCTGGTCAACCTGGTTATTTGCTGACAATTCTTTGACAATCCTGAGGAAGAAAAAAACCCAGTACAACAGATGCTTCATGTTGTTAGACAACCATAACCAGTACTACTTCCTGATCTGCTAAAGGCTTGTGAAGGTGCAAAGATAACTAATGGCATTAACTAGGTGTCTCATAAACATGTCACCGTAGACATGCTGTTTAAGCAGCACTCTTGGGGAACTGAAACCTAACGGAAGTGCCAGGTATGCGGCTTCCCGGGGTAAAAGGGTTAATAATCCACCTATATACAAGTGGAAAAACTCATCATCATCATGGTCCTATAATGTGCATGTCGCTGGGTCATCAGATGCTGTCGATCAGACGAAATGGAATTCATGTCTGCACGGATGAGTGGCTTGTCCAGTCAGTCTAGTTCAGGTTTAAAATACTGCAAAGATGACTGATCGATCAGAAAGGAAACATAGCTACCAAATGAATTATGGTGCCAATTTCTCAGTTGGAAAGCTGAAGGTCCGAAATGGCTAAATGTAGTATGAGTGTATAAGAAGCAACAGCACATCAACTTACAGGGACTTACATAGATTATTGTCCAGGAACTGTAGAAGTCAGAGGGCATGAAAGTGTGGACTTTTTTATTCCAGTTATAAAGGGGATAGCTGAAGGAACAAACATTCATACTGGACAAAGAAGACATTCCAAAGAACATTTATGAACGAATTCTGATAGAAATCATGAGAGTAGATTAAATAAGATGTGCAAGAAGTGTAAACATGGAATTGGGAGTGGAGTCGACAAGTAGGGAGGCATGAGAGGCAAATCAGTAAAAGTTAGTATCTACACTGCTGCGGAAGACAAAGTGTGGGTATTCTCCCATGTGCTCTCATGTTGATTCTTAAATCAGCAAAAGAAACGGCTATTCTCAGAATAACGGTCCCAAATTATCGAGGCCAAGATACACTCGGTGGTGGCGGCATAGTCACCTGAAGTCCGCAATTTACATGTGACTGAGGCCCTGTTAGGGTATATTTTCGGCCTCCATAATTTGGGACCGTTATTCAAAGGATAGCCAAAGAAACTACTAAATAATAAATATTAAAAGAGCCTTCTCACCAGGACATAGATGCAAAGAATAGCAGCACTGTATCCTATATGATATATGAATACTAATGCATATGTGGAATGCTAGGTAAGCTAAAAAAAGGTGACGCTGAATGTATACACCTCATCCCTGTATGAAACAACTAGTTGCAGAGCAAAGTGAAAATAATGAGGGGTGAGTTTGTTAAGTAAACCTTTATCTCCACTGGGAGTCAAAGGGCAGATGAAAAAGCAAAAAGAAATTATGCTATATCGTACCACACGGAATATCAATATAATGTCTACTCTACTCTGTATACAACAGAAACTAGAACTTTACAACAGTACAACACTGTCAACACTGCTAGTCTGCTAGCTAGAGATGCACTCATAAGAAAGAAAGATGTTACCAATAAATTCCCACCTTTCTATTTCTAAGGCAGCACTTTTCCTCTTCTCGTACAGTTTATCCACCAATGCTCGAACACAAGCAGCTGTCAATGGCGCATATTCTTTATCTGTCATGGTTAGCAGGTAAACTTGTGACGGTCTGGGCGGAAACTTTCAGTTGTGTTCAGTCAAACGTCTGCTAGAAATCCGCCATGTTCCTATCGGCCGCCATTTTACAACTATCACGTGAGCAAAATAAAGTCAAAATATTTTACGTAACTATTTTTATACAAATACGTTCAACTATTTTGTTTTGTGTGTGTTTGTCTGCTATTGTCTGAGAAAATTAGAACGGCTTAATTTAATATTTAAAAAGACAATATTGTGACAATTCATATAGTGCGGAGTTATTATTGTCTGAACAGCTGGTGTCGTTTCCATGCCGACAGTTGTAGCTATTACAAAAATCGTCCTCCTCTCCCTCTTCTGTACTTGCTCAACGCTTATCGTCATCCCATTGTAGGATGCAATTGTTAGTTATTTTGAAGCCCCAACCTGGCCCTAAATATAACCAGGCCTTAAATATGGCCTAGCGGCTAAAAAGGGTTTCTGGACTTCTCCACGGGTGATCCTCATCCGCATTGTGGCACTTTGTGTCACCGGGTGTTAATCGCTTGTGTGATGTCCTGGTGGGGTACAACATGCCTACCTATCTTCTGCACTCTCTCCTGTGCCGCTATAGGGTGTCGAGGAAGGTATATCTTCTTCTTCTTCTTCTTCTTCTTCTTCTTCTTCTTCTTCTTCTTCTTCTTCTTCTTCTGCCTTTCCATCCCCCAATGCAGCATAGGCCCTCAACCAACTCTCGCCAAGTCGTTCTATCCTTCGCCATTGCATGGAGCTCTCTCAATGTCCCCCCCCCCCCCCCCCATCTTTCTAACTTCATTCTCCAGCTCTCTTCTCCGTGTGTGTTGTTGTTGTTTTTTTTTTTTTTTTTTTTTTTTTTTTTTTTTTTTTTTTGGCCTTTCTTTATTTATATGCTCCTGTGGGTTCCAATGCAAAGACATTCTAGTTATGCTGTTCTCCTGTTTTCTCAGTGCGTGTCCTAACCAACGCCAGCGTTTTTCCCTCACCTCTTGGTCCACTGAAGCCTGTTTAGTTCTCTCCCAAAGTTCTACATTAGTTATTCAATCAAACCCTTTAATTCCCTCTATTCTGCGCAGGCACCATATAATGAATGTCTGTAATTTATTAGTAATTGCCTTGGTTGTTCTCCATATTTCCACCCCATACAATAGTACTGATTTGACATTAGAATTACAAATTTTTAGTTTTGTATCTTTTGACCTTCACAAATTCCCTAGTGCTATGAAAACCCCTCTTGCCTTTTGTATTCTTATTTTAATATCTCTGTCAGTTCCTCCATCTTTATCTACATTACTGCCTAAATAGGAGTACGACTCCACGTCTTGGAGTGGGGTGCCATCAAGAGAAACCACATTACTATTTGCCTGATTTATTCTCATTATCTTTGTCTTTCCTTTGTAGATTTTCAGACCAAGCTGTTGTAATCTCGCATTAAGTTTATTTAAATTATACTGCATCTGATTCCGTGAATGGGACAGAATGTCTAGATTCGATACATGCCACCCTAAATACAGCACACTAAATACAGCACACTAAATACAGCACACCGAATACAGCACACTGAATACAGCACACTAAATACAGCACACTAAATACAGCACACTAAATACAGCACACTAAATACAGCACCCTAAATACAGCACACTAAATACAGCACACTGAATATAGCACACTAAATACAGCACACTAAATACAACACCCTGAATACAGCACACTAAATACAGCACACTGAATACAGCACACTAAATACAGCACACTAAATACAGCACACTAAATACAGCACCCTAAATACAGCACACTAAATACAGCACACTAAATACAGCACACTAATTACAGCACACTAAATACAGCACCCTGAATACAGCACCCTAAATACAGCACCCTAAATACAGCACCCTAAATACAGCACCCTAAATACAGCACCCTAAATACAGCACCCTAAATACAGCACCCTAAATACAGCACACTAAATACAGCACCCTAAATACAGCACCCTAAATACAGCACACTAAATACAGCACACTGAATACAGCACCCTAAATACGGCACACTAAATACGGCACACTAAATACAGCACACTAAATACAGCACCCTAAATACAGCACCCTAAATACAGCACCCTAAATACAGCACACTAAATACAGCACCCTAAAGTAAAAGTAAAGTAAAGAATCCTTATCCACACCTTCAGACATATAGGGCAGGACCTCGGTGGGTGATAAGGTCAGCATCAAGCCGGGGCAGTCTTTTCTTCCCATTACGACCTGTTTCTCTTTTAAGTTAAGGCTAGGTCGACGTGGAAGCCATTAATATAAATGTACTGACAATAATTCGCTGTGCGGTATGTGTCTCAGTGTCACCACTTTCCATCGCTCCCATGTGTGTGTGTGTGTGTCTCAATGTCACCACTTTTCACAGCTCCCATGTGTGTGTGTGTCTCAATGTCACCACTTTCCACCGCTCCCATGTGTGTGTGTGTGTCTCATTGTCACCACTTTCCACCGCTCCCATGTGAGTGTGTGTCTCAATGTCACCACTTTCCACCGCTCCCATGTGTGTGTGTCTCAATGTCACCACTTTCCACCGCTCCCATGTGTGTGTGTGTGTGTCTCAATGTCACCACTTTCTACCGCTCCCATGTGTGTGTGTGTCTCAATGTCACCACTTTCCACCACTCCCATGTGTGTGTGAGTCTCAATGTCACCACTTTCCACCGCTCCCATGTGTGTCTCAATGTCACCACTTTCCACCGCTCCCATGTGTGTGTGTGTCTCAATGTCACCACTTTCTACCGCTCCCATGTGTGTGTGTGTCTCAATGTCACCACTTTCCACCGCTTCCATGTGTGTCTCAATGTCACCACTTTCCACCGCTCCCATGTGTGTCTCAATGTCACCACTTTCCACCGCTCCCATGTGTGTGTGTGTGTGTCTCAATGTCACCACTTTCCACCGCTCCCATGTGTCTCAATGTCACCACTTTCCACCGCTCCCATGTGTGTCTCAATGTCACCACTTTCCACCGCTCCCATGTGTGTCTCAATGTCACCACTTTCCACCGCTCCCATGTGTGTCTCAATGTCACCACTTTTCACCGCTCCCATGTGTGTGTGTGTGTGTCTCAATGTCACCGCTTTCCACCGCTCCCATGTGTGTCTCAATGTCACCACTTTCCACCGCTCCCATGTGTGTGTGTGTCTCAATGTCACCACTTTCCACCGCTCCCATGTGTCTCAATGTCACCACTTTCCACCGCTCCCATGTGTGTGTGTGTCTCAATGTCACCACTTTCCACCTCTCCCATGTGTCTCAATGTCACCACTTTCCACCGCTCCCATGTGTCTCAATGTCACCACTTTCCACCGCTCCCATGTGTCTCAATGTCACCACTTTCCATCGCTCCCATGTGTGTCAGTGTCACCACTTTCCACCGCTCCCATGTGTGTATATAAGTGTGTGTGTGGGTGTGTGGGGGGGGGGGTAATAATGAGCAGTATATAGTACCAAAGTTCTTTTTTTTCCTATGGTACGCACCGGTACCCAGTACCGGCACTTTTTAAGCATAATTTTTGACAATGCTACTGGAGTAGACACTGTGAGGTGTATCAACGCATCGGGCACATGGAAAGAGCACCCATATTTGTACAGACCAATCGGCACTAGGTGGGTAATGGGGTCAGCATTACACCGATATCAAACACATACTATGTACAAATGTATTCTTTCGATTGTAACTTTATATTGTCAACAAAAGCACACTTAATTTCATTGAAACTGGATTATTCAAAGGTAACACAACAAAAACAGTATTTCACTCTTGGATTACATCCCCCTGCTACAGTGTGTGGCTTAGTATTTTTTTTGTTACATCACTTTGAGACTGGCTTGATTTTGAAAAATAATAATTAGTTACACTGATAGTCCATTAATGCTCTAAAATTCTTCCACCGCGATTTAGAGTTGAGTCAAGAATTGACATCAGAGCACTAGGGGCATTCCCATGCGTGCTCCGTCCTCATCTTTAGCAGCCAGCGCAGAGTTCCAATACTTATGGTACCGATCGCAATATGGTTGTGTTGGTCTTGCCTTTCCTCTGAGTGTAGTGAGACGGCTAGACCCTGGTGCCTCAATCTTTCCAGGCCATACTAATCGTGTTTCTCTTCTGACACAGTAATTTCGAAAGAAAGGTTAGTAAAAGCCGTGTTTCGTAGAACAGGAGGCAGCTCCCAAGCTCCCTTTTTTAAGCCCCCCCCCCCCCCCCCATCCCCTCCTCTTTTTCCCCCACGATTTCAATCTGCACGATTACCATCTCAGATACGAGAATCAAACAACTACAAATGCTGGAAACACCGTTCAACCGTATAGCCATATAAAGTTAGTTACGTAGTCTTTACAGGACGTTGCAGAGCCAACCCTAGCATGTGTTGGCTGTTGTGATTTTTCCAAGCAAATTTTACCTTTAGTAGTTTGCCATTGCATCTGAATGGTTAGCTCTGGGTACCACTGTCGAAACCAACGCAAGATAGAAAGTGGATCGAACCCTGCAGCTCGACATTACGAAGTCCGTTCGCAACTCCTAAGCCACAGACGCCGACGTATATTTAAGGTATAGCCCTACAGTGCAGTTATGCTGGGATACCACAAATTTTTAAGAAGTTACCAGTAGTCCAGTATGTGTGGGAGGGAGGGGGGTCGTTTACAGGGGTTAAGGAGCGCCAAGGTGGACACTGGACATTAAAGGGAAACTAACACAAGATCGATGGTCTTTCTTGTGAGCTCTGATGTGATCAACGTTTTCAGTGGACTTGCTGCTTGAAAGAAGTATAACCTTGATAGAAACTATTCAGTTAAGAATCGACATAACAACACTCAGGACATTCACATAAGCGCTCATTCCTATCTTCAGCAGCCAGCGAAAGTTCCAATCCCGATGAGAACAGTTTGATAATTATACGTGCGTCTTGTCTTTTCTTTGAGTTTAGAATGTTGGCCAGATCCGCTGCTTATTCTCCGCTGCACTTTCTTCACTCCGTAATGATCTATTCGCGCTTCCGCTCTGTTCACTCGATCCCAAGGATCTGGGTCATGTCAAATATGCGTCACACCACCCAAGGAAAGTATTCACCACATAATTAATCGCTCCTCATCCTCATCTTCTCCTTCTTGTTTTTCTTCTTCTTCTTCTTCTTCTTCTTCTTCTTCTTCTTCTTCTTCTTCTTCTTCTTCTTCTTCTTCTCCTTCTTCTTCTTCTTCTTCTTCTTTTTCTTCTTCTTCTTCTTCTTCTTCTTCTTCTTCTTCTTCTTCTTCTTCTTCTTCTTCTTCTTCTTCTTCTTCTTCTTCTTCTCCTTCTTCTTCTTCTTTTCTTCCCCCATTTACCTCAGCGAGGTGTTGGGAGGAGTTGTGAGGATCGTTTGTGCGCTTTTTTCAATGCATTATACAAGTTGGTTTTTATATCTGTTAGGCTACTCCTAATATTCCATCTCTTGTGTGATCTTTCCCTAGCTCTGTGTTTCTTATATTTCTTCACCGTGGCTCTCTGTGGCAGTTGGTGCCAGGGAATTCTCGTCAGGTGGCCAAACCATCTTATTTGTTGCACTTTAATGAATTGTGTGACTGGTTTCAGTCCTAGTCTTCTTCTAATTTCTTAATTCTCTTTTATTTTATCTCTTCTTGTCACACCGGCAACTCTCCTAAAACATCTCATCTCTATTGTTACGATCTTCCGCTTAATAGTTGCAGTAAGGGTCCATGTTGGCACTGGTAGCTCAAATGTAATAATTTCTTGTTTATCTTGCCATATTATTCTGAGAACACCATGGGCCAGGAAGGAGAAAACCACAGATATACTACATGATCTGAGCGTCAAGGAGAATTGGCTCATAAAAAGCATCTTGTCCTGAAAGCTGAGGTATTTTGGTCATGTCAAACGCCATGATGGCCTGGACGTAACAGTGATGGAAGGTGCCGTTTCTGGAAGACGAGGCAGAGACAAACCTCCGCGAAGGGGGATACAAGACACTGAAGATGCATTGTCTATGAAAGAACTTAGGGCTGGAGAATTAGCTAGAGAAAGAGAGACTTTCAGGCGTGCCGTGACGAAAGCGAGCCGTGACGAAAGCGAGGTTCTGCAAAAGACCCAATGACTGACGATGTCATCTACTGTTCTCAAGTAGTCAATGTTAAGTGCAATTTATCATCATTAAGTGCCTTGCCGACTGGCATGGGCGATCATGCATCTCCACAATTTGCGATCTGCAACTGCGTGTATAAGTTGGTGTGTTGACACTCCTCCATGCCATGACAATAGACTCTCAAGAATCTTCTCATGCTGCTTTGTGCAATAAAGTTGAAATAATAACTTGGGAAAATATGTTCCGTTAACCTGTCTCAGGCGGAAGTTTTAATCAAGTGAGTGATGTATGAGGTAATCAGCAAATGTTTGGTGAATTTTATGTCTTACAAAAATCGTTAAAGTCAAGCCAGACTGAGGCTCTGACCTTTGACATTGCCCGCTATAACTTGGGGATGGCGTCTAAAATGGTCGTCTACTTCCGGAACCTTGATTTCCTCACTGTCATCATCATATTCCTCATCATCGCTGTCATCAAACTTCGGACAGTGGGCAGTTAGACAATGACAGGAGATGATTCTGTCATAGGGGGAGCAGGAGTGACAAAACAAGGGCAGGAATTCCCAGTTTCTCAATCGCAGGGGGAGGTAATTCGGATGCTTAACTTGTAGAACATTGATTATCGTAACTACGAGAAACAGTAAAAATAGAGGACCCCCCACTATCAACAAGTAGATCCAGCCGGCATAAGACAAAGCGAAGACAATCACTGGAATGACGAGAAACATGCCGACTAGATACACACCCGCAAACCAGCGGTATTTAGACGTGATTCTTCCCAGCATCTTGGCTAGAGGAATAGGGAATCTCATGAAAGGAATGGGATAGAATATGGCGACTGCTGTCAGGTTAAAGAAGAGGTGGCAAAGAGCTATCTGCAGGGCCTGGTCTGAGTGCTTCCCCTTGACTGACATGGCTGCCAGGATGCCAGTTACAGTGGTTCCGATGTTTGAGCCCAAAGTCATCGGGTACATTCGCTCCACCGACACGATTCCCACGCCAACCAGAGGTGTCAGTGTTGAAGTGAACACCTGAAAAGATGCAAGTATTTGATAACATAATATTTCACAAAATTGCAAGGCAAATTAAACTACAAAAAAACTAATAACGAATGATCTGTTCTTCTCAAGTTTCCATGCCCAGGCTCCACCCACCTACACACCTACGAATGACGGAGTCTGCGCAGGACACTGTGATTGGACGTTCATTCTCTACTTTAACCTTTGCGACGCGCAATTGTAAGTGGCAGGAATCTCAGCTTGGTCGAATCTCCTACTAGCGACGACGCGTGCTCTATGTTTGATCCTGTGAGCGCCTTAAACGACCACATAACATGTACAACTGGTCCTAACCACAAACTCTGCTTCCCGACACGCTGAACCTAGGTCCGTAGGGACAGTGTATTCTACGTGCCGTGGTTTCTGACTTCTTAACATCTTGATGTGGGCATCAGTGGTCCGCACAAGGCTCTGTTCCTGCAGACATGCAACGCTACCCTCTCAAATAAACTGATTTCCTACTGAAAATTTCAGATTGCTCTCATATATACACCAACACTAGTACTGCTTATGAGCGAGTACGCAATGTAGGCGACCCAGACTCCCAGAATAATAATTAAGACATATCGCATAGCGCTGTGTGAATATCAAATTACTGCGGCACACTAATCTAACATTGACCAAGGTCGACTAGCCCAACCAACTACACATGAAAAGTTACGTAGTGTGTAAATGTGCGGAGCTGACCAAGATGGGCCTGGAAACGTGAATTGTTCCTTAATTCTCGTATTGATTACATGGGAGCCACTGTAGTATAGGGGAAAGACGCTCGTCTGTGGATTCGAAGGTTGTAGATTCGGGTTCTGACTGAGCCGGACTTTTTCCCCAAAATTCCACTCCCAGTTCGACCCAGCCTTAAATTGGTACTAGGTAAAGTCATGGGAAGTAAAAGCAGCCGGCGTGATGCTGACCACATCATCCACAGAGTGTTGATATGTAAAATATGCCAAACAAGTCTTTATTTTAATATCTGTTGCAGTCTGTGAGTCTCCAAAGAAATCACACATAATGGTGATTTTCAGCATTTAAAAAACGAACTGCGTGTCCTTTAGATGACGTCGCGGAACAAACCCAAGTATTTTTTTTTTGGCTATTTGTGATTTCAATAAACAATTTTACGTTTAGTAGTGTTCCATTGCTATCTGATGGCCGGCTTTCTGTACCAATGTTGAAATAAACGCAAACTGGTCTGATAGCAAATCGCCTGCAGATGGAATCAACCCAGCACCACGGAATTACAAAGCGAGTTCGCAACGCCTAAGCCACAGTCGCCAACTGTCTGCATAAGACTTGCTAAATGACGATTTTGATAATGATGATGGTAATTGTTTTGGTGGTGGTGGTGATGACGATGATGACGATTGTCTTGATGATAAGGATGATGATATAATAGTCTAGTATGTGATGAAAGACATACCGAGCTGCTCTGTATAACAACCGTAAGCCCGCAACCAACCAGCAGGGCAACATAGCCAGTGAAGTACGCAAACTTGCCAGGAAAGTCAGCGTTCACTGTCCTTTGGATAACTTTGGCTACAGATCCCTGGCAGAGAAGATTCCACATGAATTTAGTTCGTGAATTTATTTTGTGTATAATTTAATATGCATACAGTCGTTCTTTAAAAACAATTGTTTCAAATGATGCGTAGACAAGAGATTCGTTTGAAAGCAACGTCGATACTACAACATTAAGTTTTGAGAAGAGATCGAAGCAGTTACTGCAACTTTCCGTTGGCTTGCGAACCAGCTAATTATACCTGTTGTAACTGTAACTAATTTACAGAGCATGCAGAGTTGAGTTGAGTCAGGAATTGACATCACATCACTCAGGGCATTCCCACGCGTGCTCCGTCCTCATCCTTAGCAGCCAGTGCAGAGTTCCAATACTGATGGTACCGGTCATCATCTGGTTAAATGCCCGTCTTGCCTTTCCTCTGAGTGTAGTAAGTCGGCCAGACCCTCTGGTTACACCCAGGTGCCTCATTCTCTCCAGGCCATAATAATCTTGTTTCTCTACTGATTCCGTTGCTTGTTCTCAAAGGGCCTTGACCCCGTCTGCCTTGTCATGTATCAATTCACCACCCAGTGGTGCAGATCCATCCAGCCAATATGTCTGCCTGTTTATTACCCACTACGCCGGCATAGCTTGGAGGAAAGATCCAAAGTATGCTCCCTAACCGTGACCTTCTTAGAGCATGCTGGGAAATGTGGAGACAGACATGCACCATATAGAGTGAATAACATCGCATCACATTGCCCTTTGGATATGTTCTCTGCATTTTTGTCTCTTTCTGCATAAAGACCGATATAGTTCAGATAAAATACAGCCGTTAGAGCTGCAGCCTGATAGTTAAGCCTTCACACATTATAGGTCACGAGATGTGAGATAGTGGTCAGAATTGTCAACGGTACCTAGCCTTGGTCGTCCCCTACTTCTTGGTTACTACTTTCTTGTTGTTCGCTCTCATTTCTGTATAACTGAAGTCATTATTAATGGTCAAATCATTTCAGTCTTTGTTTTTCAATGAATTTAGGCTGAGGTGTTGTTCCAATAGTTCTTGTAATTTCTTCGTTTCACACATGATCTCTTCTAGATTTTTTGACGGCCTTTCTTAAACATCTCATTTGGCATGTACTCAGTGTCTTTCATGTTTTTTAGTCAATGTCCAATCTAAACACTTACAGTACGCGGTTGGTATCAAAGATTGCACACTAAGGAAACAATATATCCCCAGTTTAATGCAACATGGAGCGGAATGCTGGAGAATGACCAAAAACGATGTACACAAGCTGTCTACCTTCCACCACACATGTCTTCATAGAATTATCAAAATTTTCTGGCCAGATACAATCTCAAACACTAAACTACTTCAAGTCACAAACCAAGAAACTTTAGACAATATGATAATCAAGAGAAGATGAAAATGGCTTGGCCACGTTATGAGAATGAATCCTGATATACCTGCTAAAACAGCTCTCACATGGACACCAGAGGGAAAGAGAAAAACAGGGGCGCCCAAAAACAACATGGAGAAGAACGATGGAAAGTGACCTGAGTGCGGCATCTTTGACATGGAAAACTGCACTGAAGATTGCACAGGACAGGAAAGCGTGGAAAGTCCTCTCTGAATCCTCATGTGCCACTAGGCACAACGAGAACTGATGATGTTTAATGCAACAATGTTAGCAAGACTGTCTAATCATTCATTGTAAAATTTCTATCATAACCACAACCCAAATCAAAGCAAAATGTGAAACAATACAAATTACATTTTACATTTCGTTAGTTGCGTATCCTTGATTTGATTTGATTTGATTCAAGAACCGACATCACAGCACTCGGGACATTCCCATAAGTGTTCCGTCCCCATCTTCAGCAGCCAGCAAAGAGTTTCGATACTAATGGTGCCATATCCTTTAAATGACGTTGCAGAACCACCCAAGCCTTTTGTGGCTGTTGTGGTTTTTGTAGGCAAATTTACGTCTAGTAGTTTGCCACTGCTTTCTGGACTGTCGTCTTCTCGATGCCAGTGTCGAAACCAGCGCAAGGTCCTGCAGCAGGGATAAAGTCGGACCCCCTGGCATTACGAAACTCGCTCACAACACCTAAGCCACCGATGCAAACTTACATGATCTATACATTTAAAATAAATACAACTCTGAGAACTCAGTTAACACTATATATCCTAATTATTACCCTGAGTGTTGAACAGGATATTTTTGAAAGATTACTACTAGGATTGGTATGACGGGTGTTGCAAAACTGGTATCGGTTGATACCTGACGTGGGTCAGGTCTTAGTCAGACATGACTGAACTACTGTTTAAAAGTAGCCGGTACCACCTGTCTTCTGTTAACACCGAATGTTGGGCAGCTTATACCAAACCTGACATCCCATATTGTGCCAACCACTTCGATCGCAGGAGCGCAGAGGGAAGGATACTAGTCTTCTCCTAAGAAGAGGAAATGCAAGCTGAAAACTTTATGTTATGCAGGGCAGACCAGGCCTTAGTCTTGGCTGGCAGCTGATCTAGAAGAGAAGCTCTGGCACTGCTCTGTAGATCCGGTGGCTTCTGCAGCGTGCTTTGCTGTAAACATACTAGTATTACTTTTTCCTATTGAATAAATAAGGCAGGCCAAGAAAGGGATCAAGCTGCATGGGCAACATATAGTATTTACAAGACTGCCCAGGTCTTGTGCTGTGGAGAGGAGGAACTGCTAGTCACACTCGCCATCGCCATGGGCTGTGAGTCCCACTCTTCCTCCCATCATAATATAACACTATCGTCTGGAAAGCCGGAAAGATGACAACTTGATACGTGACAATGTTGGTTGGCTGGATTTGTTTGTTTAAACGGAAATTACCTGAAGCATGGAGTTGAGGATCTTGACAATCCCGAAGAGGGAAGACAGGATCACAATAATGGCGATGACCAGCAGGATGACCCCGGCGGCCTTGTCTGTGAGGTCAGTGAAGGCAAACAGGTTGCTGCCTGCAGTAGGAAATGTGTTGTGCACTTTAGGCTGCTTTAAACTCGGTGTCTTAAGTAACTGTCCTAAAGTGAATGTCTCAAGTAGTTGTCTTACTGAAACTGTCTTAAAGCGAATGTCTCAAGTAATTGTCTTACTGAAACTGTCCTAAAGTGAATGTCTCAAGTAATTGTCTTGCTGAAACTGTCCTAAAGTGAATGTCTCAAGTAGTTGTCTTACTGAAACTGTCTTAAAGTTAATGTCTCAAGCAATTGTCTTACTGAAACTGTCTTAAAGCGAATGTTTCAAGTAATTGTCTTGCTGAAACTGTCCTAAAGTGAATGTCTCAAGTAATTGTCTTACTCAGACTGTCTTAAAGTGAGTGTCTCCAGTAACTGTCTCAATGAGAATTCTTGAACTCTTAAAGAGAGTGTCTTCAGTAACTGTCTTACTGGAACTATCTTAGCGTGGATGCCTTAAGTAATTGTCCTACTGCGACTGTCTTAAAAGGAATGCCTCACGGAATTGCACTAATGGGGTTGTCTTAAAGTCAATGCTATAAGTGACTGTCTAAATCAGACAGCAGTGTGTGTGTGTGTGTTTGGTGGGGGGGGGGGGGGGTCTAATGAGGCTACCTTTAAGTAATTGTCTTAAAAACTGTTTTATTGGGACTGTCTTAAATGTCCGTCAAAGTGACTGAGTTACAAGAAATTTAGTAAAGGGAGCGTCTTAAGGTGACTGTTAGAAGGATTATCTTAAAATGTTTGTCTTAACTGATTGTCTGAGCGAAATCGTGTTAAAATGAGTGTCTTAAGTGTCATTGTCTCACAGAGACCGTCTTAAAGTTACTGTCTCTAAGTTACTGTTTCTAAGATGGGGACGTTAACGTGGCTTTGTTGGGGTACGTCAGTTGAGTGATTTTTGTGTATTCGCATGGTTTTTGTTTAGTTTATAATTGCGCCGATGATGGCTTTGTAGTCGCAACGTTCACTTTTCGTTCGTGTTTGTTTTATTGTGAAACTCGCTGTTCTAATTTATATCTTTCCGTGACTTTTTTTTAAAAGGAGTACTACAGCTACAGTTTTCATGAGCCGCCGAGCTACAGCGGCTAGACACTCGCATGCGGATCCGAGGATTATGGGTTCAAATCTGAACATAGGCGTATTATAAAATAAAATTACTTAACTTTTAGGTGACTCTTAAAAACACTATCTAAAGTATCTAACAAGATCTGTATAACAAGGACTGTCTATTCCAGATACAAAATCGTGAACCTGTGTATTTTAAACAACAATAAAGATTAAATAAATGTTTAACAAATGTCATTACAATGGTATTAAAGTTAAAAAGGATTATATTTAAGCTTAAATAAATAACATCAAAAATTAGAAACTTACATTAACGTTAAAAAACAAAAACAAAAACTCAACTCAAAAAGTATAAATCAATGATAATCAGTTTGTGAAACAAATGAAATTTTAAAAAATGAAATAAATGACGTTAAATATGAGACAAAACAAATCCCATTAAAAGAGTTGGTGCTTTCTCTTTGGCCGACCACAAATGACCTCACGGAACAGTCCAATATTTTAGAGGGTGGTAAGAGCGGGTTTTCTGTGCCTTAGCGCGTTTCTTCCAAAGTCAAGGTTTTCGCGCGTTTACCTAACCAAAACTAAACGCTTAATCTACCACCCCCTGAAATATTCGACTCTCCCGTGATCTGTGGTTTTTCCTTGTTTGTGGTCGTTTAATAAGAAAGTACCAAAGATTTAAAGACCTAAAGATTAAACAAACAACATGCCAAACTTACATTTGGTTCTATGCAATGTTGAATTGATCACTTCTGTCTCATTCCACCCAAGGAAAAAGCCCATAGTTCCAGGTCCGCCTGAACTTCCGGTGTTGAGAATGTTTTTGGAAGTACAGCTGGAGTAGAAGGGAGAGCCTCGGGTGACCTGGCTGCAGTCCACCTCAACTGGGTCGTAGCGCATGACTGATACCGTCTTTTGTGTCATTGTCACCTGGCACCACCGTTTCATGACAGACGACTGCTCCGTGACATTTGGCTCCATGGCGATGTCCGTTATAACATCACGGTTGATCTGCAGAGGCAATGTTAGTAAGTTATGATGTCACCGTTGATCTGCACACACAGGCAATGTTTGTAAGTTATAACGTCACGGTTGATCTGCAGAGGCAATGTTTGTAAGTTATAACGTCACGGTTGATCTGCAGAGGCAAATGTTAGTAAGTTATAACGTCACGGTTGATCTGCAGAGGCAAATGTTAGTAAGTTATAATATCACGGTTGATCTGCACAGGCAATATGTGTAAGTTATAACGTCACGGTTGATCTGTAGAGTCAATGTTTGTAAGTTATAACGTCGGGATTGATCTGCAGAGGCAATGTTTGTGGGTTATAATGTCACGGTTGATCTGCAGAGGCAATGTTTGTGAGTTATAACGTCATGTTTGATTTACAAATGCAATGTTTGTAAGTTATAACGTCACGGTTGATTTGCTCAGACAATGTTTGTAAGTTATAACGTCATGTTTGATTTACAAATGCAATGTTTTTGAGTTATAACGTCACGGTAGATTTGCTCAGGCAATATTTGTAAGTTTTAATGTCAGGGTTGATCTGCAGAGGCAATGTTTGTAAGTTATAACGTCATGTTTTATTTACAAATGCAATGTTTGTACGTTTTAACGTCAAGGTTGATCTGCAGAGGCAAATGTTAGTAATTTATAACATCACGGTTGATCTGCAGTGGCAATGCTTGTAAGTTATAACGTCACGGTTGATCTGCACAGGAAATGTTTGTTAGTTCTTTTCTTCCACAAATAAATATTCACTCTTTAGTCTTTTTTCAAAAGAAGTGCACTGCTACTATGTAATTGTCAGCACATTCAGTACGATGGTATAAAGAGGAGAGTAGACACAAACCACTACTGAGCTTTATTGGTTGACAACAAGTCAAATGGTTTGGCCATGTAAGAAGACTGGAAACAGACAGGGCCCCACAGAGAGCAATGTTATACAGATACAAAGATAAGAGAGCCAAAAATTGACCAGGCAGACATTGGACCGCAGTAGTATCAGAGACACCGAAAAGTACCAGATACGAAGCAAACAGAAGGGCCCGTTCCGGAAATCTCCGCCTGCAAGAGGAGGAGGAGGAGGAGGACACTGTGTGGTTGTTCGTCTTGATGAATATCTTTAATAGCAGAGAGAAAAAAAAGGCAGACCTCTCATCAAATGACATTGGCTATCAGCATGTGAACTACAGTGGCTGCTAAAGAAGGGGTCAGTTCACCTGCGAGAGTCTCTTGAGTGAGGTAGACATAGGCGTCGGAGGCTTAGAGCTCATGCACCTTTAGCCCTGCCCCTGGTACACTACTTTTCATAGGTTCAAACTTGTCGGTGTAAGAAACATGGACACCTGTGCCTGTAGCGCCGCACCCACAAATGCTGAGCATGTGCTGCAAGACTTCCAACTATGTTAGAGAGGCAATGTGGCCTGTTCCAACCACAATGAAGACAAAACTGTGTGGTACACGAGAGGATATGTATTGCACGATAGCTTTCATAAAGGCTACCAGCCTCCTGATATAAGTTTTCCGACAGAAGGATCGAAGGAGAACAAGATAATACTTTTAAAGCTAGTCTGCTTCAAAGGCCAGGTTCTGAATATTAAGCTGAAGCATTGTATAAGCCAGTGTTTCCCAAACTGTGCGACGCGGCGCCTCGGGAAGCCGCAATCTCTTCACTGGGGCGCTGCGAAGTATTCGAAGATACACGATTTATTTATTTATTTATTTTTTATCTTTTTTTTTTCTCTCTTATATACGAATAGTCATACTTTTTTTTAGGTCAGGGCGCGGTGAAAATAATGTTAATTAAAAAGGCGCCGCGACTAAGAACAGTTTGGGAAACACTGGTACAAGCAAATGTGAGTGAAATAAAGACACCTACTTCTACGATGAGATGCACGAAGGGTTCTGTGATGGAGGTCAGCATGGGCGGCTTCTGGGTGGACACGTGCAGGTCCAGTGAGCTGACTATGGCCCTGGTCAGGTGGTACAGGTAGCCTGAAGCCACCTCAAGCGGAAGCAGGATGATCACGGCACTCCAGTTGAACATGTCATGTACCTGGTACCACAGACAAGCCGGTGTTATTTGTTACATCATTTATCCCAGTTGTGTGTGTGTGCGTGTATGTATGTGTGTATATATACATTTATATCTACATGGGGGGGGGGGAGAGAGAGAGAGAGAGAGAGAGAGAGAGAGAGAGAGAGAGAAATAAAGCGAAAGAGGTCAACCTTAAATGTATCCATAAAGGAGTAACAGGTAAAGTCAATGAAAGTAAAGGCGGCCAGTTTGATGTTGGCACATCACTCTTCGTGTGGTCTATAAAAAATAAAACACAAGTCTAGCCCCTCATGCCCAAATAAGCCCGAAAGAGTGGGGAAAAGTCCTTCACTTCGATACACACACACACACACACACACACACACACACACACACACATATCACATATATATTTCTACATAGAGCTTTTTTAATTTATAGAAGAAAAATAATTGTATTTACCACAAACTTTCTTTAACAAAGGTGCTAGGACAGTAAATCTGAAACAGTGATACCTTAAAGGGTGCCAGTTCTATGTGCTACCAAAAACAACAGTTCTTTCCTTATATGTCATCCCAGATGACGTCACCGGGACAGTCCAATATTGTATAGGGTGGTAAGAACTTTATTGATTAACAACAGATCAAGAGGTTTGGCCATATAACAAGACCGTAGTGCTTTGAACTTCCCCAAAACTCCTAGAATTGGACCTAAACCCAACCCATCTAAACCCAACCCACCTAAACCCAACCCACCTACATCCCACGAGAGAGTGCAGCCTTTCTGGAAAGGAGAGGGGAACAGTGAACATCACAATAAACGGAGAGTTTTTAGAACAAGCAACAAGTTTTTCCTATCTAGTAGTAACAGATGTTAGAAGATACGAAACATAAATCAAAAAGACAATAGTCTGATAGTTTGAACAACAGATCAACATCATAGCACAAGGGTAGTAGCCCATAAGTGCTCCGATCTACTTCTAACTCAAGCCTGAGTCTAAAGAATCTCAGCTCAGTGCACGAACTCAGTAGCACCGGCAATGATCTTGAAAAAAATAAGACAACAGGAATGGCTAAAACTGTCTTCAGTAAGATGCGCAAGTTACTGACAGTTAGGGAGATAAACAACACACTGAAAATGAGAATCAAATGAGAATTGTCAACTGATATGGATACTCAGCCCTACTATATGGATAATGAAAAACTTCTAGAAAATCGGACTGCTTCCCTGGAGATATGGGTATACAGAAGAATTGGTCGTATTTCATAGAAACAAACACTGTTCAATACAGAGGCAATAGAAAGGCTTCACATAAAAAGAGAATTACTGGGGAAAACGGAGACAATTGAAATACTTTGGCCACATTAAAAGACACGTTTTTAAAAACCATACTGGAGGGTAAGGTCAAAGACAAATAAACAAGAGGTAGTCAACGAAATAATCGGGAGGATAACATGAGGAATGGACGGGCAGCAGTTTGAGAAAGTGTAAAACCAGGACGAGAGAGGATTGCTCTAAAGAGGCTAATGAAAGTAGATCTCTATATACAAAAATAAGAAAGAGACAAACACTGTTCTTTGGCCACATAATGAGAAGAAAGACATTGGAGAACATCGTGACAACTGGAAAGATCAGTGGAAAAAGGGGTAGAGGCAGACCAAAAGAGACGATGCTGGGTGGGCTGAATGGGCTGAATTGATGGCATGAAGTGATATCATCAAGAGAGCTGTTCCAGGCAACTAGGGATCGTGATCTGTGGAGACGCATGAGCCCCTACTCCAGTTGGCAGGGCACATGATGATCATGATGAAGTTTGTAAATGACAAATAGGGGATAGGGTAAATGGGGAAAAGAGAAGGGTAAAGGGGAGGGGTAGACATAAAACTATACTTACAGTGGCTCCCGCAAATGCCCTCCTGAACTCTGACCTCTCACCTGCTTGAGCCAATGATACCAGAGTACTAGTGATGGAAGTGCCCACATTTGTGCCCATGATGATTGGGATGGCCGAGTGAAGGGGGATCACTGTGGGGGAGGGGAAAGCATTCGTGTTAGTTTCTGTGTGTTATTGTCTGCATTATAATTTACAGAATGAGTACTATGTGTTTCCGGTAATGGTAACGTTGCTCTCCCAATTTACACAGTGTTACACACTAGCTCAATTATGATTGTTCGACCTTCAGCCTAGCTCACTTCTGATTGGTCGACCTTGAGCCACGTGTTCTTGGCACAATGTTACGGAGTGTTCCGGAATGCCTTTGATATCACTTGTTGTATATTTCAGCATGCCAGTGATTTTAACACTCCAAAAACATTGACAAACTAGGTCTAAAACAAAACCCCTTTAGAGAATGATGAAACCTATGTCACAGGCATTCTCTTTCTCGGGGGAAAAAAACGTAAATGCAAGACAACCAAGAAAGCCAACAAAAGAGCGGCACACCCGTAACCTCCACCAAGGTGGACTAGTCAGAAAAACTTATCAATGGAACGTGACCTACTTTGTTTGGGAAGACTAACATTTGTTTAAATGTGTTTCCTTAGATAACAATAATTCAATGAAGTTCATTCCAATCAAGTCAGTTCAGTTTTCGGTTCAATTTAGTCAAGTTCAGTCCGTCGAGACAGCATTCAGCTGAGGGTACTTCAGTTTTAATTCACCCTAAACTCGCAGCTATATTCAGGGTAGCTACCTTTAGCACGAGTTGGGATTAGCGTTAGAGTTAGAGTTTTACAAAACGCAAATTGTTTTTTAAACATATTTTAACCGCAAAGGAAACCACTTTGATGTCAGTTGATGTGTTTGGACTATCCCGGAAATTCCCGAACTTTTCTTTGTTTGCGGTGAATTAAAATTCAAGTTTTCAGCTTATTCTAGTGAAGTTTGGTCCAGTTTTCATAGAAGTTTAGTGAAGTTACGTTGCAATTTTTCTAATCAAGTTCACTTCAGACTGTAGTCGTTGCAGTCAGCTCATGGTACTCTGTTCTGCTACACAATAGATCCGACAGCACACTGCAGAAAACTGGTTCACTGGGATATTTACTGACAAACCTCCTCACACATCAGAGGTGCTTTCCCTTATAAACATAGTTGGATGCTTTGCCCTGCTCCATATTCAAACTTCAGACTGATCCTCGCAGAGGTTATCGAGTGGGCTCCATTGTGTGGAGATTCTCACTGTGTAATGTATTTGAAGAGAACAGATCCAAACAGATTGCAAAAGACAGAGAAGACAAAAGACAGATAATTGTAAGAAAAACACAAAGCATATATCAGCTTTACATAACCTCTTTTAATAAACAAACAGAGGATATTGCGGCAATTAGCCTTTATCAGCATAACAACGACAAGAAACTAATGTACGTAGTAGTTGTACTCCACCAGGAAGGACATCACACAAGCAATAAACACCCGGTGACACAAAGTGCCACCATGCGGATGAGGATCACCCGTGGAGGGGTCCCACAAACTCCTTTTAGCTGTTTAGTCATATCTATGGCGTTGCCATATATATTTGTAATCTATATTCAGGGCCCCCGGCAGCAGCCAGGGTAAGAAACCAAGAAACAAAACACACACAAATCAATTGACATGAATTACTACATACCAGTAATCAAATATTATGTAAACAAGTAAAACGAAATAATAGACATAACCGTATAAAATCAATAATGCTTACATGGACCATTCTGAACTGTATTGAGATGAAATGGAACACACACAAAAACACGACCAAAGAAATCTGGTCAGTCAATGATGAATTGTTATTATCGAACTTTGAATAACTTATTTCCCCTGTTCTCTCTATTGCCAACATTCTAGTTTCTTTCTATGAGTGCCGCTCACAATACTTTCTGTTACTTGATTAATTCATAATATTTAACGGCTTCAAATGGTTCCCCCATCTGTTTATTTATAGTTTCTGCCAGCGTTTGACTGCACTTCAGCCAGTGTATTTTTTTTTTTTTTTCTAATGAATTTTTTCTTGGCTTTACACAGAGATTTATGGTTAGCAGATTAAAAACCCATTGAACTTAGAAAAAAGTCGCCCTAATGCCATTAGCAGGCTAATTTTTTTTTCCTAGAAAGTGTTTTTAATCACAAATAATCGCTAGCCGTGCTTCGAAGTTCGTGGGCTATATAGGGAAGATAATCTATACGTCCTTTTTAGAATGACATTTGTTGTTATTTGAAGCCCCACCCTGGCTTTTGACAGGGGCCGCAATATAGGCAGGCCATAAATTTGGCCAATTGTCTGAACGCGGTTTCTGGGACCTCTCCACGGTGATCCTCATCTACATGGTGGCACCTTGTGTCATCGGGTGTTTATCGCTTGTGTGATGTCCTAGTGGGGTAGAAAGTAAGTCAGTCAGTCAGTTCGTGGGCTAGCTGTTTCTTCTTAAACGATCTTTGTTAGAAGACTTGGGCACTTATGAAGATATTCGTATACAATGACATTGTACTAATGCACCACAAAACATCTACAACAAAACCGCCGTTGTCCGCCTGCTACGTGGTTGTGTCCCTTTCTTTTCTCTGGTATTTGTTTACATATTCATAAAGTCCTTTTTGTAACTTGATCTGGAATGTAAATAATTGATAAAATGCCAAATTTTTCACCTTTCACAAAAATTGATACCAGCCGAAAGGAAATGTAAAAAATAATGAGTGGTGCTGTCTGTCCTTTCCTTTGCTTCCCGTGCCCTGTCCGTTTGCTACGTTTTCGTGCGCCCTCTTTCTTCTGTTGTATATATATTTCGAAAAATGTAAAACATCACCATGAAAACGTACCGCTTCCACCAACAAAACGAGTGGCCCCTGCTGTTCTCCAAACCCCGGTCCTCTCTGCCTCCTCCTGTCTCTACTTTCTTTTCAATGTTGGTGGAGGAAGGTACGAATCATCATCATCTTTATCACATCACCTTATTGATTTTGCTTTTGTTTGTACATAAAGAGAATTTGTATCTAATGTGAACATAAACACTTTTTTAAAAAATCTACAACAAATCTACTTCGGTTACAATATTCCCCATATTTGATCAAGGGCTCTAATTTGGAGAACAAAGAATAGACCCCATGCCCCCCCCCCCCTTCCACCCCTAAGTATGTCGCAGGCAACTACTAATTACGGGTGTTTCCTTCACAGTCGGAGTGCATCTGCCTGAGAGGCAAGGAGTCAACAGTCTGCATACAAAGAACCTAGATCTGTGAAGCGGATGGATCTACACGCACAACCTAAGCTCTTGATCAAGACCACGGTCCAGAAGTGGACGAACAACCAGAACACTGCCGGAGTTTATAGCTGGTGAACGCTAAGGAAAATAAGAAGTCACGTGATACCTTCTGAAGCGACCATGGCGACAACGATGGATGTTGCTGTGGAGGAACTCTGCACCAAGACTGTGGCGAGGACACCAATCATCAGACCTGCCACCGGGTTGGACAGAAGCTGACTGTTCCGGAACGTCTCTCCGGCCGTTCGACCTTTTGGATTTTTTTTTTTTTAAACACAGATAAAGCATGAAGACAAACTAATAATATATCAGGATGTTTAATGTTGCAATAGTGTATTAAAGGTGGTCAAGAGCCGGTTGAAATATATCACTGCCTGCGCTCTAATTGGACAGACAGCATTCGGAAATCATTCTTAACTTCTCCCACGTGGATATACACAATTGGATATGTCGGAGTAATGAACAAGCGGAACCGCTGGAAAGTATTGCACATGTGCTTGTGGGATGACACACAGACAGAGCAGATATCGTTGACTATGTGAACTATACTAGGGAATCTTAACGGCTCTCTGACGCTGTCACGACTACGTGATCTCGGAGTGAAGCCTGGTGAAGAACACAGACGCAGTCTTCAAGGTCAAGATAGGAGACATTCTAATCAACCTCATGGGAACAGTCAGTCAGTTCACCATTTAAAGTAGCAGTAGCTACAACAAATCAGCAATTATACATGTAATATTGCAGAAGGCACCACTAGTTAAATGACAACGAACCACTCGCCATTTTCCAATTCTGCAGTACACAACACAAAACATCCTGGCTACAGTCGAAGATCCTTCCAAGTGAAACTCATTGCGCACTGTGTCGCGCCATGCACTCAACTTAGGAGCTGCTTTTGGACTATATACTTTCAGTCCGCATATGGGAAATTGCAGCAAGGGTAGATAACTTGTCAAGAGTAAAACTACTGGCCTGCCTATCCACCTTATTCGGATATTGTTTGTTGTGGTGGTAGTAGTGGTGGTAGTAGTAGTAGTGTAGTATATAATGGTGGTGGTAGTAGTTGTACTGGTGGTGGGGGTGATTGTAGTAGCATAGTAGTGGCAGTGGTGGTTGCACGAATAGTATAGTAGTAGTTGTGATGGTAGTGTTAGTCGTGGTGGTGGCGGCGGTGGTGGTTATGGTGATTACGTTAAAGCTGATTGTCATCATTACATGGTTATTGCTGGACTTACCTCCCAACAGCTGGAAAGCATCCTCGAGAAGTCCCAGGGCACAGACAAAGCAGTAGAGGATCCCAAGTAATGTTGAAATTCTGAACAGGACGCCCACGATCTTCAGTATCTTTTGTATGGGATGAAGCTCTGTAAGTATCAAGAGACATGTTCGGTTGGATGGTTGGCTGGCTTGCTGGTTGTTGGGTGGAAGGTTGACTGGCTTGCTGGGTGTTAGGTGGATGGTTGGCTGGCTGGGTGTTAGGTGGATGGCTGGCTGGCTTGCTGGGTGTTAGGTGGATGGTTGGCTGGCTTGCTGGGTGTTAGGTGGATGGTTGGCTGGCTGGGTGTTAGGTGGATGGCTGGCTGGCTTGCTGGGTGTTAGGTGGATGGTTGGCTGGCTGGGTGTTAGGTGGATGGTTGGCTGGCTTGCTGGGTGTTAGGTGGATGGTTGGCTGGCTGGGTGTTAGGTGGATGGCTGGCTGGCTTGCTGGGTGTTAGGTGGATGGTTGGTTGGCTGGCTTGCTGGGTGTTGGGTGGATGGTTGGTTGGCTGGCTTGCTGGGTGTTGGGTGGATGGTTGGCTGGCTTGCTGGGTGTTAGGTGGATGGTTGGCTGGCTTGCTGGGTGTTAGGTGGATGGATGGCTGGCTTGCTGGGTGTTGGGTGGATGGATGGTTGGCTGGCTTGCTGAGTGTTAGGTGGATGGTTGGCTGGCTTGCTGGGTGTTAGGTGGATGGTTGGCTGGCTTGCTGGGTCTTAGGTGGATGGTTGGTTGGCTGGCTTGTTGGGTGTTAGGTGGATGGCTGGCTGGCTTGCTGGGTGTTGGGTGGATGGTTGGTTGGCTGGCTTGCTGGGTGTTAGGTGGATGGTTGGCTGGTGGCTTGCTGGGTGTTAGGTGGATGGTTGGCTGGCTGGCTTGCTGGGTGTTAGGTGGATGGTTGGCTGGCTGGCTTGCTGGGTGTTGGGTGGATGGTTGGTTGGCTGGCTTGCTGGGTGTTGGGTGGATGGTTGGTTGGCTGGCTTGCTGGGTGTTGGGTGGATGGTTGGCTGGCTTGCTGGGTGTTGGGTGGATGGTTGGTTGGTTGGCTTGCTGGGTGTTGGGTGGATGGTTGGTTGGCTTGCTGGGTGTTGGGTGGATAGATGGTTGGTTGGTTGGCTGGCTTGCTGGGTGTTAGGTGGATGGATGGTTGGCTGGCTGGCTGGGTGTTAGGTGGATGGTTGGTTGGCTGGCTTGCTGGGTGTTAGGTGGATGGTTGGTTGGCTGGCTTGCTGGGTGCTGGGTGGATAGATGGTTGGCTGGCTTGCTGGGTGTTGGGTGGATGGTTGGCTGGCTTGCTGGGTGTTAGGTGGATGGTTGGTTGGCTGGCTTGCTGGGTGCTGGGTGGATGGATGGCTGGCTGGCTTGCTGGGTGTTGGGTGGATGGTTGGTTGGCTGGCTTGCTGGGTGTTAGGTGGATGGTTGGTTGGCTGGCTTGCTGGGTGTTAGGTGGATGGTTGGTTGGCTGGCTTGCTGGGTGTTGGGTGGATGGTTGGTTGGCTGGCTTGCTGGGTGTTAGGTGGATGGTTGGTTGGCTGGCTTGCTGGGTGTTAGGTGGATGGTTGGTTGGCTGGCTTGCTGGGTGTTAGGTGGATGGTTGGTTGGCTGGCTTGCTGGGTGCTGGGTGGATAGATGGTTGGCTGGCTTGCTGGGTGTTGGGTGGATGGTTGGCTGGCTTGCTGGTTGTTGGGTGGATGGTTGGTTGGCTGGCTTGCTGGTTGTTGGGTGGATGGTTGGTTGGCTGGCTTGCTGGGTGTTGGGTGGATGGTTGGTTGGCTTGCTGGGTGTTGGGTGGATGGTTGGTTGGCTTGCTGGGTGTTGGGTGGATGGTTGGTTGGTTGGCTTGCTGGGTGTTGGGTGGATGGTTGGTTGGCTTGCTGGGTGTTGGGTGGATGGTTGGTTGGCTTGCTGGGTGTTGGGTGGATGGTTGGTTGGTTGGCTTGCTGGGTGTTGGGTGGATGGTTGGTTGGCTTGCTGGGTGTTGGGTGGATGGATGGTTGCCTGGCTTGCTGGGTGTTGGGTGGATGGATGGTTGCCTGGCTTGCTGGGTGTTGGGTGGATGGATGGTTGCCTGGCTTGCTGGGTGTTGGGTGGATGGATGGTTGCCTGGCTTGCTGGGTGTTGGGTGGATGGATGGTTGCCTGGCTTGCTGGGTGTTAAGTGGATGGATGGTTGCCTGGCTGGTAGGCTGGCTGATTTAATTTTTAGTAGATATGATAAAAAAGAGACAAACATTGTTCTTTGGCCAAATAATAAGAAGAGAGACATTGGAGAACATCGTGACAACTGGACAGATCAATGGAAAAGGGGGGTAGAGGCAGACCAGGCAATATGATGCTGGATGGGCTGAAACGATGGCATGGAGGGATATCATCAAAAGAGCTATTCCAGGCAACCAATTATCGTGATCTGTGGAGACGCATGAGCGCCTACGCCAGTTGGCAGGGCTAATGGTGATGATGGTGTTGATGAGGATGATAATAATGATGATGTGGTATTGTATGTTTTGCAAATTTTACGGACATTAATGATTAGGACATTTTAAATTTGTAGAGTTTAAAAAAAAATCCTGTCGCTGTCAAAAGGTTAAAGACTTCTCCCGAATAGACCATCGAGTGTTAAAAAAAATAGGGCGTGTCGGAAGACTAATTTACAGATGAAATAAGATTTTAATTATTCCGATGATAAAATACTGCCCAGATATTGCTGTATTCTAAACTGTAACACTGTCCATGCTATATTCCAGCATCTAGAACTATCCAGACCTTGCTAAATCCCAGGATAGAGTACCGTCCATATATTGCTACATCCCAGGATGCAGTACTGTTCATATATTGCTACATCCCAGGATTCAGTATCGTGCAGATATTGCTATATCCTAGGATATAGTACCATGCAGACATTGCTATATCCTAGGATACAGTACCGTGAAAACATTGCTATATCCTAGGATACAGTACCGTGCAGACATTACCGTATCCCGGGATACAGAACCATGTAGATATTGCTATACCCCAGGTACAGTACAATACAGATATTGCTGTATACTAGAATACGGTACTATACAGATATTGCTGTAAACGAGAATACGGTACCGTGCATATATCGCTATATCCCAGGATGCAATACTGCCCAGATATTGCTAAATCCCAGGATGCAATACTGCCTAGACATTGCTATATCCCAGGATGCAATACTGCCCAGATATTGCTATATCCCAGGATGCAATACTGCCTAGATATTGCTATAACCAAGGATGCAATACTGCCTAGATATTGTTATATCCCAGGATGCAATACTGCCTAGACATTGCTATATCCTAGTATGCAATACTGCCTAGACATTACTATATCCCAGTATGCAGTTTCCCCCCCCCCCCCCTTCCCCAGACATTGCTATATCCAAGCATATAATACCGCCCAGACATTGCTATCAAGACTACCTTTGGAGATATCGCCATGATTGTCTACAATTGTCTACATTTGTGAAGTTTCAGTACCAGTCGCGTACATCCCACTTATTTCTGATACAAGAAATAGAGCCTTGCAACAGTCCCTTTGAGACGGTACTCTGGTACTGGGTCGTGAGAAAAGTATCTTCACAATAATGACACTAAGAGTTGCAAGCCCCTTTCCCGACCCATGCGACCTGAGCTCCAATACCTCGGAACTAAACATGGTTGTACAACGTGCCTGCACTTTTTAAATAATCTGGTCTCATTTTTAATTGAGCAGAGTTAGCAGCAGACATCACAGCACTCGAGACATTCGCGTTAGCGCTATGTCCCCATCTTCAGCAGCCAGCACAAAGTTCTACTTCTGCTGATGCTAAAGGCAGTTTGATAGTAGATCCATCTTTTCGCTCAAACGTGAGCATCGGTTAGCTCCCCTGGTCCCCGCAGCACCATTCTCTCCAGACCGTGATACGTTTTTGTGCATCCGCCCTGTGAGGCAATTAACGCTACAAGTGGGTGAACAAATAAAATTAAACAGTATGAAATATGAAAGCGGCTAACTGAGTAGAGACAAAACAATTAAATGTTGAATGTCGAATTAAGAATCAACACACATATGGGATATTCCCATAAACGCTCCGTCCACATCTTCCACATGACAAGGTAGATGTGGTCAGGGCCCTTTGGGAATAAGCAACGGAATCAGTAGAGAAAGAAGACTATTATGGCCTGGAGAGACTGAGACCCCTGGGTGTAAACAGAGAGTCTTGTCGGTTCACTACACTCAGAGGAAAGGCAAGGCGGAATTTTAATCAGATTGTGACCGGTACCATCAGTATTGGAACTCTTCGCTGGCTGCTGAAGATAAGGTCGGAGCAGGCATAGTAATGCCTCTGGTGCTGTGATGTCAATTCTTGACTTAACTCAACTCAACTCACATCTTCAGCAGCAAGCACAGAGTTTCGGGTTTGATGGCTCCAGTAACAGTCTGACTGGTATATCCGTCTCACCCCCCCCCCCCTCTCCTCTCCCCCCCCCCCCCCCGAGTGTTGAGTGTTGGCTGTTGGTATCGAGGTATTGCTCGTAAACATTCGGAATTTCTTGGATGTCAAAAACTTGTTTAAAGCTGTGTTTTCAAAAACCACAAATGCCAAATATATTGAAGTAAACGTCAAACGAAGACAGTGAGAAACACTTGGGTGGCTTAACTAAGAGCTGGACAAGAATTCAGGATTAATTTATGATTCTGGTAGTCGTGTGAACGAACGAACGAACGAACGAACGAACAAACTTTATTTTCAAAGGGTTACAAATTGGGCACGCAGGCCCGTCTGACATTCGGCCCTTCTAAGTACTCATTTTCAGAGTACTAATATCTATTATCAATAATGCATGTTATGGATTTAAAAAGAAATATATAATGCATACACACATCGTGTGTACGCCATCATACACACTCACACACACGTATACATACATCTACATTTTCATACAGGTGAACTCATATACAGGCATACGCGATACATACACACATGCATCTACATACAGATACAAGCATACACATACACAGAAATAAATGCACAAACAAAACACACACACGTACATTTATGGATATACATGCACACACGCATTCCATATATATACATCTATACATGCACCCATGCATACACACATATACCATTACATGTACAGACACCAACATATGCCCAAAACCACACATTTACACTTACATGAATACATACACCCACACACATGCATACATATTTACATTTATACCTAAACTCACATCTTTACACACATACATACATACCTAACTATACTTTCATATATCCACATGCATACACACACAATCACACACACATGCACACTTGCATGATTTTATAAATACACAAACACCCACATACCTACACAGCTACATATACCTGCATACACCCACATTATACATAAATATACACACACAGATACAATCACATACTTACACATTTACATTCATACATTCTCATACATACAGACATACATAATACATACATGCACCTATATACATATACGCACACATACACATGTGTACATACATAGACTAAATCTGCATGCATACATAATACAAACATACATCGACATACAAACATAAACACATATTTACATAGACATACATGCGCGCGCGCACACACACACATGCATATATACACACATCCATACATACACTCACATACTTACAAACATAAATACATACTTGCAAACACACATAAATTCACACACATACTTACACAGATACATACATACATCCACCAACATGCATACAAACACACATACGTGCATACATACACA
This sequence comes from Candidula unifasciata, assembly GCA_905116865.2. NCBI lineage: Eukaryota > Metazoa > Mollusca > Gastropoda > Stylommatophora > Geomitridae > Candidula > Candidula unifasciata. The sequence continues at coordinate 172,158 of CAJHNH020000011.1, forward strand.
CACATAACATACATAAACACATATGCATGCATACACACATAACTAATCACACAAACAGACACCCTCATACAAACATTCACTTATATATGCCTGCATACATACATACATGCATACATAATACAGACACACACACAATCACACTCATATACAATCACACATACACCCATATATTTACAACCTACATACATAAATACACACACATACTCCCAAACCTAAAAATACAGACATATATTCACATATATACATACACACTAACAATTACACACACCCACCCACATAATACACACATAAGTATACATAATACACCATACATATAAGTAAGGTGATAATACATGTGAATTATTAACTTCATCTATGGTGGCCTATAATCACGAGTACATACTCATATTTTTCAGATCGAGTGGGAGGTGATTCCATAAATGAGCAGCAGAATATGACAAACTTGTTTTATATAGATCTAATCTAGGCTTCGGCAAATGCAATAAATTTAGCCGTTTGCTGGTATTAGGGTTGGGTTGAATCAACTGGAGAAGATAATCTGCAGTGTTCTGAGCTAAAATTTTATGAATAAATTTGGCTTTATTAAAAAGTAATCGTTTCTTAAATGGGAGAATTCTTAACTGGCTATAGAAATGATTTTTATCGGTATGTTTTCTATCCGAAACTAGGTGTAAAGCGCGATTTTGTAGAGAACACAGTCGTTTTAAGTTGGATTTGGAGCAGCCATCCCAAACCGTGGAACAATAGTCGATATGGGCTTGAATGTAGGATACATAAAATATTTTTCTTGTACTCTGATTCAGAAAGTGCTGAATTTTGGCTAACTGGTAGACTTTTTGTGCTACTTTCTTGGTTATGGCATGAACATGAGAACACCAAGTTAAATTGCTGTCAATTGTAACGCCTAATGTTTTATGTTCACTAACATTATTAATAGGTAATTTGTCAACATGGAGCTCAAGCGGAGGCTTGTTTACGTCTAAAGTCTGTAACTTTTGCCTGGTTGCTATTACCATAGATTTAGTTTTAGTTATGTGAGAGCTATTGAGGTATGACAGCCTACGCGTATCGACAAGGCACGTGATGATGAATGGCGCACCAGTAAATGTAATAATGGACATCATTGTATTAAAAACATACTTGACCAAGGCTTGCTTCGTTTTTTTCCATCTTTTGATGTAGTGTGTTTTTTATTCTTCTCGTTCCCGCCATTCGGGATTTCAGGGCAGTTCAGTAGCCATGTCGACGTCTGCGTGCTTTCCTCCGCCTGCAAATAGAGTGTGAGTTCTTGCCTGCCATCTGTTGTATCGGATAACATCTAACTTAAACAGCGGTTGTCGTCTGTTGTATCAGATAACATCTAACTTAAACAGTGGTTGTCGTCTGTTGTATCAGATAACATCTAACTTAAACAGTGGTTGTCGTTTGTTGTATCGGATAACATCTAACTGAAAGAATGGGAAGTTCACGGTTGTCGTCTGTTGTATAGGATAACATCTAACTTTAAAAAATGGGAAGTTCACGGTTGTTGTCTGTCGTATAGGATAACATCTAACTTAAAGAATGGGAAGTTCCCGGTTGTCGTCTGTTGTATAGGATAACATCTAACTTGGTTGTCGTCTGTTGTATAGGATAACATCTAACTTGGTTGTCGTCTGTTGTTTAGGATAACATCTAACTTGGTTGTCGTCTGCTATATCGGATAACATCTAACTTGGTTGTCGTCTGTTCTATCGGACAACATCTAGTGTGGTTGTCGTCTGGTGTATCGGATAACATCTAACTTGGCTGTTGTTTGCTATATCGGACAACATCTAACTTGGCTGTCGTTTGCTGTATCGGACAACATCTAACTTGGCTGTCGTTTGCTGTATCGGACAACATCTAACTTGGCTGTCGTCTGCTGTATCGGACAACATCTAACTTGGCTGTCGTTTGTTCTATCGGACAACATCTAGTGTGGTTGTCGTCTGCTGTATCGGACAACATCTAACTTGGCTGTCGTCTGCTGTATCGGACAACATCTAACTTGGTTGTCGTCTGCTGTATCGGACAACATCTAACTTGGCTGTCGTCTGCTGTATCAGACAACATATAACTTGGTTGTCGTCTGGTGTACATGGTGTCATGTCTGTGGTTGGCATGTGTCGTATATATGAAAATCTAAGTTACTGAGTGTTTGCGTGCGTTCTACAGAATTAAATCTAGCTTACTGAGTGTGAAATTGTTGGTTGTGATGTTGTGTACTTAGAGAAATCTAGTTTTATGGTTGTGAGGCTGTTTTAGCTGATATAATCTGACCCCCCCCCCCCCCACCCCATGGGTTCAGGGACCAATCGAAAAGCTGGAGAAATAGAACCAACTGCCCCCCCCCCCCGAAACCTCGACAAGCATGTCGTAAAAGGCGACTAAATAAGAATTTAATAAAACTGGATATGTTTGACTGAAGCTACAACACATACAGTGGGATTTAAACGGACTGATTTGGTTAAGTACATTGACAGCTAGCACCCCCAAAACCCCCCCCCCCCCCTACGTCCCTCTACTCCCCTTACAGCATAAGGCAATCCCAATCAGCACAAAGAGACATCTCATACAAAACAAATTCATTCCTACCCTATGCTACAAGTGCCAGACACGATCACTCACAACAAAACAAAAAAGACAATTAGAAACCATGAAAATGAGGTGTCTGAGAAGGACCTTATGAGTGACCAGAAGAGATAAAACCAGGAATGAGGTCATACGAGATCAAGTCGGCACAAAACCAGTTCAAAATTACATACAAAGACAGAAAATCAAATGGTTTGCATACTTGGAGAGAATACCTTCTGATGCTATACCACACAAAAGAGGAGAGGGACGTAGAGCAAGAGGTAGACCAACAACAATATGGACAGATACCATCAGAAAAACTCTACAGCACAACGATGTGTCTTTGGTCGAAGCAGCCAGAAAAGCATGGAGTAGAACTTATATCTCCCTCGACACCCGAAGCGGTAAAATAGGACCTAAAGAAGTAGAATAACCATATGATCAAGGAAACAAAAGGGGGTAGACGGTGGGCTTTTCCCCCACTTAAAAATTTTTTTTAGAATTCTCTGGGCGATAGAGAGGAAACAGTGAGTATACAACCCCCCCCCCCCCCCCCCCTTTTTTTTTTTTTTAATAGGTTCCGACGCACTTGGCTATTATATTGTTATATTGTCTACTGACAATCCCCTAAAATTGTTTTACCGGCAGTATTCTAATGGGGCTTGTGTTGGCGGATGTGACTATCCACCTGTTTGGCAGTGTGTCTGTGTATACTCATACTTTCGTGTGTCAAATGTTATTGACCTTGCAGGTGAAATTAAAGATAAGCCGACCAACGGAGTCTTTGTATTTTATTGTGAATTTTTATGTGAAGTGTTTTCCCACCTGTCGCAGGTACCACCGAGATAGCAACACACGTCTCGACAGATAAAAATGCAGATCCCGCCCACTTTTGCAAATGCAAGTGTGTGACATGATCAAACATCTCTGAATGTAGAATCTGCGCTGGAGTCATTATCTGTGTGTACACCGTCACCTGTGTGTCACGTGGGCCCGAGGTACTCGTCATTTCGTGATAAGAAGTTCTAATGAACTTCATTCTTGTAAGTTTTAACTTTTTAATGAATTTGTTCCCCACTTTCTTTCATCATCCTCGTGAGGTGACATTTTACGTCATATATGGCCTACTGTCTATTCTTTCACTCATTTCTACCATCTTTTGGATTGAATCCAATTCAAAGCGTTTGAGCTCAGCAGTTTATTTCGGACATCATTTCTTGGGTTCATTACATCATCAGGGGCCTTGCCGACTGGCGTGGACAATCATGCTTCTCCGCAATCCGCGATCTCCTGCAGCATGTATCAGTTCGTATGCCGACATACCTCCATGCCATGCAACAAGACTGTCAAGAATTTTCTCTCATTATCTTCCTCTATCCCTCCTTTCACATATCTTTCCAGTGGTCACAACATGTTCTATTTTCCCTCTTCTCATAACATGGCCCAAAAATTATGGCTGTCTCCAGCTGAGACATTTCATTTACGGCTCCCATATTTGAGCGAGGTTTCCCCGTTGTTTTGGGGGATATTGGAGCAGTTATCTTCTTTTTCGCATTCCGGCGGAAATTTCTGGTTGTTCGCCTACTTCTGGACTGTAGTCTTGTTATATAACTTGAGTTCTGCGTGCAACGGTTGGTTCCCCTCATTTCAGGCAGATGTTCTCCGACTTGGAAGAAAAGAGCCCTAAATGGTCGAAATGTACAACATGCTTCCCCTTATAATAGGGCCCTGGAACCAGCAAGGACCGGAAATAGTTTTTTAGTCACCTGCCTGATTTCTTCTAGGACTTTTTTCTTGTGCCGATATAAAAAAAAGTCGATTACGAGAGAGGCCCTAACAAAATGATGCATAGAAAAAGGTGCCGGTACTGAGTACGGTTGTGTACGAACAGAAAAGAGCCATGACTTATTCTATTCCATATACACATCTGCTAGCAGTGAATCGACAGCATATTTCTCCATATCGTCGGAAAAGAAGTAGGTAGTAAATCAACTGTTGCTTCACAGATCATATGACTGTCTTCGTCCATTTTCTCCCTGCCAATAATTTCTTCGGTGAAGTGGGGGGGGGGGGGATATTAAAACCTATACAGTCCGTGGCGACAGCACTAGTCATGTTGCTATAAATCCTCAGATTCTAAGACACCCCCTACCGTCTTTAAAGGGAAGGAGAGAGAGAGAGAAATAAAGGGAGAAAGAGAGAGGGAAAAGATAAAAGAAAGGGAAAGGGAAAGAGAAAAGAGAGAGGGGGGGGGTGTAAAAAGAAAAAGCGGGAAAGAGAAAAAAGAGAGACGGAAAGGGAAAAAAAGAGAGAGGGAAAGAGAAAAAAAAGAAAGAGGTAAAGAGAAAGAGCGGGGAAGAAAAAAGAGATGGGGAAAGAGAAAAAGAAAGAAAGAGAGAGAGTGTGTGTGTCATTGCTTCAAAGTAATGCAGATTTCAGTCAGAAAGCGTCAATGTTATACCTAAGACGTCATAAGTTTGCACGCTTTATATTAACATCTCAAACTAGTATGTGCCAACTAGCAACTGACTGCGAAAAAATAACCAGTTGAACTAATTCGTTAAAATACAAAATAAAGGACACACACACAAACACACGCACGCACACACACACACAGAGTACACTAGAAATATATCTTCCAGATGGAGGTCATCTGTTAGTTTTGTCACGTCACTTCTTCTTCTTTTTCTTCATCTTTGTCTTCTTCTGTTTTTTCATACCATTCCCCGGCTGTAATTCCGACGGAGAGGTTCTGGTTGTTCGTCCACTCCTGGACTCTGGTCTTGATCCAGAAGTTTTGGGTGCACGTCCATTTTACACATCTGGCGTATCTGTATGCAGATTGTTGGTTACTCTCCTCTCCGGCAGATTCACTCCGACTTTGAAAGAAACACCCCTAATAAGCCCCCCCCCCCCACCCCCCCCCCCCTACTAAATGCTTGTAAGGAAGGGTTGCCGAACCCAGGGACTTCGCACATTCAATTCAGTAATCTATTAAGGCTGGCTCTAATGGATGTCTGTTGTCTCGCATTGTTTATACATTCTCTCAGATTGCTACCTGTCCATCCGTTGATGTTATCATCCCACATGTATCGCTGGCTACCTCTTGTTCACACACCTTCAACTTTTTCACACGCCTTTAACTTATTCACATACCTTCAACTTGTTCAGTGAGAGCAAAATATTTTCTCTTGTACCGTTTTATTTTCCCCCTTTACAACTGACTTCTCATTTTCCGATCTCTGTAAATGTAATATCTCCGTTTTTAATTGTTTTTTGTTAAATATGAAACATCCTGCACACTCACATATCAATGGCATCTATTCGAAAATCATATTTCCTGTTCATTATAAACTGCTTAACTACTGGACATACATTTGCCTAGAGAAACCACACAACAGCCAGGGGCTGCTGGGGTTGGTTCTGCAACGTCCTGTAAAGGATACGCAACTAACCTACAAGCTGCTTACCAATATAACAGCTCAATAAAGCTGTTGTTAAGAAACACATAAACAAACTTCGCGTGTACACACCAGCAATCAGCGAAACGGTTACTTACAGACAGACATCTCTGATAAAGTTAACGACTTACCATGTTTGTTATTCCGGAATTAAGACTAATTACAGCTGGTCACATGGAAACCCGAACTATGCGGCTCTCCGATAGAGAAATGTAGGGATCAGTCTTCAGAATGCTGGAACTATTAACTTAGATACTATGAAGGGCTAGGAACCGTTGCTGTGAAGTGAAGAAAAAGGTGCTTGCCAGCCTCCACGGGCGTGCTCACTACACGCAATCACGCTCTGTGTTGGGTTTATAATGTGTATATACGCGACCTAGTTAGCTACAGATAAGATAATCTGGTTAATTTCCTCTCTTGTTGCTAGTCTCTGGCAGGGTCTGAGACTTTGGGGAAGTGACACTGGGGTGAACTGATGTGGGTGTTGGGTCCGGACAGACCAGACTGTCAACGGATGGGTAGAAATTGAACTTTGTGAACCGTCAGTGTCATGGCCGGGAGGTTATCAATATTCGTTTCACTGGTGGAAACACTGGAAACACTCATGTCAGAGGGAGGCAGCGAATGGGAAGAGAGCGATGTCATTTGCTGGCGCGGGTTCCAGAATAATTCCAATAAACGACTTTTGTTGGCGCGTGCTACATGGACAATACGTGAATATTTACTGGCCGCCGGGAAAATGGTTTCAAGCGGAAATAAAAGATTATCATCGATGGACAGAAAAAAAAATGATTCTGTTTTCAAAGAAACAGATAAAAACCATAAACTGGTTCAGAAGTTGACAAGACCATCACATACTTTTTAGTTTGTTATGTATAAGGAAGGACACATGTACAGGAGGTAGGACAATTAGCAGACGACAAAGTGGCTTTTCAAACTGTCATAAAAAGTATGACGTTCTGCAAAGACTTGCCATATTAAACTAATTAGCATAAGTATGTCAACAGAAAGAAATTGTCTTAGAACAGCTGTCAGAGCAACATGAAGAGATAACATAAAATCAGAAGAAGACTAGAATTGAAACCAGTCATACAATTAATTGAAGAGTAATATATGGTATGGAGCCGCGTTAGCGCAGTCGATAGTAGGCTCGCTTTTAAATCCAGCTGCGATTTGCTGCAGCCACGGTCGATGTTCGAAACCGGGTGGTTCCCGGAGTTTACCCAGCCTGTAGGAAATGGGTACCAGAGCTGACACTTTGGTGTGAATTGAAGAACGTCGCTGTAGCTACGGAGTTACATGCGGATGGCGACAGTTTCTTATCAGCTGTCCAAACTGGTGGCAAAGCACTTATGGTTTATAACCGTGTGCAATGACGCTGGTTCACATCTCCCTTCTTTACTTTTTTTTTAAATATGAGATGGTTTGGCCATTTGACAAGAATGCCAGAGAAAGCAATACTAAAGAAATATACCAGAGACAGAGCAACAGTAATAACATGCGAAATATGAAACAATGGCATCAAGAATAATAGCCTTAAATAAATGAAGATCAGCTTAAACATGGCATTAGACAGATCAAACAGCAGATCCTTACATCTTCCTAACACTTTGATAATATATCTAGAGGAAAGGAAGAAAAAGAAGTGAAAGACACAAATGAAGAATAAGTAGAAGAATAAATACCCACTTTAAAACATGTTGCACTTGCCAACTTCAACAGAAATGTCAAGGTGGGAAGTTAACAAAAAGTGGGTTTGGTCCCATGACACAGTCAAGACAATAACATAGACATGATCCAACAGTGCCACATTTAGGTCAAGACTATAACATAGACTTGATCCAACAGTGCCACATTTAGGTCAAGACTATAACATAGACTTGATCCAACATTTAGGTCAAGACTATAACATAGACTTGATCCAACATTTAGGTCAAGACAATAACATAGACTTGATCCAACAGTGCGAGATTTAGGTCAAGACAATAACACAGACGATCCAACAGTGCCGGATTGGAAAGAAAGGGGGGGAGGGGGTGTGGGGTTATATTATCTCAGGTTTTTACATATACGGAAGTCGCCGTGGCAGGGCGGATCGGAAGGTCGTGGGTTCGCTTCCTGGCAGAACCGGACGACTCTTCAAAAATGACCTTGGCTCCCAGGTCGACCCAGCCTTGAGTGGGTACCTGGTGCAGTCCCGGGAAGTAGAGGCGGCCGGCATATTGCTAACCACATCACCCATCTTGTGCCGTTGGTCTATAAACTATAGGTCTAGCCCTCTATGCCCTCTATGCCCTATACGCCTAAAGGCGTATAAAAGGGTCCTTTACTTGTTACTTACTTTTACTTTTACATGCAATATTTGTCCATGATCCACATTTTCAAAAGGCTTATATATTTTAAAGTTTTATGAGATAAGCTGGTGTAATTTAAAACTGTAGGGGCCTCAGGGTGTCATACAGCTTAGGGCCACATCAAGTCTAAATCAGGCCCAGTAGAAAACCCTGGCGGTCATGTCAGACCATTAACAACATTTGGTATCAGGAGAAGGAAGGTGATAACGATACAACAAGTTTTAACTTGTCTGTGAATCTGCACCACTGGGTGGTGAATTGATACATGACAAGGCAGATGTGGTCGAGGCCCTTTGAGAACAAGCAACGGAGTCAGTAGAGAAACACGATTATTATGACCTGGAGAGAATGAGGCACCTGGGGGTAATCAGAGGGTCTGGCCGGCTCACTACACTCAGAGGAAAGACAAGACGGACATATAACCAATTTGTGACTGGTACCATCAGTATTGGAAATCTGTGCTGGCTGCTGAAAATGAGGACGGAGTACACATGGGAATGCCCTGAGTGCTGTTATGTCAACTCCTGACTTGACTTAACTCAACTTAATCAAACTAACATGGCTGTGAATTATGGAAGTAAGCAACCATAAAAACAAACTCCTGTCTTCTGTCTCATGTAACAAATGTTAGTTAGTTAGTTAGTTAGTTAGTTAGTTAGTTGGGTTATCATCATTGCACTCCGGACATGTCCATAGGTGCTCAGATCCTCCCCTCAGTATGAATCCCAACGTCCGATGGCTAATAGTACCAGTTCTATGTTGATTAACAAGTCTTCTGACGTGTCCGGTGTGCGTCTCGTTTTTTGCTGTGCCGATCTTAATTCCCAAGTCTGCCATTCTGGCGAGTGATGTGGATTCACTGCCACCAAAGTCCTCTATCCTTCCCATTTCTCTGAGGGCATTGATAATATCAGCATGATCCATAGGCCGACCGTCGGTAGTGATAGCGGATCCAGCCAACCTGTCAGCTCTTTCATTTCCATCGACGCCTGCGTGTCCCGGAACAAAAATAAAGGTGACTACTCGCACAGTGGACTTCTGAATTGATTCAAGCCATTGCCTTCGCACTGAACCTGCCTGAACCCTCTGGATCATACTCATTGAATCACTGAGTATACATATGCGGGTGTATTTTTGTGTTTCAAGCCAGGCAAACGCTTGCGTCACTGCCATCACCTCCATCGTCATGCTGCTGGTTGTCATGGAGAAGGCGCCGTTGGCTTCTTTGACTGTTCTGCCCGCTGAGCGTGCTGTAAATGCCCATGCGCTTCTTCTTTGGCGTATAACTGATCCGTCTGTATAGATTAGTGCATCTGCTTCGTCTGAATTTTCACCGATGAGAGCGTTGACCTCTGCATTAACAGCAACAGGATTATCTTCTCTACATCGCCTGTTGAGTGTGACAATACAGGAAAATGTACAAATAAACGCCTGAGGCACAGGTATCCATTCTGCACCAGGTATGATGTCGGTTAGGCTGCATATTTGCCTAATAACATCTTCTGCCCGACCTAGCCACGATTTTCCCCTCTTCAGTCTGTCGCCCTTTTCACTGAAAAGCGCTTGATGCAGTGGGTGTTTCTTATCAGCACATATTTTGAGGTATGCCCGAGCCCTCCACATCCTGATCCTTTGGTTCATTGTTGGAAAGTCAAGTAGATACCTCATTGCTCCACAAGATGTGTCTCTTGTACATCCCAAAATAATACGCATGGCTTCATTTTGCACCTTCTCGAGTCGTTCAATCTGGGTAGCACTGACAGTGAGGATGGCCAGAGCGTATTCAATGGGGGAAAGGACCAGACCATAGAATAGAAGCACCAGCAGTCTTTGCTCGATATTGGAAGCAGCCATAATCCTCATTGCAGATAGACCTTTGCGTGCTTTTGTTATCGCATGGTCAACGTGTTCCCTGAATGACAAGCTGCGATCGAACCTCACCCCGAGAAACGTCATAACGTTGGTTCTGATCAATACATTATCACGCATTTTCACTTCTGGTAAGTCCGACTTGACAATGTGATTGTTCAAAGAGAACCATGACACTGATGCCTTCGAGGGATTGACATAGGCATTGGAACCATCACACCAGGCGGCAATTCGATCGAGTTCTTTGTGCATTGTGCTGGCGATCTCCTGTCTATCACGCCCTCGTCGATAAATCAAAATGTCATCAGCAAATGACAAAGTCCTTCCCTTTCCATTCAACTGCTGCTCAGTGATCATCACCGTATAAACATTGAATAAGACTGGTGATAGCGGTGATCCCTGTGGCAAGCCTGGACATATCGTTTGCGGTTCTGAGGACCAGCTACCACATCTTAGTACAATCTTTCTCTGGAACAGGACCGCAGCAATCCAGCGGATCAGAATAGGATTGACTTCTAGTTTAAGCAGTAATTGCATTAAATAATCATAAGGTACTTTATTGTAGGCATCTTCTAAGTCCAACACTGCCGCACATGTCTCTTCTTTAATCTGAAATCCCTCGTACACATCGTAGGCGAAAACAGTAGCATTGGACCATGTCTCTTTCTTCAATCTGTACCCTCCAAGTGTTGATGGGAACTTATCATGTAGTTCCAAGTAGGTGGTCAATCTTTGTGCGACAATTTTTTCCAAAAGTTTGCCAACGGTATTCTGCATCGAGATGATTCTGTAGCCGCAGATCTTTGAGTGGTCTTTATTAGGCTTTGGTAGTGGAAACAAATAACTATGGAGCCATTCCTTTTGTATCTGGCCACTCTGGATGCTGATATTGAATTCCTTTGCCACGCTTTTCAAATCAGCATTCGACATCATCAGCATGTCATTGTATCGGATGCCGTCAGGACCTGGAGCAGTGCTGCGCGATTTCTTGAGGCAAGTTCTTAAGGTGTCTGCAGTGATTGTGAAATCAGTGCCTAGCTCAGTGTTCTCGCACAGCATCGACAGTTTCATCTTAACCCCTATTCTTGCAGCTTCGTCTTTTTGGTCAGTTTGCTCCAAGTAGCGCGCAAGGAGGGTTTTTCCTTTATCAGCATCAGTTCTCTGCCATATCAGGTCTGTACCCTGAAAATCAGGGATACCCCTTGGTCGTGCGGCGCCGTGCATGCTCCGTTGAAGGCGCCAGAATGTCACAAGAGATCCCTCGGAGCAAACGCTCTTGAAGAATTCGTTCCATTTCGCTGTCTTGGCTTCTTTCGCAATTAACTTGAAAGCCACTGTCCGCTTGTTGACCTCATCTTTCAGACTGATCAGGCGTTCAGAAAGTGACGGATCAATTTTCCTTGCCTTTTGCCATGCCTTGACAGCGTTCCTTTTTTCTAGCCACGCTATGTTGACTACTTCATTCCACAATGGTGGCTGGGCCCATCTCTCCCGCCGTCTGCGATCTGCTCTTGTATTACGTCGTCTGATTTTGCTAATGGCATCTTGCCCTGTACGGTCATATATAAAAGCAGGCACATTGATTACATGACCTTTGTTGTTGCTCTTCTCCACCAGGACGACGCACGGAAAGTGATCACTGTCATGGTATCCCAGTGTGCTCCACCTGCATCCTGGTGCAATGGAGGGAGACACTAGGGCAAATGTTATTCACATATTATCATCATAAATACACATCAAATGATATACACAAACTCCTGTCTTCTGTCTCACGTAACAAATGTTATTCACATATTATCATCATAAATACACATCAAATGATATACACACATTCACTCGGCTCTGTGTGTATGGGCATGTGTACATGTACAAGATATACAGTCTTCAGCTGTCAAATTACCCTACAGTTTAGATATAATTGTGTACAATCTTTATCCACCTAACAAAATTAATGCATCCACAAACACATACAAACCTATACTCTTAAATGCATATATATATATATATATATATATAATATGCACATAGCTGTCTTAAAATAATTTTGGGTCCCTGGGAAAACTAATGTGCTGAGGCCTTGCGACAACCACTCACATTAATGCAATTTTTTTTATGGCAAGTCACTTGACATGCACAATTTAGCATGCAGCTCTATGCTCCCTGGGACCTGGCAAGTGCCTAGCGGGCCTATGTGTTCAGGCCTTTGGCAAGTGCCTAGCTTCAGATGTCCCAGGTTGTGTGTTCAGGCCCTTGGCAAGTGCCTAGCGGGCCTATGTGTTCAGGCCCTTAGCAAGTGCCTAGCAGGCCTATGTGTTAAGATGGCACTGCACAAACACAAACATCCAGACACACAGAGTCTCACCTATACTGGAGACAGACCACTGAAATGCCTTTGCATGAAAACAACCACAAGACATCCTAGGTCTCATGCAAGTGTCTCAGCCCTCATCCACACAAGCTCCACAACAAAACACACTGACATGGTTATTTACAGCTTTGATATGAGCAAATATCACAGAACAGCAGCTGACTGCCGGTTACAATTAACCATACCCTAGAAACCATTGACAGATTTTATGTACAGTGTGAAGAAATCAGCAGAAATGTCTCTGCCTTCATAGTGAAAATCTGTGGCCAGCAAACTGAAGAGATGGCATAATCATAGAACATGTCTGTAGCCAGTGAACTGAGAGTTCATAGAACATGTCTGTAGCCAGTAAACTGAGAGTTCATAGCACATGTCTGTAGCCAGTGAACTGTGAATTCATAGAACATGTCTGTAGCCAGTGAACTGAGAGTTTATAGAACATGTCTGTAGCCAGTGAACTGTGAATTCATAGAACATGTCTGTAGCCAGTGAACTGAGAATTCATAGAACACGTCTGTAGCCAGTAAACTGAGAGTTCATAGAACATGTCTGTAGCCAGTGAACTGAGAGTTCATAGCACAGGTCTGTAGCCAGTGAACTGTGAATTCATAGAACATGTCTGTAGCCAGTAAACTGAGAGTTCATAGAACATGTCTGTAGCCAGTAAACTGAGAGTTCATAGAACATGACTGTAGCCATTGAACTGTGAATTCATAGCACATGTCTGTAGCCAGTGAACTGAGAGTTCATAGAACATGTATGTAGCCAGTGAACTGAGAATTCATAGAACATGTCTGTAGCCAGTAAACTGAGAGTTCATAGAACATGTCTGTAGCCAGTGAACTGAGAATTCATAGAACATGTCTGTAGCCAGTAAACTGAGAATTCATAGAACATGTCTGTAGCCAGTAAACTGAGAGTTCATAGAACATGTCTGTAGCCAGTGAACTGAGAATTCATAGAACATGTCTGTAGTCAGTAAACTGAGAATTCATAGAACATGTCTGTAGCCAGTGAACTGAGAATTCATAGAACATGTCTGTAGCCAGTGAACTCAGGATTCATAGCACATGTCTGTAGCCAGTAAACTGAGAATTCATAGAACATGTCTGTAGCCAGTGAACTGAGAATTCATAGAACATGTCTGTAGCCAGTGAACTGAGAATTCATAGAACATGTCTGTAGCCAGTGAACTCAGGATTCATAGCACATGTCTGTAGCCAGTAAACTGAGAATTCATAGAACATGTCTGTAGCCAGTGAACTGAGAATTCATAGAACATGTCTGTAGCCAGTGAACTGAGAATTCATAGAACATGTCTGTAGCCAGTAAACTGAGAGTTCATAGAACATGTCTGTAGCCAGTAAACTGAGAGTTCATAGAACATGTCTGTAGCCAGTGAACTGAGAATTCATAGAACATGTCTGTAGCCAGTAAACTGAGAATTCATAGAACATGTCTGTAGCCAGTGAACTGAGAATTCATAGAACATGTCTGTAGCCAGTGAACTGAGAATTCATAGAACATGTCTGTAGCCAGTAAACTGAGAGTTCATAGAACATGTCTGTAGCCAGTGAACTGAGAGTTCATAGCACAGGTCTGTAGCCAGTGAACTGTGAATTCATAGAACATGTCTGTAGTCAGTAAACTGAGAGTTCATAGAACATGTCTGTAGCCAGTGGATGGAGAAATTTCAGTAGATGAAAAAAATCTTAATTCATAGAACAAGTATGTAAACAGTGGATAAGAGAGATCTTAATTCATTTTTAAAAAAGTATGTGAACAGTGGATGGGAGAGATGTACAAGTTATAGAATGCGTAGAAGAGATCTAGAAGTCATAGAACATATCTTTAGCCAGTGTATGGACAGATCTATTCATCACTGAACATTTCTGTAAACAGTGGAAGGGAGAGATATACGTCACAGAACATGTTTGTAAATGGTTGATGAAAGAAATCTAAAAGTGACAGAACATAACTGTAAACAGCAGATGGTGAAGATTTGAAACATATAATGAAGTTAGGCCCACAAACAGAATGACTTCCCTTCCCACTGATACCTCGTTGTGACGCAAGGCGTCTTCTATGTTGCAGGGGTGTCAGGTATTCTTTATTGTCAACGCTTTAAAATCTCTCTCTTCCTCTGTCTTGTCACCACTGACTTGGGTTGATTATTTCTACAATTTGCTACCTGCGTGACGCTTCGAGAGTACAGAAACTGTTATGCTTTTCTATGCCCCCGTGCCTTGTCAGTGCGTTCTCTATTTCGGGGGGGGGGGGGGGGGGGGAGGGGAGGGGGAGGGGGAGCCACCACCAGCGAACGTAGAAATACAAAACATCTAAGTTTTGATACTCACTTTCCCCGCAGCACTTCTGTGGCACCTCAAACAGACCCATGGCAACACAACCTCCTGAAAACACTATATATGCCCAGTGAATGCCGAAGCAAACACCACTGCCAAATAGAAGATGCCCTGTGTCACCATGAGGTATCAATGGGAAGGAAAGTGACTCTGTTTGTGTGCCTGACTTTGGTACTTGTAATAAAGATTCAGTAGCAGTAAGGTACTTAATAACATTTTCAAGCAGCAAATAAATATTCAGCCAGGATAAGCCTTCAGTACATGGTACTAAACGCAACAGAAAACTTTTAAATGTTGAATAACCATCAACATCACAGCACTCGGAACATTTCCATAAGTGTTCCGTTCCCATCTTCAGCAGCAAGTGCAGAGTTCCAATTCCGATGGCACCAGTAACTGTCTGACTGCATATTCATCTCGCCTTTTCTTTGAGCGTTGAATGTTGAACAGATCCCCATGTCCTATTGACCGCCATGTCCTATTGTTCCTCCCCTTTGTTCACTCATTCCCAAAGGATCCTTACTACAACTAGCTTGCAATGCATCAGTTCACCATCAAGTGATGCAGAACCATCCAGTCTATATGCCTGTTTTTTTCCTAACACACATGCATTCCTGGAGAAAATATCCAAAGGATGCTAACTACCTGGGACCTCTGAAGCTTTAAGAACTTTCACATTTACAATAAGCCCTTTCTAATTTATTTTGAATTCAAATCCAAACCTTTCATTCTGTTAACCAATCTAAGTCAAGCTGTCATGTGGTAGACTGGTTAGCATGCCCACTTGCTGGTCTGGTGGCATGAGTTCCCAACCTTCTAGCCTGAAACTGGCTCCAGAAAATGTCCTGCCTGGGAAATAAAAGCAACTGGCACGATGCTGAAAATTGCATATTTAGTGCCGACTGGCCTATACAAACATGAGCTAGCACCAGAAGCTTAGTATTTTTTTTTAAGTTGCTGTAGAGCAGGGCAGCCTGTGGGCTAATTCTGGCCTGCAGAGCCTAGCAAGTGGCCCATGGATCATTGTCAGTTCTACTATATCAATGATCTTCAATGCTGGAGCTCAGGCCATTGGCCAGTGACGATCCCCATTTTCAACATTTTGGCTGCTGAGTAAACTAAGTTGAACAGCCCTGGCATAGACAGGCCCTAATCTAGCAAACTCCCAGTGTGGGTTCCGGGGCCCTTTTATAGGGAAAACAAGAATAGACCCAGTGCCTACCCCCAAGCATGTCATAAGAGTTGACTAATTTGGAGCTTTCTTCAAAGTTGGAATGCATCTGCCTGAGAGGCAAGGAACCAGCAGATGCATACAAATTAGTCAGATCTGTCAATGCACACACAACACTCAAGTTCTGGAGCAGGACTGCAGTTGGGAAGTGGACAAACAACCAGAACTTTCCACCAGAGTTTACAGAAGAAGAAGAAGAAGAATCTAGCAAACATTAAATAAGCTGATTAAACTTTTCAACTTGTAAGAATCTTAAAAAGGACCTTTTTGTTTAAATCAAATTACATTTTAAAAAATGCATCCTTATAATTCACTGAAACTTTACTTTAGGAAACCAGAAAAAGAGAAGCAGAATAAACTTAAGAGTCTTGATCAGTACTTATACACATCCATGCAGTTCTACCAAGAAGACAGGCGGTTCAACCAAGAAGACAGGTGGTTCAACCAAGAAGACAGGCGGTTCAACCAAGAAAACAGGCGGTTCAACCAAGAAGACAGGCGGTTCAACCAAGAAGACAGGTGGTTCAACCAAGAAGACAGGTGGTTCAACCAAGAAGACAGGCGGTTCAACCAAGAAGACAGGCGGTTCAACCAAGAAGACAGGCGGTTCAACCAAGAAGACAGGCGGTTCAACCAAGAAGACAGGCGGTTCAACCAAGAAGACAGGTGGGTGTGAAGTCCTCTGCTTCTTCAATTACTATCACACCCCTAAAAAATGTTCACTCTTTTCAGTCACGCAATGTCTCAATCAGGAAAATGTGTTTTTTTTCACATGAAGGGAAATAATTACTAAATACAGAACAATGAATTCACTGATTTCTCTCCCTTTTACCTCTAAAAATGGTTTTGTCACTTTGCTATAGAGGTCAATGTTTTGTAATGATAAAATTATATAACATCACAATAAATCATCAATTTGTTAAACTATTTTTTCTATGCCAAATCATATCTACTGCACTGTCCAAAGACACCATATCAACCAAAACCTGTAAAAATAGGAAGAACAGCCTTCTTGAGGTGGGTATTATACAAGATCTCAATGTTATTCCCCAAATCCAATAAAATCACCACTGTTCAAATCCTATCTGCTGCTATATGTGGATGATATACCTACCATATTAGTTTAGATGTCTAGTAGGTGAAGCAACAGATAACATTTATTTTATTCAGCAAGTCACTGCAATAATCTGTAGTGATGAACTCCAATCCCTTGCCAGGTGGACAGACTGGCTGGCTCTGCACAACTTGGTGGAATACTGAAGCATGATAAGGCAGACGTGGTTAGTGCCTTGTGGGAAAGCGTGTACAGTTCGGGGAAGCAGATTGATCACCACAGTCTGGTGAGACTGATGCAGCGGGGAGTGACAAGAGGTTCTGGCAGATGCTCGAGGCTCAGAGGAAAGGCAAGACAGACATTTAATCAAAATGCTACTGGCACCATTAGTATCGGAACTCTTCACTTGTACACTTTGTGAATTTTATAAGTTAGCAGATGTGATGAGAGGCAGCTGGCTGAATGATTAGACACTCGGCTCTCAAATGGGAGACCTAGGTTCAAATTCTTTGTAAGGCTGGAGATAATTTTTCTGTCGGAGGAAAAAATAACATCTTGACCCGCACCATCCATATGACAACACTAGTTATGGGGCCCTAAATCCTCGGGTTCCTAGACCCTTCCCCCCCCCCCCTGACCCCTCCGCCTACATCACACAAATGGGGAATAAAGGCAGTAGGGTCAGTTTTTCTTTAGCAGTGGACATGCCCATGGCATAAACAAACAAAACACAAACACAGAGACACACAAACACAGAGACACACAAACACAGAGACACACAAACACAGAGACACACAAACACAGAGACACACAAACACAGAGACACACAAACACAGAGACACACAAACACAGAGACACACAAACACAGAGACACACAAACACAGAGACACACAAACACAGAGACACACAAACACAGAGACACAAAAACACAGAGACACACAAACACAGAGACACAAAAACACAGAGACACACAAACACAGAGACACAAAAACATCATTCTCTCTCTGCCACACTGTCTACACAAAAACATAATTTTCTCTCTGCCACACTGTCAACACAAAAACATAATTCTCTCTCTGCCACACAAATTACACAAAAACATAATTTTCTCTCTGCCACACTAATTACACAAAAACATAATTTTCTCTCTGCCACACTGTCAACACAAAAACATAATTCTCTCTCTGCCACACAAATTACACAAAAACATAATTTTCTCTCTGCCACACTGTCAACACAAAAATATAATTCTCTCTCTGCCACACTGTCAACACAAAAATATAATTCTCTCTCTGCCACACTAATTACACAAAAACGTAATTTTCTCTCTGCCACACTGTCTACACAAAAACATAATTCTCTCGCTGCTACACTGTCTACACAAAAACATAATTCTCTCTCTGCCACACTGTCTACACAAAAACATAATTCTCTCTCTGCCACACTGTCAACACAAAAATCATAATTCTCTCTCTGCCACACTGTCAACACAAAAATCATAATTCTCTCCCTGCCACACTGTCAACACAAAAATCATAATTCTCTCCCTGCCACACTGTCAACACAAAAATCATAATTCTCTCCCTGCCACACTGTCAACACAAAAAACATAATTCTCTCCCTGCCACACTGTCTACACAAAAAACATAATTCTCTCCCTGCCACACTGTCAACACAAAAATCATAATTCTCTCCCTGCCACACTGTCAACACAAAAAACATAATTCTCTCCCTGCTACACTGTCTACACAAAAGACATAATTCTCTCACCGCCACACTGTCTACACACAAAAAAAACATAATTTTCTCGCTGCTACACTGTCTACACAAAAATCATAATTATCTCCCTTCTACATTGTCTACACAAAAATCATAATTATCTCCCTGCCACACTGTTTACACAAAAATCATAATTCTCTCTCTCCCACACTGTTTACACAAAAATCATAATTCTCTCTCTCCCACACTGTCTACACAAAAATCATAATTATCTCCCTGCCACACTGTTTACACAAAAATCATAATTCTCTCTCTCCCACACTGTTTACACAAAAATCATAATTCTCTCTCTCCCACACTGTTTACACAAAAATCATAATTCTCTCTCTCCCAAACTGTTTACACAAAAATCATAATTCTCTCTCTCCCACACTGTTTACACAAAAATCATAATTCTCTCGCTGCTACACTGTCAACGAAGAAATCTGTTCATAGTTTTAAATTAGCTTACAATGTACACAATGTTTACAAAATATGTACATAAGTTTAAAATAGGCAATTATAAAAATAATAAAATAACCTACTTAAAAGTATGTTTGCATTTGTAAATATTACACGTAAATATATACACAGTTTTAGATATTTACAACTGTTTTAGCTAAACACCACAGAATCAATATGTTAAAGATACATTCAGAAGCTTGATGTATCCTTCTGCCATTGTTAAAAAATTCCATAGCAAAGTGAAAAGCTATACAAATGTTAACGTCTACACAGACAGAACCCAAGTCCCTAAGTCTATAAATACCTTCAAAGTATACAAGTGCAGAGGTCAGTAAACAAATTAACTCAGGGGTCAAGCAAATAACCTATAGGCAGGAAACAGTACCAAACTTCTTGTACAGAAAATTATCTTCAGTATACAAGAGTAATTACTTTGCCTAGTCAACAACAAATGATTAGTTTAAAAAAAAAACTTTGCTGGCAAATAAATCATTTATATAAGATGGTCAATAAACCACTAGCCAGTAAAATATATGTGGCCAGTATAATAATATGTTGACCATAAACCAAGATAAATTTTTCAAAAAATCCATGCAAAAGTAATCAAAATACTTAATAAACTAAGACAAAAGTAGTCAGTAAATAAACACAGAAGTAATCAATTGATAAACACATAAGCAGTCAATAAATACAAATTTAGTCTGTATATAAATATAACAGTAGTCCGTAAACCGCCTTAAAAATAGGCAGTAACCATTAAAAAAGTACATGACACAAAAGTAGTCAACGAATAAACACCAAAGTAGTCAGTAAAACAACATAAAAGTTTACAGTACATCAAACAAACTACTCAGTGTAATAAAAACAAAATAACTGTAGTGGTCAACATAAAAGTAGTCAATAAATCAACAAAAACTGAGTGAATGACATAAAAGTCCTCAGTGAATAAAAACATATGAAATCAGTCAAACAACATAACAGTTTATACTGCATCAAACAAAGTAGTCAATATGATAAAAAAATTATTTCAGTAATCAAACACAAAAGTAGTCAGTAAGCCAACAAAAACTAATAAACCCACATAATGTTCTCGGTAAATGATTTGTTAGTAACTTATTAGGTAAGCAGAAACCCAAAGCCTAGCCAATCAAGTTAATGTCACGAGAAATGAAACTTTAAGTAGTCAGAAACATAAATAATAAGCAGTCATTAGTAACAAGTAAAATAAGTAATATAACAGAAAGGTGTCAGAAAATTAAGATAATTGGAAATTCAACAATGAGTTGGCATAAAAGGAGCAATAATTAATCAGTAATCTTACAGCAAGCAGTCAGTAGTTCCGCAGTATTTAGCCAGGAATGCAACAGTAAGTATTTATGACCTCAAGAAAAAGTAGCTGGCACTTATGCAACCACAAGCTACTAATGAAACAGCAATTAGCCAACAATTATACAATAATAAGTTAGTAATACCATAATACTTTACATAGTAAAATACAAATAACAGATCGGATAGTTAAAAAAATTAAATACACAGTCAAATATAGAAACATTACTGACTGTTAGGTGTGGATGAAAGTCAAATATAGAAACATTACTGACTGTTAGGTGTGGATGAAAGTCAAATATAGAAACATTACTGACTGTTAGGTGTGGATGAAAGTCAAATATAGAAACATTACTGACTGTTAGGTGTGGATGAAAGTCAAATATAGAAACATTACTGACTGTTAGGTGTGGATGAAAGTCAAATATAGAAACATTACTGACTGTTAGGTGTGGATGAAAGTCAAATATAGAAACATTACTGACTGTTAGGTGTGGATGAAAGTCAAATATAGAAACATTACTGACTGTTAGGAGTGGATGAAAGTCAAATATAGAAACATTACTGACTGTTAGGTGTGGATGAAAGTCAAATATAGAGCTAGTTTATTTGCAGGTACTGTTGTTGGAGTGTGAAATGACAGGTCTTCTAACCCTGGACACCCATAGTTTCCAATTAGATCAGATCTGAGACCTCTACTTTCAAAGGCCCACCACAGACCCACCCTTTCCCACCACAGACCCACACTTCCCCACTTTTTAATAAATGTTTTTATTTTTTGTAATTTAAAAAAAAAACAATTTAAAAAAAAAAAAAGTAAACTTATACCGTCAAAAAAAATTAAACATTTAAAAAAGATAGAGAGAGAAAAAAAAAACACATGGTTGTCCGATAGCGCATTCCATTAAAATACGCAGTTATCCAATGGCACGTTTTTATTAGTTGGCAGGAAAGCCTGCGTGCCTAAAAACTGTCTAAGATCCAAATATAAAAGAACTGGCAACTGATTGGTTGATCACTAAGTATTCTTAATGTGCAATTTGAAGAGCTTGACTCATCAAATTACAAAGATTTTGAATATCAAAATTATGGTAAATTCCATAGCTATTTAGTAGTAAGAATCATTGGATAACTATAAGTTTTTTTTTTTTAAATTAATAGTATATATTGTTATCACGTAAACGGAAAAAAAACAGGCAGTTTTACTAAATGATATTATTGACCCCTTAAATCTGTTTAGCAATTTGGATCCACAGGTCTCGACCACGAAATTTAAGATGAGGGTGACCGGCGTCTCTCTTGAAACCATCCTCTTTCCTGTCGATAAACTCATCTAACTGTAAATGCAACAAAAAGATAATGTTCATTTCCCCAATTTGGAAAGGCGGCGGCAGAGGCAGAGGAGGACGAGAAAAGGTTCCCCCTAACAAGCATATCGTAAAAGACGATTAATGAAGAGTTTGTTGAAGATCGGGTTTCACTGGGTCAAGGAGCACATATATTGTAACCTAACTGTAAGAAAAAAGTTTTCCTATTGGCCTGTTGTTACTTCAGGAAAGCCTTTTTTGAATTGGAGTACAGCATGACCAGTTAGTTCTTCACATCTTCTCACAACTGGAACCTGGTCTATCTCTCAGTGGCAAGTTCAGCTTCAGGTACAGTTCCACAAAATCATGATGAGACATGGTGTGACAGGATGTAGCCAGGTAAATTAGAGATTCCTAGATTTTCTTCTTCTTTGATCCTTCTTCCAGAAAACCTATATCAGGAGGTAGGTAGTCTTTATGAAATATATTGTTCAATTTCCCGTCATGTACCATACAGCTTTGTCTTCTGTGTGGTTGGAACAGGCCAGATTGCGTCTCTGTTGTCAGCATTCAGATGACAGTGTTGGAGAACATGCTCAGCATTTTCTGGTGCCACGCTGCAGGGACACGTCTCCGTGTTCGCAACACAAAAATGTTTGAACATATGTTTTGATTGTGATCAAGAAAATATGAATCAGAAGGAAAGAATAGGATTCGCAACCCACCAACTGTAATAATGCACACCCGCATCCGGAGAAAAACACAAAGAGAAAATATACCCTAGCTTCACAACATAAGGTAAGTGTGCTATAAACAAACTATTAGGTGTATAAAACTAATGAGCAACTAAAATAATGAGTGAGTCAATCCAGAAACTCACATGATGGTCTTAGTCTTAGTTGTAGTCAAAGTTTCAACTTCACTGCACATGGGTCACCCCATATTTGCTTCGTTCCTGTGCCAGTGAAAATTAAATGAAATGTCCCTCACTGTCCCATTTGAAAAACCGGTGAACAAACAATTAGTTCCGGCACAATTAGGAAATATGCCACAATTTAACTACAAGTTGTAAGTTAATAATGAGGAACTAACTAAACAAAATGACTGAGTTAAATTATGGAAACTCACCTAATGTTGTAATCAACAAACATGTGTTCTAAATTTAACTTCAAGTTGTAAAGAACTAATAAGGAATTAATTAATAAACAAATTGAGAGAGCTAAATCACAGAAACTCGTCTAATGTTAAAATCATGTATTCTAGAATTTAACTACAAGCCATAAAGAACTAATGAGGATCTTAACAAAATGACTGAGTGAAATCACAGAAACACACCTAATGGTGTAAACAATAACCTTGCTACATTTCAACTACCATTTGTAAGGAACTAATGAGAACCGAACTAATAGTGTAATCAACAAACAAGTCTGCTACAATTAAACTACATGCTGTATGGAATTCTTCTTCTGCTTCACATTCACTGGTTGTAAAATCCAGCTGGAAATTCTGGTTGTTCATCCATTTCTGGACTTTAACATGAGTTTTGCATGCACATCCGTTTTACAGATCTGGCTTACTTGTAAGCAGACTGTTGGTACCTCGCCTCTCATGCAGATGCTCTCCAACTTCGAAGGAAACCAAAAGGGAACTAACTAAACAAATAATTGAATTAAATCACAGAAATGACCACCTAAAAGTGGCATCAGCAAACAACAGTGCTGCTATTCTACAGGGTGTTTTAAAAGTCTCACTAAATTTTGTATGTAGAACAAATTTGCGAAACAAAGTACATAAATAATTTTTAAATTTAAAAAATGGGCTCCATGGTCAAGTGTGAAGCAATGAGTGGCTGTCATTTGCTGGAGTAACTCTTTGCACTTAAAACAGAACGGTGTTATCAGTGGAAGACATAATTTTTGAGAGTTGATCAAGTGTTTTGAAATGGCGGTCAGTAAACATGGATGGTTGTTCAAAGATTTATTGCAAGATTTATTAATATGCAACCTCCTAATTGCGATACGGTTAGAACTTTATGGTTTAAGTTATAATTAATATTTCTCTGGTACTTTCCAGTTTGCCCAAAAGAGCATTAGACTACAGCAGTGACTATAGTAACTAATTCACTGACTATATTTTTAATGATGTCATGTACTGGGGTTTTCTAATTTGTTGTGCATAAAAAAGTTTTGTGAAGCTTTACCAACACCCTTACGATAAACAAAAAAATTGGCCCTACTGACATGAAATATAAGTTCACTGAATCCACTGTAAAACATATACTAAAATGATAATTTACATGACAAAAATCATACATGGATTTGTTAAAAGTGACCTATCCTCAGACATCTTGTTCGACAAATACGCCAGGGGTCACAGCTCCAGAAGCACATGAGTAAATATCAGGCATGGTCTCAATTGTAAGGACTGCATAAGTAAACATAAATGACTGACTGACTGACTTTCTACCCCACCAGGACATCACACAAGCGATAAACACCTGATGACACAAAGTGCCACCATGCGGATGAGGATCACCGTTGAGATGTCCCCGAAACCGCGTTCAGCCATTAGGCCATATTTATGGCCAGGCTATATTGCGGCCCCTGGCATAAGCCAGAGTAGGGCTTCAAATAACGAAGAATTGCATCCTGAAAGGGACGGCAAGATAATGATACCTTTTAAACACAAATGACCCTTTTCCATGCTTATATAATCCACTGAGTATTGGTGAAAGACCATGTCTTTACAGACAAATGACCACTTGACCGGTGTTGTGGTAGGCATAAGCTGATTACCTTTACTTCCTGAGAAATTTTCAAACCGATTCAACTGGAGTCAAGGCAGCATACTAGCCAGACTCTTACCTGCCAGTCTAGGGTTCAACTCCACTTCGAGACTTGATTTATTTTCTCTCTCCAAAACTGACCTGGTTGCCCAGGTCAGCTTGGCCTAAAATTGGTACCAGAGAATGTCCTGAAAAGTAAAGGCGGCTAGTTTGATGCTGACTACATCAACTATCGAGTGCCAATTGAACTATAAAAATACCTAATGTGCTAAAGGTGTGAAATGAGCTCTTTACTTTTACTTCAATGAAGATTCCAACCGCAGGTCAGCAGACGAGTGTGCTAGCCACTGTTAATATGGCTTCCCCCAAGAATTGCATAGTATCACAAAAACATCTTGTTACAAGTGAGTAAAGATTTGACATCACAACATTTAGGGCAAACACCTGTTAGCTCCATCTCACTCCTCAACAGCCAGGGAAGGCTCCACACTAATGACATCCGTTGTCATCTTGTTTAAACTTTTCAGTGGCAGCCTAGGACACTGAGTCAACCCCAAGTGGTCTCACATCGACCGAGTAAATATCGCCTGCAGACTTGATTCGCAACCCAATGACAATCTTGCACACCACAGCCTAACAAATAGCTGACACTATATACATCAACTACTACCTTAGCTCTAGAAACAAACAAATGCAGTTGCTTTAAAGCTCAACTCCTTACATAAAAGGTGTTAAAGAAAACTAGACTTGGGACTGAAAGAGTCAAAGACAAATGCAAAAGAAGAAGGAGACTGGGTCAAACGGTAGGCATAGGTCCGTATAAAAGTGTGCCTTAATGTGGATTCGAACCATTGCTTCCCTGTGTGGAATTTGGGGCCCCATTTTGGGAAACAAGAATAGACCCACTGCCTGCCCGACAACATGTCATAAGAGTCGACTAAGTGAAAGCCTGCTTTGAAGACAGAGTAAATCAGCCTGAGAGGTAAGGAACCAACAGTCTGCATGCAAATGAGTCAGACCTGTAAAATGGATGTGCACACATCACTCAGTTTCTGGAACAGAACTAGAGTGCAGAAATGGAAGTACAACCAGAACTTTCTGCTTGAGTTTACAGCCAGTGAATGCGAAGAACAAGAAGAAGAACGTATTCTCACTAGGCCGGCACGCAAAGTGACAGCCACTATCCAACAACAGCTCTCTGATATCATGCATGCGTTCAAGAAACTATACCTATCAACTCACAAAACAATGTATAATCTTTCTCACAAAACAATGAATAATCTTTCTCACAAAACAATGTATAATCTTTCTCACAAAACAACGTATAATCTTTCTCACAAAACAGTGTATAATCTTTCTCACAAAACAATGTATAATCTTTCTCACAAAACAACGTATAATCTTTCTCACAAAACAATATATAATCTTTCTCACAAAACAATGAATAATCTTTCTCACAAAACAATGTATAATCTTTCTCACAAAACAATGTATAATCTTTCTCACAAAAAAATGTATAATCTTTCGCACAAAACAATGAATAATCTTTCTCACAAAACAACGTATAATCTTCTGCTTTGCATTTACTGGCTGTAAACTCTGGCGAAATGTTCTGACTATTCATCTGCACTTTATTTTTGTTCCAGAACCTGAGTTCTGCAAGCATATTTGTGTTACAGATCTGGCTTATTTGTGTGCAGACTGTTGGTTCATCGCCTCTCAGGGAGAATCAGTCTGGCTTGAAAGGAAACACCCCTAATTAGTCGACTTTTGCATGTCTGCTTGTTAGGGAGCAGTGAGTCTATACTTTTTTACCCTCCAAAATGGGGCTCCTGAACACACAGGGAAATGTTCATTCAACAACCTTGGACCATTATATACATTTTCCCTGGACCATCACATACATTTTCCCTGGACCATCACATACATTTTCCCTGGACCATCACATACATTTTCCCTGGACCATCACATACATTTTCCCTGGACCATCATATACATTTTCCCTGGACCATCACATACATTGTCCCTGGACCATCACATATTTTTTTCCCTGGACCATCACATACATCGTCCCTGGACCATCACATACATTGTCCCTGGACCATCACATACACTGTCCCTGGACCATCACATACATTGTCCCTGGACCATCACATATATTTTCCCTGGACCATCACATACATTGTCCCTGGACCATCACATACATTGTCCCTGGACCATCACATACATTTTCCCAGGACCATCACATACATTTTCCCTGGACCATCACATACATTGTCCCTGGACCATCACATACATTGTCCCTGGACCATCACATACATTGTCCCTGGACCATCACATACATTGTCCCTGGACCATCACATACATTGTCCCTGGACCATCACATACACTGTCCTTGGAGCTTCACATACACTGTCCCTGGACCATCACATATATTTTCCCTGGACCATCACATACATTGTCCCTGGACCATCACATACATTGTCCCTGGACCATCACATAGATTTTCAGTTTCCTCTGTCACTTCCTTCATCTCTGACAGTTGTGCAGAGGTAAGTCAAGACCCGACATCACAGCATTCAGGACATTCCCATATGTGTTCCATCCTCATCTTCAGCAGCCAGCAAAGAGTTCCCACCCTAATGATAATAGTAGCAGTTTCATTATACACTGGTCTTGTCTTTCCTCTGAGTGCAGAGTGTCGGCCAGATCTCCTGGTTCATTCCCCACCCCACTATTCTCTCCAAGGTTTACTGATCTATTTGCACTTACGCATTGTGGATTTGCTCCCACAGGGTCATGACCGCATCTAGCTTGTCTTGGATCAAGACACACCCAGTTGTGCACAACCAGCCAATCTGTCTGCCTGTTCATTTCCTAACACACCTGGATAATATGGTGAAAATATTCAAAGGATACTAACCATCAGAGACATTTGAAGTGATGCTTGCCACTGTGAACGGAGCAGGCCTTTCTCCAACTTTGACAGTTGCAAAACTTTGAGCAATTATTTCTCAAAACATGGAAACAGTGGAGACAAGAGACTGCCGTTTTAGGGCTAGGATTATTGTAAAAAATAAATCAATAAAACAAGAAACAACAAAATTAAAATACTGTATCACTAACAGATTCAGTTAATGTCTGTAGATACCCCTGTGGATTGTGGTCATCCGTGAACCTGTATGTGTCATATGATCGAGATGTCCCCGTATACGGCTTGTATGAGTTTGAGCTTTCCTTACTTGCCCTTAAGGAACTCAGATCTAGTGGGGGAATCTGCTGCTGGTGCCATTTTGTCTTTGGGATGGGTGTCAGTGGAAGAGTCTTTATATTTGAGCCGCAGCTCGTGTCTGGATGACCTTCCATGCTGGAATCATGGGATGATAATTTAGCGGTGGGAGATTCATTGTCCAGGACAGTGTATCCTGTTGTGTGCTTGTCCTGTCCTTGGTTTCGGCAGGAAAGTAAATTTGATGGGTATTCAGACTCTGTGTGACACTGAACATCAGCAGACGACAACACAGAGAGGCCTTTCTGTAAATGAGGTAAAGGTAGAGGTCGTTTGACTGTAGAATGTTCTGGATCATTCATATGACCATTCTGCTTTATGGGAGAAGGCTCATCTGTCTCTGAAAGAATAAAAAACATGTGAAATTACTCTGCTGTTATTATGGTTTTGTTATTAACAAAATATTATTAGCATTTCTTTTGACCCATTAAATATAAAAATTAGCCTAGAATGTACGGTGAGACGCAACAACAAAATTCATAATCTGTTAAAATGACAATTAATCACTGAAATCATGAAGGCTAACATACTGCAATGGTTGCAGCAGACAGACAGAATGGCAAATAAACGTTAACTGCATATTC
The DNA here is from genome assembly GCA_905116865.2 of Candidula unifasciata. Taxonomy (NCBI): domain Eukaryota; kingdom Metazoa; phylum Mollusca; class Gastropoda; order Stylommatophora; family Geomitridae; genus Candidula; species Candidula unifasciata. The sequence goes on from CAJHNH020000011.1 coordinate 200,967, forward strand.
TTTGAGACGTTGCAGAACCAACCCTAGCCATTTTTGGCTGTTTGTTATATCACTTGGCAACTTTATTTTCTGTTGTTTGCCGCTGCTTTTTGAACAGTTGGTTCTCAATACTACTCTTAAAATCAATGCAAGGTATGCTGCCAAATCACCTGCAGCTGGAATCAAACTTTGCACATCGGAATTATGAAGTGGATTTACAGCACCTAGGCCACAGATGCCGACAGATAACAGATAGATTTAGAGAAAAATACATGAGTTAGTGAAAAGTTGTTACTGCATAAGGAGAAGCAGCAAATTTCAACTGCATTTTGATTACATTAAAAGACTATATAAAGATCATACTGGAGGGAAAAGTCGGGAGTTTGCAAGCAATAAGTAGAAAGGGATACAAATGGGAGGACAAGATTAAGAAATAGATTAACAACTGTCTACAAGAATGTATATCGAGGGTGAGAAAACAGCAGATAACAGAGAGAGAGAAAAACTATGCACACGAATGAGCTGAGTGGGAGTAGACAAGAAGATGGTGAAGAGATAATATCCATACAGACATGTATACGCTGATATTAAGTGCTCGAATGGCTGCTGGAAAAGAAGAAGGAGTAGGAGCAGGAGAATGAGGAGGAGGGGGAAGGAGGTGGAGGGGAAGGAGCAGAAGAAAAAGAAAAAGCAAAAGAGGAAAACATATCTTAAAAAACAAAAAGCTTACTGATCTAATGTAGGTAACTCTGCAAATCTCACACATCTGAAACAAATATGCTTACATTGTTTAGAAATTTCAAAAATAGATAATACAAGAACTCACAAAATTCACCTTGCCCACTTCTCCTGTCAGATACATCCCGATGCGGCTTCTTGTCCCTGATTGGTGTCGCATGTGGAGGTGGGGTTTCCCCTCTCTCAACCATTTCAGACACTTCTAACGATTTCTGGTAGAGCCTCAGATCATCTTCAGCCCTAGAAATATCCCAAATACATCAAACATTCACCTGTATATAATGAGTTATACTTCAGGCCTGTTGGCCAAGATTTAGGCTCGGTCATAAGAATGTCACCAATATATGTACCTACCAATTTTAGTAAGGCGGGAGAAAGGGGGGGGGGGGTGGGTCTCAGAGGCAAAGTGGTCAAGCTGTTTGCCTCGTGCTCTGAGGGTCGTGGGCTCATTTCTCTGCGGTTTAGCTGTTCCGTGCAGAGAAAAAGACTGAGCTGTATGGGATAAAACCTGGTACAATCAAATATATCCTCTCACATTTACTAAGGCTGGGGAGATATGGGGATTTTAAACCGGAGGATTTAGGGTTGCATGTCTAGTGCTGTTGTTGCTACAGACTGTGCCAGTAAGGATGTTTCATTCTGCATCCCTCTCCCCCACCCTTCCCCACGACAGAAAAACTTCATCAACCCTTGCTGCAGAGGGTCGAACCCTGGTCTCACACACGACAGCACAATTTTGTTACCTGGACCAGCCACTCTTTTGCCAAAGGACAAACACAGTAAATCGCTAACAAAAAAGAAAGAAAGAACAAAACAGCCGAGCCATTCTCACTGGCTTTTTGGTATGTTGCTCAAGAGACATTGTAACGTCAAGACAATATTACAGGGACTGTCTAGGCCCCAAGAAACATCATTCAACCAAGGAAATACATGTCACAGGGAAACTGTTGAAACATCAATAGTCTCTCCAGTGGACTGTGGTGAAAGCAAACGTCTGCACATGACTATAAAATGATGACGATAATGATGACAGTAAAAGAAAATGTGGAAACTTACTTAACACTGTCCCCATTACTTCGTTCCTGCTTGCTTGGTGTAATCTTGTTGGCCTGTTCCAGAATGCAATATTACACAATTTACAAATTTTAAAAAGCTATGCACACAAAAAATAGAATGTTTACAGCAAGTGGGATATTAATGTTTATACACAGAACCGGATCAACACTGGTGCTATAGAGTTTGTGATTTGTAAAGAATCAACAGAGATATGTATGCATATGAGTGTAATCTAAACCGCACATAAGAATATAAGCTAATATGGAGCTGTGGGAGATAGCTAACAAAATTCCAGTGATTCAAGAGGTGAGGAGAAGATGGTGGCATTGGCTAAGACACACAATGACACAAAAACATTGACTACATTAACTTGAATGCACTTGCACTGAACCCACAAGTGAGAATAAACATTAAGGGATGAAAAAAGAAAGAACATTCAGTCCAGCAAGAAAACTACTGTGACCACACTAGGAGTACTTCTAGTATTTCCCATGGTCTCTGAGTAGTGAGACTGCACGCTCGTGTGCATCACTGTGAAGGTAAAAAATCCCTTGGCAGTTGGAAATTAAAAAGAGTAGCCTAACAGCGCTGCCCGGGCAAAATTTGGAGTTTAAAATTTACCCAAAGTATTTCAGGATGTTCGCCGGTGCTACAGAGTCTGTGCACTGTGCTGAGCTTCTTTGGACTCAGACTTGAGTTGGAAGAAGAACAGAGCACTTATAAGTTACAACCCGTGTGCCATGATGTTGATCCGTTGTTCAAACTTCATGTGTACTAACTTCAGTCCGTCTCCAAGATTATAAAAACTTTGTGTAATCTGTGGATGGAAACTGAAGTACTTAGGAAACATCTGTGTGATCCTTTACAAATAAAATGAAATTATCTATGAAAGTCACTACCCACAGTTACTGGATAATCACCACAAGCCCAAACTAAAGGCTCTCCAGTCTCTTAGAGTGTCATTTTCATTTATTGCTTTGGAGATGTTTTTTTTTCTTTTTTACCCACAGAGACAAGCTACACGGTCTGCTTGCCACATGAAGCATAATAAGTCATGCAGACTCACCTTCCTAGGCTGTGTCTTTGTGACTGGGATTTCCCCTAGAGAAGACACTTGGTTCTCTGAGTTCTTCTCTCGCTCTCTGATGATAAAGTCATATGTAGACATCCCTTTATAGACTGAAAAGAAAAATTTGAAAATAATTGCATAAGCAGTTCCAGACTCAAAGTTATCTAAAGTAAAGAACAATCCTGGCTGGATATCATAGGCTGAAATCTCTTATCTCCTCGTGCGAGTTCTGGGACTCCATTATCAGGGGATGGGGTAGATAAACCCAGTGCCCCCCTCCTTTCCACCCAAACTCTAAGCATATATAAGTAAAGTAAAAATCCCTTTACACGCCCTTAGACGCATCGGGCATATGGGAAGAGCACCCATAATTTTTACAGACCAATCGGCACTCGGTGGGTAATGTGGTCAGCATTACGTCGGCCGTCTTTACTTTCCCAGGACAGCTCATCCTGGTACCCATTTGAGGCTGGGTCCACCTGCGACGTCCCATACCACGATAAAAATCCACGCAGCCCGCAGTGGGTTTCGATCGTGGTACGTTAGATTACAAGTCCAACTCCCAATGCCTTAGCCACGGACGCCGCTAAGCATTTACAAAAGGCAACTAATTATCGGTGATGTCGGAGTGCACCTGTTTTCAAGATGAGGAACCAACAGACTGGACAGAAGTAAGCCTCATCTGTAAAACAAATGTGAAGACAAAACTCATCTTCTAGAACAATAACCAAACCCAGAAGTGGAGAAACAACAAAAACTTTCTGATAGAGTTTACAGCTGGTGAACATTTTTTTTTTTAAATAACAAGAAATCCCCACAAAGGCAGAGTTTCAAAATAGAGCCAGGTGGACCTGGCTGGATCTAAGTGGACCCAGGCTTCCAACCTAGACAGGTAAGATAAATTAATGGACTGTTGGTTTTTTCTACCTCTCCACTGTGGCTCCTGCATAAACTGGATACCTGAGTGAGTGGATGAGTGAAAGAGACAAGCGGGTGAGTGAAAGAGACACATGACAAGTGGGTGGGTGAATGATACCCATGAGAAGTGGGTCAGTGAAAGAGACAAGCGGGTGAGTGAAAGAGACACATGACAAGTGGGTGGGTGAATGATACCCATGAGAAGTGGGTCAGTGGATAAGACTGATCACAATGGGGCTGTGGATGAGACCCAAAATAAGTGAGTGGGTGGATTAGACCCATGACAAGTGGGTGGATAGATTTGATCCATGACAAGTGGGTGGGTGGGGTAGGATCTATGACAAGTGAGTGAGACCCAGGACAAGTGGGTGGGTGGATGAGATCTATGACAAGTGGATGGGTGGATGAGATCTATATCAAGTGGATAGGTGGATGAGACCCATGACAAGTGGGTGGGTGGATGAGATCCATGACAAGTGGGTGGTAGGATGAGACCCATGACAAGTGGGTGGGTGGATGAGATCCATGACAAGTGGGTGGGTGGAATAGATCCATGACAAGTGGGTGGGTGGATGAGATCCATGAAAGAGGGTGGGTGGATGAGATCCATGACAAGTGGGTGGGTGGATGATATCTATGACAAGTGGGCGGGTGGATGAGACCAATGACAAGTAGGTGGGTGGAAGACCCATGACAAGTGGGTGGGTGGGTGAGATCCATGAAAAGTGGGTGGGTGGATAAGACCTATGTCAAGGGGGTGGGTGGAGTACATGTGACAAGAGGAGGAGCAACAAACACATGGGACATGGTGGATCACTTACTCAGCCAGATATGAAACTGGGTCAGGTGGACCAGAAACCCAAAGGCAATGACAGCAAGCACCACGGTGATGACATCAAATGTCAGGAACAAGGAGTCTGCAACTGGCTTCTGAAACATCTCCAAGGTGGCTGGCCTCTCACTTTCACTTTCAATGGCATCTACAAATAAACAAGGAGATCATTCATATTTAAAGAGTCATTACTTGTTACATTGTTTTTGATCATATTGTTGCTTTGTGTTTATTTACAGCACGGCTTGTTGCCAACACGTCTAAATTTGTTACTACATTTATTGTCTAGGTTCACCTTTCTGTTGAAGTTTGTAAGTCATTCATCATCATCAGAATCACCATCATTAGAATCATCATCATCATCATCAGCATTATCATTATAATCTTATCAGCATCATTGTTATTATCATCATAATCATTATCATCATAATTATCAGTATGATCAACATTACCAGTATAGTCACTATCAGCATCCTCATAATCATCAACAGCATCATCATAATCATCATCATCATAATCATCATCAACATTATCATCATCATCATAATCATCAACAGCATCATCAAAATCATCAACATTATCGGCATCATCATCAGCGGCTACAGCATCACCATTATCATCAAAACCATCAACATCATCATAATCATCATAATCATCAGCTCTGGAATGCTCATACTGGACAAGGGAGACATTCTGAAGACCATTTATGAACGAATGCTGACAGAAGACGCAAGGTTAGATGAAATAACATGTCTAAGAATGTGTGAACGAGGAATCAGAGGTTGATATGGGAAGGAGGGAGGTATGAGAGGAAGAGATGGATATGTTTATAATCAGTGTGCTGTGGGAACAGTTACCATCTATACCTTCAGACATCTGCTGTGGGAACAGTTACCATCTTTACCTTCAGACATCTGCTGTGGGAACAGTTACCATCTATACCTTCAGACGTCTGCTGTGGGAACAGTTACCATCTTTACCTTCAGAAGTTTGCTGCGGAAATAGTTACCATCTATACCTTCAGACGTTTGCTGTGGGAAGCAGAGAATCTATGGGCATGCCCGGCTCTTTTCCTCCACTTGTGGGTCTTGGTAAAACTCATAAATACTACACTACTTATACAACTAATTTTACTGTGGGTTCCTGGGCTGCACTGTGGGAAAACCAATAAGAGACCCACTGCCGCCCCAACGAGCAAGTAAGAGTTGACTAACTGGGGGCTTCCTTCAAAGTCGGAGAGTATCTTGCGTGAAGAGACAGGAACCAACAATCTGCATACAAATATGTCAGATCCATAAAAGGATGTGGACCCAACACTCAGATTTGAAACAAGACTAAAGCCCAGAGATGGACGAACAACTAAAACCGTCTGCTAAAGTTTACAGCTGGTGAGTGCGAAGAAGAAGAAGAAGACTATTACAGCTACTACTGCTTTTACTACTTTCACAACTACAGCTATATTTATTACTATTATTGCAAATACTACTAATTATGGTGCTGCCGCCATGACCACTACTACTGTAACTACTGATACCATCAATGCTACTATTGTTACAACTATACAATGCTAAAGAAAACTACATTAACAATACATGTCCTGCAAAAGAGATCATATTCCACACACACATAACAGTAAAAAAATTACCTTTGTAGACTTGAAAAATGTGACCATTTGATTTGTCAATGAAGAAGCCAATGAAAAGTGTTAAACCAACACATGTGACAATGAGGGAAGCCATTATAGCAAAGAGCAGCGTGGCAAAGAACCATCTGGAAAATAAACAACAGTTAACATATGAAGTAAATAAACAGAGTATGATACAACCCGGGAACGAAACTGCAGGAACAAATTAACTCAGGTAACACATTTATTGTCAAACTGGATAATGAAAATACCCTCAAGAATTCTGTAAACTAAAGCTAGACATACTTGCAATGTAAACTAACTCTGGACACAAAGATGCCACAAACAAAATATGGATAAACAATGATGCTGTAATCTGAATCGGCAAATGAAATAATACTACAAACTAAATCTAAATATACAATAGTGCTATAAACTAAATCTAGACAGGTAATGGTGCTATAAACTAAATCTAAACATACAATAGTGCTAGAAACTAAATCTAGATATACAATGGTGCTATAAACTAAATCTATATGTACAAGAGGGCTATAAACTAAACCTAGACATACAACAGTGCTATAAACTAAATCTAGACATACAACAGTGCTAAAACTAAATCTAGACATCCAACAGTGCTATAAACTAAATCTAGACGTACAACAGTGCTACTGACTAAATCTAGACATACAACAGTGCTACTGACTAAATCTAGACATACAACAGTGCTACTGATTAAATCTAGACATACAACAGTGCTACTGACTAAATCTAGACATACAACAGTGCTACTGACTAAATCTAGACATACAACAGTGCTACTGACTAAATCTAGACATACAACAGTGCTATAAACTAAATCTAGACATACAACAGTGCTATAAACTATATCTAGACATACAACAGTGCTATAAACTATATCTAGACATACAACAGTGCTATAAACTATATCTAGACATACAACAGTGCTACTGACTAAATCTAGACATACAACAGTGCTATAAACTAAATCTAGACATACAACAGTGCTATAAACTATATCTAGACATACAACAGTGCTATAAACTATATCTAGACATACAACAGTGCTATAAACTATATCTAGACATACAACAGTGCTATAAACTATATCTAGACATACAGACTAAATCTAGACATACAATGGTGCTACTGACTGAATCTAGACACAGTAAAAAGGTAAAGATAAAGTCGGGAGATGTGAACCAGCGTCATTGCACACGGTTATAAACCATAAGCACGCCCAGATGTTCTGCTGTAAAAGTATCAGATGCAGTTTGGCATGGCTGCATTCTCACTAGATGGCCGAACCATTTCATTCTTTGTCTGTCAATATAATCCAGACATGGTCTTATTTCAACTTTCTCTCTAATGCTGATAATAACCCTGCCTCTTCTTGTTTTGTTAGTGACCTTGCGGAGACCGCACATTTCACATGTAGTTATTGTCTGTTTTAGTGCCCTCAACACCCATACTTTTCATGTCCCACTCGTATTCCTCATTCTGACATCGTAGAAGCTGATCTAAACATCATCTCAACATTTGTAACTCACCACAGATGATGTCATTAGAGACTCCGCTATCCTCCCATCCCACAAGTGTTATCTAACCATTTAAGCCTTCGGAGACTGAGAACTGAGAAAACTGCTGTGATACCTGTGTGTGTGTGTGTGTGTTTGTTTTTGTTTTTTTAATCCCCCCAATACCTCAATGTTAGTGATCTTGTCTTGCTACTTAACTCCAAGAATTTTTCTTAGGCATTGCTTCTTCTTCTTCGCGTTCCACAGCTGTCCACTTTGGTGGAAAGTTCTGTTTGCTTGTCGACTACTGAACTGCAGTCGTGTTCCAGAACCTGAGTGTTGCGTGTGCATCAGTTTTACAGATCTCATTCTCTTGAATACAGACTGTTAGTTCCTTGCCTCTCCGGCAGATGCACTCCGACTTCAAAGGAAGCTCCCCAATTAGTCGACTCTTATGACATGCTTTTTGGGTAGGCAGTGGGTCTATTCTTGTTTTCCCCATAATGGGCCCTGGAACCCACCTGGTGATCTTATGCATTGCAAGATATAAAGATGCTGTAAACAAAATCTAGACACAAACTACACTTGACCACACACATTGTTACAAACTACAGAAATTACATTTAGGCATACAAGTGCAAGGAATTAAACTAGAGACACTCAAACTGGAAACAGGGCTACTAAGCAAGATCTAGCCACACAGGTAGAGTCAAAATACTCACTTATAATTACGATCACCCACACAGTTGTTTAACCAGCGACAGTGGTGATCAAAACCTGCTACACACTTGTTACAGGCGCTGCAATGTTTGGCTTTGGGGTCTCTGTAAATAAAGTGTACAGTTTATATTTTGGATTTCAATTCCAAGCTGGCAATATGCTGAAACCTTTCAAAGTGTAAAAAAAATGCAATAAATTCTGTGAACATTATCTTGCCTAGATTTTAGTTTCTAAGATGGAAAAGTTTAGGCATTTGTGTTTTAATGCATTTCTTTCGCAGAAGTCCAGGGGAATTAACTGTTTGGTAGTATGAACAACCAGAGACAAATTACTACTGATGTCAACATGATTCACAGCCAGCCAACAAACAGGCTGTCATATCATTAGACCATATTTATGGCCGGGCTATATTGAGGCCCCTGGCGTGAGCCAGAGTAGGGCTTCAAATAACGAAAAATTGCATCCCACAAAGGGATGGCAAGATACACAAAAGATACACTTCGACTGACTGACTGACTTTCTACCCCACCAGGACATCACACACTTGATAAACACCTGATGACACAATGTGCCACTATGTGGGTGAGGATCGCCGTGGAGAGGTCCCAGAAACCGCATTCAGCCTTTAGGCCATATTTATGGCCAGGCTATATTGTGGCCCCTGGCAAGAGCCAGAGTAGGACTTCAAATAACGAAAAATTTCATCCTAAGAAGGATGGGAAGTGCTTGAACTATCCTGAAGATGCACTAGTTTGGCTCTGGTCACAATGTGTGATACACATGATCGATTATGAATTTTACTATTTTTGCCACATTTAGAAGCTGTCACCAAAGGGGTCTGATAGTAAACTCTTTTTTTGTTATATTAAAACAGACACTGCAGAATTCACTTACTGAACGCTGACTTCACAAAGAGCACAGAACTTGTCCTCGATGGCATGTCTGTGTTTTGACCTGTCCAGTTTCTGAACCTTCTTGTTACCTCCTTTGTCTCTGACAGCGCTAATGGCTGGGTCAAGGCTGGTCGCAACAACCAATGTGGTGACAAGGCCAATCACAAAAATTGTGGTCACCTGCATAGGTCAAGGTTAAGGGAACAAACATTTACGAAGAACAATGTGATGGCGGTGTCACTTTTCAGCCATTTTTTACTGTACAGTCGAGTCCACTTAAGTCGAACTCGGATAAGTCAAATTTCGGTTAAGTCAACATGACCAGCTTAGTCCCGGCAATTTTCTCTATTGTGTGTGTTGTCTGGATAAGTAGAAGTCCTGATAAGTGGAAGCATTTTCTTAGGTCCCTGTGACTTCTACTTATCCAGACTCGGCTGTTTTTACAAATACTAGTAGTACTTGTGTTCTACTTTTCTTCCCTGTATTTGTTCTCAAGGGCTTCTGGCAAGCTGAATTGTGGTTTACAGATAGGCATCAATATCTGCGCCTTTTAGCAGAGAGCTTCTGACCTCAGCAAATTCTCAATTAGTCGTCTTTTACAACACGCTTGCTGAGGGGTAGTGGGTGTATTCTTTTCTTTTTTCCCACTTAAAATGGGTTGACAGCCCACACGGGGAAACTGTGTGATCACCACCAAACAAAAACTGTATGAATAATTTCTTCACTTGACTTTTTCCCCCGTATGTTTGACCCCATATATGTTATTGTGACCAGGGTCACTTCTAGAATGGACAAAGGATACACAGTACAGGGGGATCTGTGAGGCGGATATTAAACTTGGGATAAAGCAGCCGTAGTGGATGATGACAAAGTACACAATAACAATCCAGGCTACAACCTGAGGAATATTTAAAAAAATCATGAATATAATATACAGATTATCTTCACACTGTTAACAGCTGGTATTTAAACTATCATGAGAATGCACATAAAATCTGTTAGAAGCCTAGTAAATTCTGATATTTAAACTTAGTTGATCTGTTAACATGCGGCAGGTACACTATCTGTTAACATGCGGCAGGTAAACTATCTGTTAACATGTGACCAGTAAATTATCTGTTAACATGTGCCCGGTAAACTATCTGTTAACATGTGGTAGGTAAACTATCTGTTAACATGTGGCAGGAAAACTATCTGTTAACATGAGGCAGGTAAACTATCTGTTAACATGTGGCAGGTAAACTATTTGTTAACATGTGGCAGGTAAACTATTTGTAAACATGGGGCCGGTAAACAATATGTTAACATGTGACCAGTAAACTATCTGTTAACAAGTGGCCGGTAAACTATCTATTAAAATGTGGTAGGTAAACTATCTTGGAAATTTGAAACATTTTGTAAAGATATTATCACTTTAAATGTTTAACTTTTTGAACATACAATTTTATTAAATCTTAACATTGGAATACAACATCTATTTTGAAAGTGTTAACCTTTACCAAATTAATTCTTGGTAAATCACTTTGAAAAACTGTGATTCAATGCCCCCCCCCCCCCCCAACAAGCATGCTGTAACAGTAAACTAATTTTGTATGTTGCTTTTGAAGTTGGAGTGCATCAGCCTTAGCAGCAAGGAACCAACAGTCTGCATACAAATAAGCCAGATCTGTAAAATAGAGGTGCATGCACAATTCAGGTTCTGGAACAAGACTGAAGTCCAGAAGTGGATGAGCAACCAGAACTTTCTGGCAGAGTTTGCAGCTAGTGAACACACACGCACACACAAAAAGAAGAAAAATATAAACTGGTCCTTCATTCTTCTCTTTTTACTTCATTGTTATGCAAACACTAACAGGCAAACTGAAACACAAACTTCACTCAAATAGTGAAAATGAAACAAAGGACAACGAATCAAACCTGTAGCGAATGCCACGGACAGTTCCAGCCATGGTTTCGACTGTGTTCATTATATTTCACATCTTCTGTGGTAGACATGTTAAGCTGAGGCTGTTGAAAAAATCTGGACTAAAACAGGAAGCTCAGTAGTGAACCCGAAAGCTGGCTATTCCAGCAATCTCTTTTTGTGTCATGCCTCCTGGCAAGTTGACCACTGACTAGTGTGTGTAGCCTGTTTGTCAAAATGTACACACAAAGACACAACTTTTAGTTAAATAAACAAGAACACAAGGTTGCAAAGACTGTATGATAGTGTTCTAGCACTGACCTGTAGTTCAATGACTCTTATGACTTGGTGTCATTCATTCCATGGTGTCAGGATTCTATCTTGGTGTCATTCATTTCATGGTGTAAGGATTCTATCTTGGTGTCATTCATTCCATGGTGTAAGGATTATATCTTGGTGTCATTCATTCCATGGTGTAAGGATTCTATCTTGGTGTTATTCATTCCATGGTGTAAGGATTATATCTTGGTGTCATTCATTCCATGGTGTAAGGATTATATCTTGGTGTCATTCATTCCATGGTGTCAGGATTATATCTTGGTGTTATTCATTTCATGGTGTAAGGATTATATCTTGGTGTTATTCATTCCATGGTGTAAGGATTATATCTTGGTGTCATTCATTCCATGGTGTAAGGATTATATCTTGGTGTCATTCATTCCATGGTGTAAGGATTATATCTTGGTGTTATTCATTCCATGGTGTAAGGATTATATCTTGGTGTCATTCATTCCATGGTGTAAGGATTCTATCTTGGTGTCATTCATTCCATGGTGTAAGGATTATATCTTGGTGTCATTCATTCCATGGTGTCAGGATTCTATCTTGGTGTTATTCATTTCATGGTGTAAGGATTATATCTTGGTGTCATTCATTCCATGGTGTCAGGATTCTATCTTGGTGTTATTCATTTCATGGTGTAAGGATTCTATCTTGGTGTCATTCATTCCATGGTGTAAGGATTATATCTTGGTGTCATTCATTCCATGGTGTAAGGATTCTATCTTGGTGTTATTCATTCCATGGTGTAAGGATTATATCTTGGTGTCATTCATTCCATGGTGTAAGGATTATATCTTGGTGTCATTCATTCCATGGTGTCAGGATTATATCTTGGTGTTATTCATTTCATGGTGTAAGGATTATATCTTGGTGTTATTCATTCCATGGTGTAAGGATTCTATCTTGGTGTCATTCATTTCATGGTGTAAGGATTCTATCTTGGTGTCATTCATTCCATGGTGTAAGGATTCTATCTTGGTGTTATTCATTCCATGGTGTAAGGATTCTATCTTGGTGTCATTCATTCCATGGTGTAAGGATTCTATCTTGGTGTCATTCATTCCATGGTGTCAGGATTATATCTTGGTGTCATTCATTCCATGGTGTCAGGATTCTATCTTGGTGTCATTCATTTCATGGTGTCAGGATTCTATCTTGGTGTCATTCATTCCATGGTGTCAGGATTCTATCTTGGTGTCATTCATTCCATGGTGTCAGGATTCTATCTTGGTGTCATTCATTCCATGGTGTCAGGATTCTATCTTGGTGTCATTCATTTCATGGTGTCAGGATTCTATCTTGGTGTCATTCATTTCATGGTGTCAGGATTCTATCTTGGTGTCATTCATTCCATGGTGTAAGGATTATATCTTGGTGTCATTCATTCCATGGTGTAAGGATTCTATCTTGGTGTCATTCATTCCATGGTGTCAGGATTCTATCTTGGTGTCATTCATTCCATGGTGTAAGGATTCTATCTTGGTGTCATTCATTCCATGGTGTCAGGATTCTATCTTGGTGTCATTCATTCCATGGTGTCAGGATTCTATCTTGGTGTCATTCATTCCATGGTGTCAGGATTATATCTTGGTGTCATTCATTTCATGGTGTAAGGATTATATCTTGGTGTCATTCATTCCATGGTGTAAGGATTATATCTTGGTGTCATTCATTTCATGGTGTAAGGATTATATCTTGGTGTCATTCATTCCATGGTGTAAGGATTATATCTTGGTGTCATTCATTCCATGGTGTCAGGATTCTATCTTGGTGTCATTCATTCCATGGTGTAAGGATTCTATCTTGGTGTCATTCATTCCATGGTGTAAGGATTCTATCTTGGTGTTATTCATTTCATGGTGTAAGGATTCTATCTTGGTGTCATTCATTCCATGGTGTAAGGATTATATCTTGGTGTTATTCATTTCATGGTGTAAGGATTCTATCTTGGTGTCATTCATTCCATGGTGTAAGGATTCTATCTTGGTGTCATTCATTCCATGGTGTAAGGATTCTATCTTGGTGTTATTCATTCCATGGTGTAAGGATTCTATCTTGGTGTCATTCATTCCATGGTGTAAGGATTCTATCTTGGTGTCATTCATTCCATGGTGTAAGGATTCTATCTTGGTGTCATTCATTCCATGGTGTAAGGATTCTATCTTGGTGTCATTCATTCCATGGTGTAAGGATTATATCTTGGTGTCATTCATTCCATGGTGTAAGGATTATATCTTGGTGTCATTCATTCCATGGTGTAAGGATTATATCTTGGTGTCATTCATTCCATGGTGTAAGGATTATATCTTGGTGTCATTCATTTCATGGTGTAAGGATTCTATCTTGGTGTCATTCATTCCATGGTGTAAGGATTATATCTTGGTGTCATTCATTTCATGGTGTAAGGATTATATCTTGGTGTCATTCATTTCATGGTGTAAGGATTCTATCTTGGTGTCATTCATTCCATGGTGTAAGGATTATATCTTGGTGTCATTCATTTCATGGTGTTAGGATTATATCTTGGTGTCATTCATTCCATGGTGTAAGGATTCTATCTTGGTGTCATTCATTTCATGGTGTAAGGATTCTATCTTGGTGTCATTCATTCCATGGTGTAAGGATTCTATCTTGGTGTCATTCATTTCATGGTGTCAGGATTCTATCTTGGTGTCATTCATTCCATGGTGTTAGGATTCTATCTCGGTGTCATTCATTCCATGGTGTAAGGATTCTATCTTGGTGTCATTCATTCCATGGTGTAAGGATTCTATCTTGGTGTCATTCATTCCATGGTGTAAGGATTCTATCTTGGTGTCATTCATTTCATGGTGTAAGGATTATATCTTGGTGTCATTCATTCCATGGTGTAAGGATTATATCTTGGTGTCATTCATTTCATGGTGTAAGGATTCTATCTTGGTGTCATTCATTCCATGGTGTAAGGATTATATCTTGGTGTCATTCATTCCATGGTGTAAGGATTCTATCTTGGTGTCATTCATTTCATGGTGTAAGGATTCTATCTTGGTGTCATTCATTCCATGGTGTAAGGATTCTATCTTGGTGTCATTCATTTCATGGTGTAAGGATTATATCTTGGTGTCATTCATTTCATGGTGTAAGGATTATATCTTGGTGTCATTCATTCCATGGTGTAAGGATTATATCTTGGTGTCATTCATTCCATGGTGTAAGGATTATATCTTGGTGTCATTCATTCCATGGTGTAAGGATTATATCTTGGTGTCATTCATTCCATGGTGTAAGGATTCTATCTTGGTGTCATTCATTCCATGGTGTTAGGATTCTAGTTAGTTAGTTAGTTAGTTAGTTAGTTAGTTGGGTTATCCTCATTGCACTCCGGACATGTCCATAGGTGCTCAGATCCTCCCCTCAGTATGAACCCCAACGTCCGATGGCTAATAGTACCAGTTCTATGTTGATTAACAAGTCTTCTGGCGTAACTAGTGTGTGTCTCGTTTTTTGCTGTGCCGATCTTAATTCCCAAGTCTGCCATTCTGGCGAGTGATGTGGATTCACTGCCAACAAAGTCGTCTATCCTTCCCATTTCTCTGAGGGCATTGATAATATCAGCATGATCCATAGGCTGACCGTCGGTAGTGATAGCGGATCCAGCCAACCTGTCAGCTCTTTCATTTCCATCGACGCCTGCGTGTCCCGGAACAAAAATAAAGGTGACTCCACGGACAGTGGACTTCTGTAATGATTCAAGCCATTGTCTTCGCACTGAACCTGCCTGAACCCTCCGGATCATACTCATTGAATCACTGAGTATACACACGCGGGTGTATTTTTGTGTTTCAAGCCAGGCAAGTGCTTGTGTCACTGCCATCACCTCCATCGTCATGCTGCTGGTTGTCATGGAGAAGGCGCCGTTGGCTTCTTTGACTGTTCTGCCCGCTGAGCGTGCTGTAAATGCCCATGCGCTTCTTCTTTGGCGTATAACGGATCCGTCTGTATAGATTATTGCATCTGCTTCGTCTGAATTTTCACCGATGAGAGCGTTGACCTCTGCATTAACAGCAACAGGATTCTCTTCTCTACATCGCCTGTTGAGTGTGACAATACAGGAAAATGTACAAATAAACGCCTGAGGCACAGGTATCCATTCTGCACCAGGTATGATGTCGGTTAGGCTGCATATTTGCCTAATAACATCTTCTGCCCGACCTAGCCACGATTTCCCCCTCTTCAGTCTGTCGCCCTTTTCACTAAAAAGCGCTTGATGCAGTGGGTGTTTCTTATCAGCACATATTTTGAGATATGCCCGAGCCCTCCACATCCTGATCCTTTGGTTCATTGTTGGAAAGTCAAGTAGATACCTCATTGCTCCACAGGATGTGTCTCTAGTACATCCCAAAATAATGCGCATGGATTCATTTTGCACCTTTTCGAGTCGTTCAATCTGGGTAGCACTGACAGTGAGGATGGCCAGAGCGTATTCAATGGGGGAAAGGACCAGACCGTAGAATAGAAGTATTAGTAGTCTTTGCTCAATGTTGGAAGCAGCCATAATCCTCATTGCAGATAGACCTTTGCGTGCTTTTGTTATCACATGGTCAACGTGTTCCCTGAATGACAAGCTGCGATCGAACCTCACCCCGAGAAACGTCATAACGTTGGTTCTGATCAATACATTATTACGCATTTTCACTTCTGGTAAGTCCGACTTGACAATGTGATTGTTCAAAGAGAACCATGACACTGATGCCTTCGAAGGATTGACATAGGCATTGGAACCATCACACCAGGCGGCAATTCGATCGAGTTCTTTGTGCATAGTGCTGGCGATCTCCTGTCTATCACGCCCTCGTCGATAAATCAAAATGTCATCAGCAAATGACAAAGTCCTCCCCTTTCCTTTCAACTGCTGCTCAGTGATCATCACCGTATAAACGTTGAATAAGACTGGTGATAGCGGTGATCCCTGTGGCAAGCCTGGACATATCGTTTGCGGTTCTGAGGACCAGCTACCACATCTTAGTACAATCTTTCTCTGGAACAGGACCGCAGCAATCCAGCGGATCAGAATAGGATTAACTTCTAGTCTAAGCAGTAATTGCATTAAATAATCGTATGGTACTTTATTGTAGGCATCTTCTAAGTCCAACACTGCCGTACATGTCTCTTCTTTAATCTGAAATCCCTCGTACACATCGTAGGCGAAAACTGCAGCATTGAACCATGTCTCTTTATTTAACCTGTACCCTCCAAGTGTTGGTGGGAACTTATCATGTAGTTCCAAGTAGGTGGTCAATCTTTGTGCGACAATTTTTTCCAAAAGTTTTCCAACAGTATTCTGCATCGAGATGATTCTGTAGCTGCAGATCTTCGAGTGGTCTTTATTAGGCTTTGGTAGTGGGAACAAATAACTATGGAGCCATTCCTCTTGTATCTGGCCACTCTGGATGCTGATATTGAATTCCTTTGCCACGCTTTTTAAATCAGCCTTCGACATCATCAGCATGTCGTTGTATCGGATGCCGTCAGGGCCTGGAGCAGTGCTGCGCGATTTCTTGAGGCAAGTTCTTAAGGTATCTGCAGTGATTGTGAGATCAGTGCCTAGCACAGTGTTCTCGCACAGCATCGACAGTTTCATCTTAACCCCTATTCTTGTAGCTTCGTCTTTTTGGTCAGTTTGCTCCAAGTAGCGCGCCAGAAGGGTTTTTCCTTTATCAGCATCAGTTCTCTGCCATATCAGGTCTGTACCCTGAAAATCAGGAATACCCCTTGGTCGTGTGGCGCCGTGCATGCTCCGTTGAAGGCGCCAGAATGTCACAAGAGATCCCTCGGAGCAAACGCTCTTGCAGAATTCGTTCCATTTCGCTGTCTTAGCTTCCTTCGCAATTAACTTGAAAGCCACTGTCTGCTTGTTGACCTCATCTTTCAGACTGATCAGGCGTTCAGAAAGTGACGGATCAATTTTCCTTGCCTTTTGCCATGCCTTGACAGCTTTCCTTTTTTCTAGCCACACCATGTTGACTACTTCATTCCACCATGGTGGCTGGGCCCATCTCTCCCGCCGTCTGCGATCTGCTCTTGTTTTACGTCGTCAGATTTTGCTAATGGCATCTTGCCCTGTACGGTCATATATAAAAGCAGGCACATTGATTACATGACCTTTGTTGTTGCTCTTCTCTACCAGGATGACGCAAGGAAAGTGATCACTGTCGTGGTATCCCAGTGTGCTCCACCTGAATCCTGGTGCAATGGAGGGAGACACTAGGGCCAGGTCAATTACGCTGTCAGAATCCCCTTGTCGTGTTGCCATTCGGGTAACCTTTCCGTCGTTCAAGCATACTAGATTGGCAGACACTAGGGCATCCTCCAGGTCTTCCCCCTGTTTATTAGTGATTACATTGCCCCACTGGTGTCCTCTGGCGTTGAAATCTCCGCAGTAAAGGACTTTCTTTTCCTCCGTCTGGAGCAAACTCTGCCATTTCGCTGTATCCACCTTTCCATTGCAGGCGTACACATTGACAATCACAAACTGGGCCGGGCCCATCACTCTGACTGCGTGTACTTGTAGGTCGTCATTATTCCACTTAGACATGTCCACCTCAGACACCGGTATGTGGTCACGAACAAGAATGAGCTGTCCGAGGTGCCGTCTATTGTAGAAGGATTGGAAGCCCGCAATTTTAATGATCTCGTCACCGAGGTGTGTTTCCTGTAGGACAACAATGTCGTTGCTGTAGAGGAGCTTCTCAAAAATGGGTCGGCGTTGACTAAACGAAGCGCAGTTCCAGTAGAGAACACGAACATACTTTAAACTGAGTCTTTCACATTTCAGCCACTTCCTGCAGGCGCCACCGTGCTTGCCTGTTCGCGTTCTCCTTGTCCGTCTACGGGTTGTTTTGAATTGGTAAATAGTCGCCATCGGACGTCGAATACACCCTGAGGGAAGTCTAAACTCACGTGCATGTACTCCATTGCATGGTTCAGACCCCATTCCGATGAAACTTTCACATTATACGTGAGCGAAAATAGCTAATTTGCGCCATTCGCCTCAACGGACGAAAAAGCGTACCACCATTGTGGCTGTTTACACCGGAAGTAAGGATTCTATCTTAGCGTGATTCATTCCATGGTGTTAGGATTCTATCTTGGTGTCACTCATTCCATGGTGTAAGGATTCTATCTTGGTGTAATTCATTCCATGGTGTAATAATTATGTCTTGGTGTCATTCATTCCATGGTGTCAGGATTCTACCTTGGTGTCATTCACTCCATGGTGTCAGGATTTTATCATGGTGTCGTTCATTCCATGGTGCAATGACTCTAAAACTTGGTGTTCTAGCACCGACACATAGTTCAGTTATACTGTTTTCAAGCTTTATCAATGTCCTATCCAAAGCCAACATTATTTATTCATCTCATGATTCACTGGAATGTGTTTAGTTCTCCCACAACATCTACCATACAATTTAATGCCTTCTATTCTGCATAAACTCTCTCCTGTTTTATTTGTCCTTAAACAGTCTGTAACTTAGACATTGTGTACATGCTTTGTGACTACAGGGTCCGAGGTTCGAACCCAGCAATCTGGCACAGTATAGTGTTGGTTTCAACAGCTGTATCAAGAGTCAATGATTCAGAAAGCAATGACAAACTACTGCAGTAAGATTGCCTAGTGAAATCACAAACAGTATTAAAACTGCTGGGGTTGGTTTTGCAATGTCCTGCAAAGGACATTTAACAAAATGTTTTTTATTTTTTTTTAACTAGCTACGGAAGCCCAGTGGCAAACATGTCTGCCTGCCATATAATTGACATTTGTTCAAATACCCTCTGAGATAGGATACCTTTTCCCCAATCCTGAGCACCACAAACAAAAAATGGGTACTAGAAAATGTTATGGTAAAGCACCTAAACATAAAAATCACACGTAATGATATTAGCACTAGATAAACCCTGCAGTGAGAAAACTTGGCTGCAATATAACTGGAACATCTCTGCACTGGAACCCCTAGGGTCAACAGAATAAAGACAGACCCATAAACACATGGAGAGATAAAAACTAAGGAGTGAAGTAAACATGAATGGCGTATGAGGTAAACTGCACGTCATGGCAACGAATTCATTCACTGGCACCTTTCCGTCTTTCCAGAGGATAGTGTTATATTGCGCTATGAGGAAACATGAGACTCATAGCCCATGGCGATGGCGAGTGTGACTAGCAAAACCCACCCGTGTCAAGAAAAGTCTTCCATAATGATAGCATGGGATTTCAGGACCATTGTTAACAACATTTGTGTTTAATCCGTTTCTTTTCAGACGCCCAGCTCTCATCATTTCTGCATTCATTTCTTCCTTCAGTCTCATTCCCTTCCTGATTTGCCCTTTCCCCATAACACGGTCCATGGCATTTTGTTCCCATGAGTCCGCCTCAATACCTGTATCATTCATGTCCCGCTTGCATACATCTTTATAACATAGTAGAGGTCGGCCTCGACATCTTCTTCCTGTCTTCAGTTCACCAAAAAAGATGTCCTTAAGGACTCTGCCATCCTCCATTCTCCAGGTGTGACCCAGCCACCTGAGCCTTCGTAAACTGAGCATGGAAAAGACTGTTGTAGTACCTGCTCTTTCCAGTACCTCAGTGTTTGTGATTTTGTCCTGCCACTTAATGCCAAGTATTCTTCTTAGGCATTGCATGTGAAATCTATTAAGCTGTCTCTCTTGGTGCAGGTAGGTTGACCAAGTTTCACTGCCATAAAGCAGAGTGCTGAGAATACAAGCCTGATAGACACGGGGTTTTTGTTTTCACTGTGAGCTTTCTGTTCTCCCAAACTCTCTGTCAATCTGCTCATTGTTGTTGCTGCCTTACCTATCCTGATGTTGATTTCTTGGTCCAGCGATAGTTTACTATTCACTGTGGAACCCAGATAGGTAAAATGGTCGACTGTCTCAAGCTCTTCACTGTCAATGTAGACTGAAGTTCCTCCTCTCCATAGCACAAAACCTGGGCAGTATTGTAGAGACCATATGTTGCCCATGCATTATGATCCCTCCCTTGACCTGTCTTGTTTACTCCAAAGGAAAGGTGAAACCAGTACGTTTGGAACGAGGCAGGTTGCAGAAGCTGCCGGATCAGAAGAGCAGTGCGCTATCTGTCCGCCTGTCAGAGCTTCCCTCCTAGACCAGCTGCCAGCCAAGGTGAAGGGCCTGGTCTGCCCTGCCATAACACAAAGTTTTCAGGTTGCATTTCCTCTTCCTAGGATAAGGCTAGTATCCTCCCCAATGTGGCCCTCCGCCCGAAGCCGTTGGCACAATATGGGATGTTGGGTTAGTATACGCCGCCCAACATTCGGAGTAACAGAAGACAGGTGGTACCGGCTACTGTTATACGGTAGCTCAGTCATATCTGACCAAGACCTGACAATAAATGGCAAAGAATAGGACCAACTGATATGGTTAAGGGCTATGCTCCACTCGGGTGGGGGGGGGGGATAATGACACCAAAAAAAGTAAAGTTAAACACAAAATTTGAGTCACATTGTCCATGAATTACCAAACGAGATTTTTAAAATATTAGCTAGCATCATATACCTTTAAAAACATATGGCAGGAAAAGGGGATCATTTACTTGGGCTTATTCTAATATTAACTGCCCCCCCCCCCACCCACCCACCCATGGGTATTCTGGGAACCCCATTGTGGGGGGGAAACAAGAACAGACCCACTGCTCCCCAACAAGCATGTCTTAGGATTCAATTAACTGGGAGGGGGGGGGGAGATTGGGGGGAGGGGTTTCTTTTGAAGTTGGAGCGCATCTTTCTGAGTGACAAGGAACCAACAGTTTGAAAACAAATAAGTCAGATCTTTGAAATAGATGTGCATGCAACACTCAGGTTCTAAAATTAGACTAAAATCCAGAGATGGACGAACAACATGAACTTTCCTTTGTAGTTTACAGCTGGTGAACATGAAGAAGAAGAAAGACGTGTGCTTATTTTAATACCAGCCGTAACAAACAATATCAGTTAGACAGTACCATTTCTTGCAATGAAAGTTAAACCTAATTTTTTTATCTTAGGGCACAAATGCATAAACTATATAATTCTTTTTTAAAAATCAATAAATAGAAAGGTTTTGGAAAAACAGGAAAATAATCACAATAGAAATGTAATTTTTACGTACTATGCTCGGTGAAACGAGGAAAGACTGACTTTAAGAACGATGATATTAGGAGGAGAGTCAGCACAGAACCAATACTGAACTGTATAAATAGACAAACAAATCAAATGGTTTGGCCATGTAACAAGGTTAGCGTCAAACAGTGCCCCACTGAGAGCAATCTATTCAGATGTAACATTCATAGGTCGACAATGCCGAAGATGGACCACAGAAGTATCAGTGACACTGAAAAGTACTAAATGACGGGAAGAGATCTCTGGAAGGCTAGTTCCAGAGATCTCTTCCCGCCCTGAAGCCTCAAGGCATTCCAGAAGCAGAGATAAGAAAAAAAAAGAAAGGAAATAGTATTTCTTTTTTTTTTTTTTTATCTGCTAAAAGCTGATAAAAGTTGAAGTCAACAGGATCAACATCATTGCACCGGATTTTATCCTATATAGGTTGGTCCCTCTCCGCAGACAGGCTAGCTGTATGCTGAGAGCACCACACATAGCACAAACTTAGTAACTCCCGCGACGATCCCCTGGGATCTCCGTAAAAATTTTACTTGTGAACTGAACAGCGCAACCATAAAATGAACCCATGACCCTTAGAGCGTTAGGCAAATGGCCTGACCACTTTGCCAGGGAGACCGCTATATAGTCTCATCTGCTGTAAATGCCTACAGAAAGTTCTTGTTCATCTACTTCAGGACTTTGGACTTGTCTACCTTGGTATTCCTACAGGTACAACAAATATAAATCAAATGCCTCACAAATCAACAGTATTATGATGGTGATTACTGTTTCCTTCCACAAATAAAATATGGTTACCTTAGAATGTATCCCAGTTCATGTGAGTGATCAGCTGGGTAATATGAATCCATGTACTTTATTTCAACTCAGTCAGTTTGGCTGCAGAAGATCAACACAAGTTTTCATGTTTTGCTCTGTTTTCACATTTGTTTTAGACAGCTGTGTTCATCTGTTAAGAAAGAATAAATATTTCAACAACATCTCAATAATGCAGCAGTTTCCATTTTTCTAGAAGTGGAACACTCACGTCGTCGCAATTAACCAATCATTATGGTAATATGAATTATTGTGTTATGATTTCACAACCTGAACATTTTAAATGATGTTGTGTAGCTGTATAGTGTAAACACTACACGTTTAAAAAACAGTTAGTTGCCTCTATTCATTACAGGACGTTGCAGAACCAGCCCAAGCTTTTGGCTGTTGTGGTTTTTTTAGGCAAATTTTACGTTCAGAAGTTTGCCGACTGCGAGACATATGTGACAAATAATGGCCCATTGGTTTTAAATGTTATTTTATACTATCATGGATATGTTTTACGGCATATAAAAAGTGTACACTATGTATGCGAACTGCTACATACGGTCTTGGAGTGTGTGTCTGTTGCAGATATAGAGAATAAACATAATCTACACACATATTTATCCCTGCAAGGCTAATAGTAATAGCGACTGCTAATCCTCCATTTTGAAACCAAGGTAACAATCTGATAATTTACCCACAAGCCTTTACTTCCGGTGGAGCGGCTTGGTACACCTTTGTTGTCTACCATCAAGTGTTATGCTCCCTAAACGTTGTCAAAGACGGAACCTCTAGGTCCCATTGTGGGGAAAAACAAGAACAGACTCACTGCCTATCCAAAAGCATGTCATAAGAGTCTGGAAATTTAAAGCTTCATTCAAAGTCAGAGCTCCCCGTGTGGGTTCCATGGCCCCATCGTTGGGAAAACAAGAATAGACCCTCTGCCTACCCAAAAGCATGTCGTAAGAGTCGACTAATTGGGGGGCTTCCTTTGAAGTCGGAGTACATCTGCCTGAGAGGCAAGGAACCAACAGTCTGGCTCAAGTGAATCAGATCTGTAAAACTGATGCACACGCAACACTCAGGTTCTGGAGCAGGACTGCAGTTCAGAAGTGGACGAACAACCAGAACTTTCCGCCAGAGTGAAACGCTGGTGAACGCGAAGAAGAAGAAGACGAAAGTCAGAGCGCATCTGCATGAGAGGCAGAGAACTAACATTCTGTATAAAGTGAATCGAATCTGTAAAATGGATGTGCGCAACATTCAGGTTCTGAAACAAGACTAAAGTCAAGAAGTGGACGAACAGCCGGAACTTTCCTTCAGAGTTAACAGTCGATAAATGCCAAGAGGAAGAATGAGAAGTACTGATGGCCATAACAGGAGCATTGTCTATGACACAGCAACCAGTATACAGTGC
Source organism: Candidula unifasciata (assembly GCA_905116865.2). Classification (NCBI taxonomy): domain Eukaryota; kingdom Metazoa; phylum Mollusca; class Gastropoda; order Stylommatophora; family Geomitridae; genus Candidula; species Candidula unifasciata. The sequence continues at coordinate 224,972 of CAJHNH020000011.1, forward strand.
CAAGCACTGATGACTATTATGGGTGCAAGCAAACTGTTGATCACTGGCAATTGTGTTCAAAGGAATAAAATGACAATACGGACTTTTCCCTAGATTGTGACCGGTACCATCAGAATTGGAACTCTACACTGGCTGCTGAAGATGAGGACGGAGCATGCATGTGAATGCCCCGAGTGCTGTGATGTCAATTCTAGACTCAACTCGACTCAAAAACTCATCAGGAATAAGATGGAGATGGTTTGGGCATGTCTGTAGAAAACTTGTGTGACACTTTAGCAAATACGGCTTTCCGACAGAGGGAAGATGGGAAACAATGAGACGCAGACGACCAACGGAAACAGAGGGGGGGGGGGGCAGTAGAACAGAAAGGGAAAGAGTGTAAACTGATATGGGTAAGCCACTGGTAGCCTGAGATGAGCACCGGACCCTCTGCTTCTTTTTCTTTTTAGCCTTCAACGGCTGTAAACTCCCAGTTATACCAGGAAAGGGGGGGGCAGGGGTTGACCAACACTAAAATGGGCACAGGATATTATTGGCTCCTAGAATTTGCAAGTACACGAGGCGAGATAGCTGGCAAGAGACCGAGTTTGAATCAGGCAGATTGTGAGGAGAGCGACGTTCTGCAAAGGACCTGCTAAATTATGATGATTATTGTGTATCTGACATACAGAACATCTAGAATATTCTAAAAGTATGAAATAATACAGTTTGTACTCAGCTGCGCGTGTTCCCATATTTAATTATTAAAACAATGCTCTACAACATGCAACGGTAGCAATCTCGCGCATGCGCGTAAAGTGTACCCAGGAAGGGCGCATACATGAAACATCGATTAGCGGCCACACTAGTTCGCATCCAACATAACACCAACACTTGCATCAGGGGGAAAAAACAGACGGTGCCGCAACAATAAACACTGTGTAAACATATGTAGATGCGTGTTCTATTTGGTGGGAGAAGCGGCAAGATTTAGATAAAGGAAGGATCAATAGTTGAGTGCACGTGAGCACGCACTCACAATCATGCACACAAGCAACACACACACACAATTGCCTTTGATAAATTCAGTACGAGTAATTACTGTAGTGGTTTTAAAAGCAGGGTCTGCTAAACTAGGAGTATGTCAGACCCAACCACACAACATCGCCTTCATTAAACAACCTATATCTTGTGCGGTTTTTTTTTTTTTTTTTAAGGCATTGAGTTTATAGTCAGGACCCTTTTAACGCATTAACTCATACTAGGCACATAGGGCTAGACATATAATTTGTAGATTATTTTATATTTATATTTCATGGACCAAGCGGCACTTGGTCAGTGATGCAGTCAACATCGCGCCGACGCATTCATTTCACACTTGTGCGTGCTTCTACTCATCATATTAGTCGTCCCTTTGTGGGATAATTTTTTTTTTTATTTTGAAGCCTCAGACTGGCTTTTGCTGAGGGTCCTAAATATAGCCAGGTCATAAATATGGCTTAGCCATAGATTTGGCCTAACGGCTGAAAGAGGTTTCTGTGGCCTATCCACGGATTAGCCTCATCCGTATGGTGGCACTTTGTGTCAGCGGGTGTTTATCGCGTCTGTGATGCCCTGGTGGGGTACACGGGTATTTATCACTTGTGTGATGTCCTGGTGGGGTACCCGGGTATTTATCACTTGTGTGATGTCCTGGTGGGGTACCCTGGTGTTCATCGCTTGTGTGATATCCTGGTGGGGTACCTGGGGTGTTTATCGCTTGTCTGATGTCCTGGTGGGGTACCTGGGTATTTATTAATTGTGTGATGTCCTGGTGAGGTACCTGGGGTGTTTATCGCTTGTCTGATTCCTGGTGGGGTACCTGGGTATTTATTAATTGTGTGATGTCCTCATGAGGTACCTGGGGTGTTCATCGCTTGTCTGATGTCCTGGTGGGGTACCTGGGGTGTTTATTAATTGTGTAATGTCCTGGTGGGGTACCCGGGTGTTTATTAATTGTGTAATGTCCTGGTGGGGTACCCGGGTGTTTATTAATTGTGTGATGTCCTAGTGGGGTACCTAGGTGTTTATTAATTGTGTGATGTCTTGGTGGGGTACCCGGGTGTTTATCGCTTGTGTGATGTCTTGGTGGGGTACCCAGGTGTTTATTAATTGTGTGATGTCTTGGTGGGGTACCCGGGTGTTTATCGCTTGTGTGATGTCTTGGTGGGGTACCCAGGTGTTTATCGCTTGTGTGATGTCTTGGTGGGGTACCCGGGTGTTTATCACTTGTGTGATGCTCTGGTGGGGTACCCGGGTGTTTATCACTTGTGTGATGTCCTGGTGGGGTACCCGGGTGTTTATCGCTTGTTTGATGTCCTAGTGGGATACCCGGGTGTTTATTAATTGTGTGATGTCCTAGTGGGGTACCTAGGTGTTTATTAATTGTGTGATGTCTTGGTGGGGTACCCGGGTGTTTATCGCTTGTGTGATGTCTTGGTGGGGTACCCAGGTATTTATTAATTGTGTGATGTCCTGGTGGGGTACCCGGGTATTTATCAATTGTGTGATGTCCTTGTAGGGTACAACTACCTACCTAACTTCATTTCACAGGACCTTACACGGTATCCATTGAAGGTTGGGTCAACCTGGGAGCGAAGGTCGTTTTTGAAAACAAGTCTAGGCCATTCGGATTTGAACCCACAACACTCATTAGAGCCGCTACACTACAGCGACGACCTTGGGGTATAGTAAAAGGGTCCCTCCTTTTTTTAAGCTTGTTTGCCATAGAAGCCCAGGTCACGTGCTTTAGTGGGAAAAAAGATCGTCATATTCAACCAACAACCTCGAAGGGGGAGTTTAGGTTATAATTGTGACTAGGTTATGTGCGCCACATAAAATGGTTTAGCACTGCACGCCACCAATAGCCATGAAAAGGACTCCTGATGCGATCAAAGGAGACAGATCTAAATACTGTCCTGACTGGCGGCGAAGTCGTCTACCGGCTAGCCAATTGGCGACCCGGTCGCCTACTGTGGGTCAGTAGATGTATCCCCTTTGTTTGTATTGTCACCAGTGACCACACTGCGACAGGACAGGGGTGCGAATTAGAAATACTGAATCCCCCAATTAGGGCCCAATTTAGTCTTGATGACGCCCTCAGTTTTAAATTACATAGTTAATCATAAAATAATTCACACGCCATTTAAATTAATGAATGATATAAATACCTTGTCTTTAATTTTAAATAAAAGAATTAATAAAGAATGTGTCTGCACAATCATATAAATGATATTACATAACGGCTCCAATAAAAGAAAATTGCATTTTTGAACAAACACATAAAAATATAAATTTTCTCAATCCCTACAGATTGTGAGGCCCTAATTTGTAGTTGAGTTAGCTTATACATATAGCCAGCACTGCACCCAATGACGTAACATAAAGATTCCGTGCACAATTATAGCGAAAGCTTCATAGGAAGCGGTTGAACGTAAAGTAAAGTAAAGTAAAGTAAAGTAAAGTAAAGCAAAGTAAAGAAAAGTAAAGTAAAGTAAAGTAAAGTAAAGTAAAGTAAAGTAAAGTAAAGTAAAGTAAAGTAAAGTAAAGTAAAGTAAAGTAAAGTAAAGTAAAGTAAAGTAAAGTAAAGTAAAGTAAAGTAAAGTAAAGGTCCCTCACAAAAAGACGCGAGTATTCACATCAGAAACAGGCAATCTACATTTGTAAAATGTAGAAGCAGAAGAAAGTCAAAAGTCTGAGTACAAACGCTGAGAATATTATGTTAGGAAAGATAAAAATAAACGAAGCAGGTCTTAGCGAAACAAATGAAATGTGTAAACTAATTAAAACAATTACACATCGATAGTCAATGTTTTTTGGACATGCTATTACAAGGAATGGACCTGATGCAGTCCCGGGAAGTAAAGGCGGCTGACGTGATGCTAACCACATCGTCCACCAAGTGTCGATTGGTCAATAAAAATATAGGTCTAGCCCTATATTCCCAAAACGCCTAAAGGCGGGGAAAAGGGTTCTATTACTATTTTTTTTTTTTAACAAGCAATGGATTCGAGGACTTGGAAACTACAGCAATATTGATGGATAGAGAGCAAGAGGAAGGCAAAGAGATCAATACCGAGATGGCTTACCCGGATAGATACGACGAGACAACAACATTGAACTGATCAGTAATTCTGGTGATCATGTGAGATTGCGAAGCATGACAGCCTGCGCATACTGACATGGCACATGATGATGATGATTTCTTCTTCTCTTCCACCTTGTACCTCATCGAAGTGTCGGGGGGAGATGTAATGTTCGTTGATGAGCTCTGCCAAGAGCACTATTAAGACTGATGTTCATTTCTGAAAGGCTGTTCTTAATGTCATCACTCCATATTTTCCGAGGTCTTCCACTCGCTTTATACCCGTTGTAACGTTTTAGTGTGGCTCGCTGTGGCAGATAGTACCAGGGCATTCTTGTTAGGTGTCCAAACCACTGCATTTGTTGTTCTTTGAGGACCTGAAAGATTTGCTTTATTCCTAGCATTCGTCTGATTTCATTATTTCGTATTCTGTCTTTCCTTGAAACTCCTGCAGCTCTTCTAGGGCATTTTATCTCTGTTGTCACAATTTTACGTTCATTAGAGGATGTAAGTGTCCACGTTTGGCATTGATAGCATAGTGTTGGCCAAAAAATAGTTCTGAGAAGATTCACTTTAGTACTCCGAGGTATCTGCTTGTGAGTCAACAGGGGAGATAGTTGCCCCCTTACTTGATTAGCTTTGGCACATCTGGAGCTAATTTCTCTGTCCAGTTTTCCGTCGGATGTGAAAATTGCTCCCAAATACTTAAATTCCTCTGTTTGTCTCAGGGTGTTGTTTTTTTATTTTATTTCTAAATTATCTTTATGTCTTCCTATCATCATTGTCTCTATTTTCGTAGTGTTTATTTTCATATTTTATTCCTCGCCCTTGTTACTAATTTGATTTAGGTGGTTCTGTAGGCATTCCGTATTTTCTGCACCTGGTCGTTGGCGAATAGTAATTCTGTAATATCTATGATGATGACTAATACGGAATATCCAGTACTCTTGGAATTAAAACGTAGAAACAAATATGCAACATCATATCCCTTCAACCGTCGTGTACCGTGCCGATAAGCGTAGGTTGTCATATTTTGCCCTCTCACGTGATCCCCAGAATGATGGATCAGATCAACGTTCTTAACTCACCCCATCCTTCTGGTCAAGCCAGCCAGGTATTTATCTCTTTGCCTTCCTCTTGCTCTGTTTCCACGAAAATGTCCAGGTTGTTAACAAGTTCTTTGGTTCATTCCTTCTCACAACAAGCACAGAAAGAGAGAAAAACGCCGACTGTACGTCTAATGATTCTAATCAAGTCCTACAACTAGTCTCTGCATGGAGGTGATGGCGGTAACAAAAATAATGATGTGACTAGCGACACAACTCGTTTGCAATGCGTGCTTTCTAAATGATTCTGTGAGCATGAGAGTTTCTATGAGCATGAATGATTCCATGAGCATGAGAGTTTCGATGAGCATGAATGATTCTGTGAGCTTGAGAGTTTCTATGAGCATGAATGATTCTATGAGCATAAATGATTCTATGAGCATGAATGATTCTGTGAGCATGAGAGTTTCTATGAGCATGAATGATTCCATGAACATGAATGATTCTATAAGCATGAATGATTCTATGAGCATGAATGATTCTATGAGGGTGAATGATTCTATGAGCAAGAGTGATTCAGTGAGCATGAATGATTCTATGAGCATAAATGATTCTATGAGCATGAAGGATTCCATGAACATGTTTCAGAAGAGAGAAGGCATGGATTTAAAGATACTGTTTGGAGTCGCTGATGAAATCTCGTCTTCTTCTTCGCGTTTTCCGGCTGTAAACTCCGGTGGAAAGTTCAAGTTGTTCGTCCACTTCTGAACTCTAGTCCTGTTCCAGAAACTGAAAGTTGCGTGCACATTCGTTTTACAGGTCTGACTCATTTGCATGCAGACTGCTAGTTCCTTGCCTCTCAGGCAGATGTACTATGACTTATAAGAAAGCTTCCATTTAGTCGACTCTTACGACATGCTTTTAGACAGGCAGTGGGTCTATTCTTGTTTTCCCCGCAATGGAGCCCCGGAACCCACACGTGGAAAAATCTCATCTGAAAGGAATTAATTTCATTTTGGTTCCAGATACTCTGGGGTAAGAGGAAATAAACGAGCGGATTGGCTTGCTGGCAGGGCCACGGTAGGTACACCCCCCCCCCCCCCCCACCCCCAATGAACCAGGCCGACATTTTCAGTGTTCTCAAGAAGGCAGGACAAGAAGATTATCCAGGAAACGACACTGCATCGGCAACACTCTAAAGACCACAAGAACTTCATGTCAAAAGAGGTGTCGCCACACATGAACACTTTACAGGTAGCCAAAGAAGAGTAGTAAACCAACACAGAACTGGTGTTAGCAGTCGACACATGCTGGGGGATTACTGAATAGGGGATCAGAGCCCTTGTGCACTTGTCCGATGTGCTATGAGGATAATCTGTCGATTAACTAACTAACTAATCTGGCTCTTCTTTGAATCGTTCCCCAAAATGGCGGCTTTAATATAATGGCGTTCGAAAGAGAGCTAAATTGGCAAATTTATGGCGATAAAATATCCACAAATATCAGAATGTGAGTCAGTTCTATTAAAAATATATGTGCCGGCTCCGGATAACAAAACAAATTCTCTGACAGGGTCTCGGCGATACGTTGCTTGCCGACCTGCTTCTGCGAGTGTGCCTCACCGCCGAGCGTATCCCGAGCTAAACTAGATGGCTGGGACTCACGAGCGGCAGCTACCGCATCTCCTGCAACTTCCTCCAATTACTGTACTCGTGAGTCCCAGGCACCTGGTTTAGCCCCCATCAGCGCCGCGCGTAGCGGCACAGGGCATACGCTCGGCGATGAGTTTAATCGCGTTTGGCGCATGCCAACAAGTCTGACATCTACCGCTGCTAAATCCTCCAATCGGAAGAACACAGTATTGCTAATCGGCTTTCATCGTCTGTAATGTCTCGAAATTGGTCAACGGTCGCTAATATCGTCTGCTAGTATCGTCGTCTGCAGAAATGCTCGAAATTGTTGTCAACGGTCAGTATTTATCGTCTGCTACTAGTACCGTGTGCAAATGTTGATATTGATTGTCAAGTAATCCTAGTTTTGCCGCGATTTTTTCCTTGGCAGACAGTCCGTATTTTAGATATACGCGAACACCGTCGTTCGGGTATTTTTAGATATTTTATGACCAGAATGTGGCATGCCGCCATTTTGCGGAATGAATCAAAGGAGCGCCACTAATCTACTTCTTTCAGCATATCGCCTATTCAAAAGAATTAATTCATTCGTAGAATAAAGAAAATATACTAACACACAGCATGGTAGTTACACAAAACATGCATGAAACAGCATACCTTCACTACATAAATAGCGAATGGAGTGCCAAGAAAATTACCTAACTCATAACAAATAACAGAAACATCCAAAAGCCATCAAATGTGTGAAAACCATGGCGGAATAAATCTCCAATGAGCCAGTGTGTACTCAAAAGTAACTCCGTGTAATGTTCTGTCACTATTGTGCCATATTCCCACAAACACAGAGTACAACGGTGGGAGTAATGGCTGTGTGTGGGTGCCCGTCTGCTCTGTGTTGGTACAGGTGTGCAAATGATGACACAACCTGCTAAAAGTAGTTTGGGAAATGTTGTGAGCAGGCGCCGCTACCACAGAGTTAACAGTTGGGAGGTGGGGGGAGTGGATGAGGGCGCGCCTGACTGTGATGATCAGTAAGCTCCTCTAAACTGTACACGTTCTACTGTAACGCCTTTACCACGTCTGCTTTATCGGGCATCAGTATTTCACCAAGTTGTGTAGAACCAGCTAACCTGTCCGCCAGTTCATTTTCCAACACATCGGCATGACCCGGAGAAAAGATTCAGATAATGCTCTTTGACAGTGACCTTCGAAGCAAAGTATGCCTGTCCTCATCTTCCTCAGCCGCTTTCTGAATCAGTTACAATCACGATGTGTGTGTGTGTGTCGTGTTCTCTAGTCAGCTGAAAGCTACAGTGACCGCCTCCACCTCCATTGTTCAGCTGGATTGTGTGGTATCATATGCTAGGCTCTCCTGCGTCAAGCATTAACGATTAGCTTGTGCTAAGAACCCCCATGCACGTCTTTTACCTCTTGACACTGAATCATCTGTATAAATAGTCACATCACCCGAGCGAGCATTATCCTGAATCTATTGCTGAATTTCCACCTCCATGACACCTGCTGCCCATTTCCTGCACTCCCGGCTCAGTGTGATTATGACTCTTCACAAATATTACTGTTCTTCTAGCTCTCTGACCCACTCCTCTCTGACCCACTCCACTCTGACCCACTCCTCTCTGACCCACTCCTCTCTGACCCACTCCTCTCCTAGCCTAATTCTGCAGGAAGCAAATCTGTCTGTGTCCTCCGCCTCAGCCCTCTGTGACTTTCCTATTATCAGCCGGGGATCCTTAACTGTATCCAACGCTTCGTGTAGAGGGTGATCTATGTCTACAACACGGCCGACTCTATTTCTGGAGAAGGCTGTGGTCTAGAACTACTCTGAGGTACGATTTCGCCTGCTTGTAACAGTCGGCAAACCAAGGATGTATCGTATACACATCACGCGTATCCGTAGTATATCCCAAAACTACCCTTTTAGCTGCGTTCTGTGTGAGCTCTAGTTTAACACTTGACACTTTGAGACAGTACAGCTGATTTTCAAGCCAGCGGAAGGCAGCAGTGACTGTCTCTACCTCCATTCTCAAAGTAGACGTTGTGATATCATATGCCAGACTTTGTTGCACTATGTGACGTTCAATTGCTTGTGAACCCACATGCACTTCGTCTGCCCCTTAATACAGAGCCTTCTGTATATATAATCACATCACCTTCGCGAGAATTGTCATAAATCATTTGTTGAACTTCTAATTCTACAGCACCAGCTTGCCAGTCCCTGCACTCACGACCTAAAGTGATAAGAACCCTACACAAGTCTGAAACTTGCTCGGACACTTCGACCCACTCCTTTCCTCGCCAAAACTTGTCAAGCTTGCGCAAATGTCTAATTGTGCCCTTAGTTTGCGCCATCCAAGACCTTCCTCTTTTCAGTCTGTGACCCTTAGTTTCATGCAGGAGGTGCTTCTTGTCTGCAGCTACTCTGAGATATTACTTTGTTTGCTGAAGATGGGGACGGAGCACTTATGGGAGTGTCCTTCTAGCTTGCCTTAAGACTGTTGATCGACGACCCGACAAGTTGCCATCGTAAAACATCCATTGTTTCAGAATATGATTTCTAGCTCATTTGAAAATGGCTCCTGTAAAATGTGATTTTCACATACTTCATTCAGTGTCCTTTCTCTGTTGACGTTTCTATCATCTGTCGTGAGATTTGAGACACCAGTTCTAATAATCCTGTTGTCCAGAGAACACTACAAAACAGACTAAAGAAGTAGACGACGGGGAAAGTAAAAATGTTGGGGAAGGGAACAAGCGAAAGTGACAAAAGACAAGCTTAGTCGTTGACCGGACAATTTAAATCGATGCTGTACTTTGCTGAAAAAACCAGACAAGTTAAACCTTTGACCTCCTAGACAAGTCACCCTATATTTTGTAAACGTTTTTTCGCCAGCTACTATTATCCTGTGTAATGTTACACTGCATATGTAAGAAATTAAATAGATTCTGGGTTTGGGTTCAGTCATTTCTTCCAAAAATATGTTATTTGTGCTCAATTTTCTGACTGAACCTCTACCATCGTGAAATCAATACATTCCTGTAGCTACGGGACAAATCATGAGATCGATAAATACCGCATGTCTGACAGCTCATCTATCCATTAGGTATGGCTGGTATTGTCTGTTCACTTAAACCACATAGTTCCCCCGTCCTCCCCCCCCCCCAACCCCACTTGGACTCGATTTTTGCATATTAGAAGAAGACAGTATAGTTTCACAAAACCGACACAATTTAACTGAATAACTGTAATGGTGACTGGTAATTTCGACCATGTTTGTAGATTCTTTTTCTTCTTCAGCGTTCATCCGAAGATGTAATTGCGTTGTGTCCGTTTACAGCATGACTGCGATATTTGCACCTTTCGGCCAACACATCCGACTTCTCTGTGTTCGGAGATTAATAATAAATACTCCGCGTACTGAATTATATATATTTTGCCTATGTAAATCTGACAAACACTTTGTGCATTTTTTCTTTCTTTTATTTAAGTGAATATTAAGAACGGACCTGAGCTGGGATATGAGAAGCAAACAACATTCTACACATCTGACAAGGGAACTATGTACAGAAAAACATTCAATTCGTAACTCAACAGTAACTAGGAAAAATCGAACATGACCATTAGTGTTAGTAACATACGGATTTATTCATCTCAGAAATATTACCACCTCAGTTTTCCGGTGTTCATTATTAAATTATCTTTTGTTGAACCCGTTGACTGTCTGATTTCGGGAACACAAAACAAAAAGTCGTCACGTTCAACGAGCTTCTTTGGGAAAAGGAGCTTTATGTTATAACTGTGACCGTGTTTCTTGTGCCAACTTTGTTGGCTACAATTGGGTTCATGTGCCATATTTAATGGCTTAGTGTCCCTATATGTTTATTGTGGTGTACTATTCTACCCGTCCAGGTCCGGGGCCTTGTTCTTGTTGCGGGTACTATGGTTTCTTCCAGCTCAACACACATCCTGCTGTGTAGCCACTACTGGAGTATTTGTTTGTGTTGTTCCTCTAATATTCCATTATATTGATTTGTCTCTTTTATCTTCTGTCCTTTGTTAACTCGCTTCGTATCAAGAATAGTCATCACCATGTAGCAGGTCCTTTGCAGAACGTCGCTCTCATCACAGTCTGCCTGAAAGAAACTCGGTCTCTCGCCAGTTCTCCCGCCTCATTAACTTTCACACTCAAGGAGTCACTTATATCCTGTGCCCATCTTCGTGTGCCCCTCCTTCCTGGTACCATGCCTTCTGCTATAATTTTTTTTTCCAATCCGTCTTGATATGATCAAAATATTTCAGCTTTCTAGAAAGGATGCTGTTTATTAGTCAATCTTCCTTGTGTTCAGATCTTTTAAGATGTCAATATTTCTCATCTTCTTTGTCCAAGATATTCTGAAAATCTTTCTATAGCTCAAGAATAGTAGAAGTCTATTATTAAAATAAGAAAAGAAAGAAAAAGTTAGATACAAAATTATCATATGGTGTTCGTAAATTAATATACAAGAATCATCAACAACTTCCACTTTTGCTGTTAGCGATTGGGGGGGGGGGGAGCAGTTTTAGGGTCTAGTGATCGATGGGCAGCAGTGGCTATGCTAATTACAAGTGGGTGCAGAATGTCTGTGATGGAATCAGCCCATCTTCTCCTTGGGCGCACTCTTTCTTTTCTGTCAAGATTCTTCTAGACGTAGCGCCTGTTTTGGTGGTTGCTGAGCAGGCATTCTAACTAGATGACCGAACCATCTGATCTCCTGCTTCTCAAAGAATTTAGTGCAAGGTGTTGTTCCCAGTCTGTCAGAATAATTTCTCACGCAGTCTTGTATGATTAGATTGGCAGCCTTGTCTAAACATCTCACTATACACCTATGAACATTGTAAAACGGTTTATTATTTATATGTATAATTACGTGAAGGCCACCCTGGGTCACCTCGAAAGACCTGGCCAACGGGGCTCTGGTGAAGTTGCGACAGACCTAGCAAGCCGGCAATGGATTTATTATCGCTACAGAAAACACAATGAGATATAAACGGACTGATCAAACGGTATCTGACCAAGGCAATATTAAGGGACCTTACAAAGCATACATGGAAAGAGAAGAAGGACGTAGAGCACGAGGTAGACCAAGAACAAGATGGAAAGATAACATCAGAGAAACTCTACAACAGCACGATGTGCCTATGGTCGAAGCGGCCAGAAGAGCTAGAAACAGAACCTCATATCTCCCTCGACACCCACAGCGGTAAAGGGGAAGTGAAGAAGAAGAAGAAGAAGAAGTCTCTGTCTCGCAGCTCCAATAAATAGAGCTTTGATAGAATCAGATGTTTTGTGTGGCTCTTAGACTTGTCTCTACTGCAGCTATGCTGCAAATTTTTGAAAACAGTCTTCCGAAGAATCTGTGCACAAATGAAAGATGCAAACAGCGGGGAATGGAGAGTGAGAAACAACGACGAAATGCGTAACGTGTTTAAATAACCAGTGACCAATGGCATCATGAGAGCTAGTCGACTGAAATGACTGGGGCATATTGAGAAAATGTCAAATGATAGAAAGGTAAAAACTGTGACCACAAGGGAGCTGAATGGTCGTAGACCACGAGGCATACCAAGAAGACGATGGAAATATAATATTCAGACAGATCTGCAAACACTTGGTGTCACCAACTGAAATGAGTGATATGTGCAGCAATGAACCTCAAGGGCTCGGAATACTGAAGAAGAAGAAGAAGAAGAAGAAGGATGTCTTTGAGAATCGATTAGGAATTGAGATGTAACGTGTCGGCAGTATATATGCTCTTTATATATATATATATATATATATATATATATATATATATATATATATATATATACACTCACATATATACACACACACACACATACGCGCTCGTACATATTCATTTTTTAAATTGTTTTTTTTTTTTTAATTTTATTTCTTATCACTAGTCACGTTTTAGCACATTATAAAGAAAACTTCTAAAAGTGACACATTTGTTTTTGTTTTTAGTATCCAGTCCATGTTACTGGTTAATAAAAACAGTGAATGATTTCTGGTAAATTGGAGCGGAACGAAAGAATTTGTCAATCAGCATGGCTGCCTCGTTGGAGGGAATTCTGTCTCGGCTTCTGCAGCCGGATAATGATGTCATACAGAAGGTATATACTGTATATTAATCGTGTTTAATGAGTATTTATTTATTTACAACAGTTACAGTATTTCGGGACATTGATTCTCTAATAGACATTATTAAATACATATGCCGAGGAATCCAGTAATTTCAGAGTAAATAAATTTAAATTCCATTCCCCTGATTTTCATTTTCACTGGTAATCTGGTAATCCTAGTTTCAGCTTCATAGCAAACGGGTCACCCCACAGATGCTCCGCTCCTATGCCAACGAAAAACAAACGCAGCTCACAGTGTCACGCCATGCACTCAACTCAGAAGCTGGGCGACGAAACTACATACTACATCCTTCCAGTCTACAAAATGGAGCAAAAATGCAACGGCCACCCGTCTGGCAAAAAAAAAAATATTTGCCATGGCTTTAAAAGAAAAAAAAAAGGTGGCCGTGCCTAGCGTCCATTTTGACCGGAAGAATTATATGAGGGTTAATAAACGGTCACCCCAGCAGTACCCTCATTAAAGACATTATTAGCTGGGGAAGGCACTTAGGACATTACATCCACCAGCAGGCGTCGCCCCTACAATGACCTGCCTGCCATCGTTACCGACTGTTCACCCAACAGCCATGGAGTTCTTTGGCACGAAGGAGACACCTTGAACTTGGGTTTCGTACTGCCGACTCCCTACTAAGATGTTATTTTATGTTTTGTTATCACAATTAATGTCACTGCACATTGGGCATACCCATGCGTGCTCAGTTCTCCGAAGCAGCAGCCACTCCAAAGTACTTCTACTAATTGTCCCCATGAGAAGCTGGTTATATTGTCTCCTTTCTCGGCCTCGAAGACGGCAAGTGCCGCAAAGACGTGTCTCATTTTCACTGGGAAGTCTTAGTCTAGATTCTTTAGTCACATTTTTCAAATGCCCTCTACACCAAAAAAAACCCAGCACAGTTAGATAGCTGTAAACAATCTCTTTCCAATGGTACCTCATTTAGCCTTGTATGTCATGTCTGAGCTGAGATATGTAGGTTTTTGTGGAGATGAGATGTAAAAAACAGCTGCTAAAACTTGTGTCTGAGAAACAAGAAGTTTTCTCTGCGCAACCAAACTGCGCAACTTTCGTTTTGACTTTGTTTTCATTGGACAAGATGGCAGACAATTTTTCTAAGACTCAGCCACATAATAGCGATTGCCTGAAAAAATGTCACTGTAAATCTAAACAGCCACGGACAAGAAAGAAATTTTATACACAAATGTAAAATTGGACAGAGAATTCAATTATAACTAGCATTACCAGGGCCAGTTACAGTTAGAGCCTAAAGCCAACCCTGAATACTTATCGCTATTTTCAATCAAACTGATGTAACAGAAAAACAGAGGACGTCCGGCTGTCGTAGACATGCGCTGTTAATCAGGTTCCTTCCCGCCGTTTTCAGCTTTTTATAGTGGGTGAAAATCACACCAATCGCAAAATTTCATGAGAGATTAGGACCCATCCCAAAACCCCAGCCGACATTTGCCAAGCAAGTTTCGAACGGTTTCCATGGTAACAGAAATTGCCAAAAGACCGCCAATTGCCGAACACCGTAGTCGCTACTTAGTCATATTGCCGGATGGTTTAAATACAACACAACCCACCTTCACTAGACTAGAAATTACTTCGTAAAGTCGTAAAGTAACGGTTTTGCTGTGCTCCAATATTACTGTTAATGTTATAATGGCTGTCTCTACTGTGGGGAAAACAAGAACAGACCCAGTCAGGCCAGTCCCACTGCCTACGTCTTAAGCATAAAATAGTCGACAGATCAGAGGCAAGAAACCAACCACTACACATAGACATGTGCACTTCACGTAACAGGCAGGTGCGTTTCTGCAACACAACTGAGTCGAGAAGGACCTGTATTTTATAAAGCAATCAAAAATCCACATTTGGTGGATGACGTGTTCAGTGTCACTGTCACGCTGCTATCCAGCCTTTACTTCCCAGGACATTCACATTACATATATTCAGACTTTACTACCTGTCAGCCGTGCCCTTCATTTAAGGCTGGGTTGACCTGATTAAAAAAAAAGCATGACTTGACCAGGACCAAACTGAATGTCTCATGATCTGCTGGCGAGTGCCTGTCTAGGTGCTACAGTACAGTGGTTCCCTGTCAGTGAAGTAGATACAAAACATATCTCTTAATCTCCACTTAAAGTTTACATTGTAGCTGAACCTAGGATCAGAGGCATTGCAAGATGCAGGGGGGGGGGGGGTGTTGCAAAAATGTTTTTTTTTAAAATGTCTTTGTGTGTAGGAGAAAAAGGGGGGGGGGGGGGGGCAGGAAAGTTTCTGCACAGGGTGCCTCCTGACTTTGCAATGCCACCGAGTGACAGGAAATCCCAAATTTCCCACACTGAGCACTCCTGACCATGCTACACTACTTCACTACTCTCCTGCCTAGGAGTCTACATATAGTCATATATATTTCAATTACCTATCTAAATTAGTAATTATTTACAGGCTGCGCTGGCCCCTAACCTAGTGGTGTGTATGTATATATATATATATATATATATATATATATATATATATATATATATATATATATATATATATATATATATATATATATATATATATTGTGTGCATGTTAATTTGTCATTGAACCATTGCTTTTGCATTAAACATTATTAAACTTGATAAACAGGCCACTCAAGACCTGAAGGAAGCTTTCAAAAACCCGGACACTTTGCAGAACCTGTGCCATATTCTGGGGACCTCAACACAGCCTCAGGTAAACACTTGTTGAACAATCTGGCCATGTAAGCCTTCATTAGGGTTTTTTCCCCTCCACCTCCTACAGTGACCTGGACCTCAGCGATTTTTTGGGGGGCAGGTTGTGTGTGGGTGATTAAACCTTCCTATGTGCTGTGTTAATTCTTCTTTCTTCTTCGCATTCACCAGCTGTAAACTCTGGCGGAAAGTTCTGGCTGTTCATCCACTTCTGGTCTGCAGTCCTGTTCCAGAACCTGAGTGTTGCTTGTGCATCCGTTTTACAGATCTGACTCATTTGTATGCAGACTGCTAGTTCCTTGCCCTTCAGGCAGATGCAGTCCGACTTCGAAGGACACTGTGTTGATATATGACTCTGGGATCAAACCAGCTACCCAAACAAGTGCCAGGCAGTTTTCAAATTTTTTTTTTTTTTTAGAAATTGTTTGGGAAGGAAAGGCACTGTTGACCCCACCTCATATAGTAAGGCAGAACAGACACTTCACGTGGCAGTATTAGCTTTTAAATAACCTTCACCCTTAAATGAAGGTCACTGCCCTCCTCACTCCCTTCCCATTCACATCAATTCTTTCTCATCACGTTTACGAGCTGTAGATTCCAGCGGAAGGTTCTGATTGTTCGTTCGTCCACTTCTGGACTGTAATCTTGTTCCTGAGCCCGAGTTTTGCATGCACTCAGTTTTACGGATCGGACATATTTGTATGCAGATGGTTGGTTTCTTGCCTCTCAGACAGATGCACTCCAACTTCAAAGGAAGCCCCCACAGTTAGTCGACTCTTACGACACGCTTGTTGGGGAGGCAGCGGGTTTATGCAGCCCCAAAACCCACACAGGGAATAACATCTATTCAGTTTGTTCCCTTGATTTACCGGGAAGGCTAACCCGGTCAATAAATGCCCGCAGAAGTCAGATATGTTGGCCGAAAAGTGCAAATATCGCAGCCATGCTGTAAACGGACACAACGCATATTACATTTTTGGATGAACGCAGAAGAAAAAGAAGTCCCCTTGATTTAAGCTTAAGGTTTGGATTACGGGATTTTGATGACTTCGCCGTATGTAAGTTTCAGGGCCCTCGTACTCGTGGGGGAGGGGGGTAATCGACCACTTGCTTCTATAACAAGTACATCATACAAGGTGGCTAATTAAGGAAGTGTCTTTCGAAATCAGAGTGTATCTGCCTGATAGCAAGGAACCAACAGTCTGCATAAAAATACCTGTCAGGTACCAATTGGTGATGCGCCAACTGTATTTCTGGGTGTGATAAAGGTTACTTTATGTCACTCAGTTCAGCATCTGCTAATTTCCTGCCATCATCTTGTAACCCCTGTCTTGCAGATTCGTCAGTATGCTGCGGTCTTGATCCGGCGGAAAATACACAAGTTAAAGCAGTGGACACAACTTGATGAGAGCATTAAAAATAAGTAAGTAGATAATACGCACATATACTAGAGAATGTTTCTTCTGTTCATTCTCTCTGCCAATGAGTAGAAGTAAAGTACCCTTTTCCATGCCTTCCGGCATTTTCAGTATAAATGGCTAGACCTATATTATATATAGACCAACTGGCACTTTGTGGGTGATGTGGTCAGCATCATGTTGACCGCCTTTTCTTCCCAGGGCTGTACCAGGTACCCACTCAAGGCTGGGTCGACCTGGGAGGCAAGGTCATTCTCCCTGCCTGTGGTTTTCAGAAGACTGGTGCAACGCATTTCCTACACTTTTTTGTACAGCTTGGATTCCTTTGAAATACCAACCAGCCAAACCTGGCATCTAATAATAAACCTGTCCCAAATTAGGACACCTTTTTAGAGACAAACATTGTTCTTTAGCCACATAATGAGAATAGAGACATTGGAAAACATCGTGACAACTGGAAAGATCAGTGGGAAAAGGGGTAGAGGCAGACCAGGAGAGATGATGCTAGATGGGCTGAAACAATGGTATGGAGGGATATCATCAAGAGAGCTGTCCCAGGCAACCAGGGATACTATTTTAAAATAGAATCAGTTAGCTTCACATGAACTGAAATGACAAGTGGATGTTGCAGCCAGAAAGCCTTCATCAGCACATTACAGAAATCTACAAACTACTAGTATAAACAAGAACATTTAAAATCACTTAAGTGAAGTATCTCTGTGAAAAATCACATTTCTGCCTGGCCAGTAGAATGCCTGACACATGTGTAGCCACCGGAAATAAATACTGACCAGAAAAAGCTGCAAACAACACGGGCTGTAAGTCAATAATATTAGATAAAACTGTTGTGGATGTTAAATTCTCCAGGTGAATTGACACCTTTGAGATGGATAAGTTGGTTCTGAATCATGAATCAAAACTACTAAGAGATGATGAATCACAAAGAGCACTGTCATGTAAATACAATGGAAGCAAAAGAGGTTGCCTACGCAGGCGATGGATCTAACATCTGAGGCTATGAATACCATCTAAATGGCACACACCAACATTCGCACCCAATGCCTATTCAAAACCTGACGCTGAAAGGCAGAACAGGGCCTAAAAAGAAAAAAATTAAGAAAAATAGCATGCTCAGCTAAAAATATTCTGTAGGTGATATGACCAAGTGTTGGTGAATGTAACTTGGGACTGTCATGGAAGGTACCTGGGTTTGAATCCTAAGTAAGGTTGAGGTGTTTCCCCCCCCCCCCCCCCCCCCCCCTTTTCCCTTTTTTTGGGGGGGACGACAGAAAACAAATTCCTAACCTTCACAGTCCATGACGACAACACTAGTCACAATGCTCTAAATCCACGGGTTCAAAGTCACTCCTCAGTCTACTCCAGAAGAATGGTAAATGCAGAGGGTAATGGCAGTAAATGCTCTGTCTTGTTTTCTGTAAGGGATGCAGCAGTGGTAAAGTAGTCCTATAGCAGATAGTCCTTTGGAGGCAGAACATGTTTGGCTGTCACGTGTTCTAGGTCGTATCTAATGAGGTGTGGTGACCAGTTCACTTCCTTGCCACCTTTGCTTTCCAGAAGATTCTGAATATTGATGAAATATATATATATACATTCTTAACACTCTTTCAGTACCAGCAGACACTTGAATTGATTATAAATATTTTTCTTGTTTCATTTACTTAAAATAGATTATCTATATTTGCAATGTTGTCTCTAATATGAACTTCACTGTCTTTTATAATTCACTCAGCGACCCATAAAGTTAAACTTTCAGTTTAATAATAAATCGACTGAAAGAGTTAACAGACTCCAGAGCCCTGTTATTTCAGAAAAAAGTATTCTTGCTTCTGTTGTGGTTTGAAACTGTACCACACTCGGCATTTATCAACCTATTCATTATCCCTGTGTGTTCAGTGGCCTATTTAAGGAGCTCACTTTAAAAAAAAATAACCCCACCCACACCCCGTTTTAACAAGCAGCTAATCAGTATTTTGCTGAAGTCCGATGTGTTGGGTCAGTCAAAAGGTGCAGATATTGCAGCCTAGCTGTAAACTGTACCAACTGCCTTTTTGAGACCAAGCACAGAAAACATATTATCCACTTTATCTTGCAGAGAATTGTATGGGGTTGCATGAAACCTAGAGCCATATCAGATCTATAAACCGTCTCTTGCAGCCTATCGCCATGTGAGATGTACAGTGTCTCTTTGAGCCAAGGATCATTAACTTAGATAGCTGCTATTGTGCCGTAGTCTCATCATTGTTTACCTCATGAATTTGAGCAGGAAGACTAACAAACTGAGAGTCAGACAGTTTTATATTTTCTTCATTGTGACTGTTTTTCTTCTTCTACAGCATCAGAGAAAACATACTTCATCTGCTTGTACATGAGCAGGAGTAAGTTGATCAAGTTACTGTCTGTGTTTTTTGTTTTCTCTCTTGTGTTTACTGTCTGTGTTTTTGTTTTCTCTCTTGTGTTTACTGTCTGTGTTTTTGTCTCTCTTGTATTTACTGTCTGTGTTTTTGTTTTCTCTCTTGTGTTTACTGTCTGTGTTTTTGTCTCTCTTGTATTTAATGTCCGTGTTTTTGTTTTCTCTCTTGTATTTAATGTCCGTGTTTTTTTTTCTCTCTTGTATTTGTCTGATTTTTATTTTCTCCCTTGCATTTTCTCTAGTGTTTATTGTTCTTTGCTGTCTGTTCTTGTTATATTTCTCTTTGCTGCTCATGTTGCCTAGGATAACGTTGACTTGAATCGGTTGGCTGATGTGCGGGATATGGTTACAGTTACTCCCACGTTTTGAGTGGGATAACGTTTACTTGAACTGTTTGTTGGGTTTGTGGTATAGAGTTGAGGTGACTCCTCCTACATGTTGCCTGGGATAAAGTTGATATTTGTTTGAAATGTGGGATAGAGAGTTGCTTTCACGGTCACATGTTGTGTGGACTCTAGCTGTTTGAGGTGTGGAATAGAGTTGCTTTCACAGTCACATGTTGTTTGGTCTAATGCTGTGTCGACTCTAGCTGTTTCAGGTGTGAAAAAGAGTTGCTTTCACGTTCACATGTTGTGTAGTCGAGCTATTTCAGGTGTGGAATAAAGTTGCTCTCATAGTCACATGCTGTGTGGGCTCTAGCTGTTCCAGGTGTGGAATAGAGTTGCACTAACAGTCATGTGCTGTTGGACTCCAGCTGTTCACATTAGATGCCATAGAATGGAACCTTTGCATACCCAGGACTGAGTACCAGCTTCTAGAACTGTAAGAGATAAATGTTCTAATCACTTGATCAACTGCATTAATGAGTAAATATAAAATATGATAATTATACCTCTAATTTAGGAAGAGTCCACGGGCTGCAATCTCTCAGATTATTGGAGTAATAGCCCGACATGACACCCCCAACAACCAATGGCCTGCTCTGTTTGAGTTCCTGGTCCGTTTTCTGAAAGATGAAGATCCCAGCAAAAGAGAGGTATCTTGAATATTACAGTACATGTTGTCGTTTTTTCAAAACAAAAATTATTAAAGGGTACTATGCTCTTCAACCTTTACCTGACACTATTTGGGGTTTATGGTGTGCATAACTCTATCACAAAATGAATGGTTCATTGAGGTTATATCTACGTGGCAAAGTGCTGCCATTATCCTCATTCTATGAAGTTTGTACGTTCAGTTTTTACACTTCATCCTTCGGTTTACAGGTGGTACACATATGTGTCAGACATACTTGGGATCTGTGGAATTAATTCTTTGTGCACCACTCAGTTCTTTATTAATATCCTACCTCAAACAGGGAAAATCCACAAGTCATGTGATGTCTAATATTTCAGGAACTTGTAGATAGACTGCATGCAGTTGTGGGACCTAGGCTGCACTCTCATGGGATGTAGGTAGGTTGGGGTTAGGGCCAGTTCTAGATGTTTTGGGGTCGTTAGAGCATCAGAAAGCCAGGAAACCCAGTCTTACCACCCTCTAAAATGTTGGACTGTCCTGTGACGTTATTTGGTGAAGGATATTAATAAAGCACCTACCACTCTTGCAGGTGACCAGCTGTTTTGCCAGGTGTGGTATAACCTGCCACAATAAAGTTGATCCTAAGTATTCCCTGCATGCATTAGACTTTCTTCTTCTTCTTCTTGTTGTTCACCGGCTGTGAATTCCGGCGGTAAGTCACGGTTGTTCGTCCAAAATGGACTTTTGGCTTTTACCTTGACCTGAGTTTTGCGTGTACATCCGTTTTACTGGCTTATTTGTTTGCAGTACTCGTTCCCCGCCTCTCAGGCAGATGTACTCCAACTTCGGAGGAAGATGTCAAGCCTATTTCTAGGTTGACTGTGGCCATTGTTTTGTGTGGGTCAAGATGTTGCCTTATTTGTGTGGTGTCCTCTTTGACTTTTAACTAGTGTGGCCCCCGGCATGTCGTCCTTAAGGCAGCTCTATGTAGAGTTTTCAGCCCTCAAGGGAAGGCAGGGGCAGATCATGGGCATTCCCCGCCATCCAAGGAGGCTTCCATAAATGCAGAGCCGACACATGATGCTCTGGTTCTGGGCTCACCCAAGGAATCGTCACGTCCTGCCCATGACTGCTTAACCTCACAACCGTGTATTGAGCTTCCCGCGCTACAAGGCTGCGCTCTCCGGAGATCAGCGGGGAGCAGCCCGCAGGTCTAGGACGTTTGTGGCCACACAAATAGGTACATTCTTTTTCATCTTACGTTAGACACCTTTAACATTGTTTCAGCTGTGCCCTTAGCACGACAGAATGGGGAAGCAAAATGCGTCAGGCGTGGCTTCACCTGTTTGGTCCCAACACTCGGGCGAGTTGGACCAGTGGATACGGACATTCAGACTTTTCCTAATCGGTACGAGTTATGATCGTCGGACTTTGAGCTTGCATGTGTTGCCGTGGGGTGTAACTTTGTCGGACATTATTTTCAAGCCAGCATATGAATTGTTGCTGCCATGGTGTACCTCAGCGCAGTGACGACGACACTGAGGATTGACAGAGGATGTACGTAGGTGGGATCTTGCTGCGAGAAGTCGCCCACAAGAGATGTTACTCGTCTTGGCTGCGGGTAAATCTCTCGGTCAGGGTTGAGTCTCAGCAGCACAGTTTTCCATTCGCTCCCGAATTTTAACCAAGAGTTGTCATTTGATGGTACATTTAGCAAGCAGTCCTTGAGTTTTGTTACTTTTCACCCATGCGTTTGGGGGCGGGCTGGTGAGAGCCAGAAAGGACTCTACACCTCTGGGGGCCGCCAGCTCCGAGATCCCCTGCCAACTCTGTTAATGCTCATTTGAGACATTATCCGTGGCGCACGACGGGGACGTGCAACAGGAGTCTTGCATGAGGTTCCGTAAAACCAGAACAGTGAAGTACTGGCGCCCGAGTGGGGTACGGAATATCTCCTTATACACATCACATCAGACTTAACTTCCCCTCATGCCTGTGACCGAAATCACCGCGCCACATTAGACTTTCTGATTGATGCTGTTCTCATATTTGAACTGCATGTTGTATAGGTTTTATTGGCTTTTATTATACTTTTAAAATAATGAAATCAGAGACTCAGATAAGTAAATAGGATGAGCATTCAGAAAGTCATGCATGACATTTCCCTCCAGCAAATAATGAAATTTGAAACAGGGAATATCGCACACTTCAAATTTTAAAAGTCAGTATTTTATGAATGAAATGGTAACTTGTTCTGGCAAAAAGACATCTGGGTTAATCCATTGAAATACAGCATGAAGACATTGTGTGTTACAAATGAGTTGTGAATAAAATTTGAGCTCTTGAAAAAATTGTTTGAATAATCATATGTATGCTGTATATGAAAGTTGTGCAGTCAATAGGAGCACTGATGGTTACTGGGGTCAAAGAGTTACAACTTCAGAAAGAGGAGAGACAGACCTAAGAATGTTATTCATGCTGTAAAGAAATGCCAAAGTAAACTGGAAAAACCTGATCCTAGATGTGCATGCTGTTGTTTTACATTTGCAGTATGTGATAGAAATGGACAGAGATTATATAGAAAATTATGATGTGTAAAGGACATTAGTTATATTGTTGGTGAATTTTGGACATATTGCATTATTAGTTTGCAAGAAAAAAATTTTGAAATATTACTTTCTAGTGTCCTCATATAGCATTGTTTTCAGTTAATATTAGTTGCTAGTCGCGTGCCAGATCATAGGCTCCCCCCAAAAAAACTCTTCTATGGTGAGCTGCAAAATGGGAGGCGTTCCCAAGGCCGGCAAGGAAAACGCTTTAAGGACACCTTGAGATCTTCGCTCGAGGCGTTGGGGATGAGTGGCACCGGTTAGGAGGCTGCCTCTCAAGACCGAAATGTATGACGTGTGGCTCTACACAAAGGCGCGGCTACATGTAAAGCAAACAGAACAGCAAGACTGATTAAGAAAAGGATGGACAGAAAGGCAACTGCAGGAGATCCCCTCCCTGGCACAATGCTCATTCACTGTCCTCACTGTCCGGGCGCTTTTCAGGCCCGCATCGGCCTCATCAGTCATCTTCATACTCATACTTGATGAAAAATAGTGGTCATCATCATCTTGATGGACAACAACACACAGTTGCTAGTTTAAGGAAGCAGATGCAAATTTTTTTTTGCTACAAGAATTAAGAATTGTTAAAAATGATGTGCTGACATTGATTTTGTCCTAGACTGGGATGGTTGTGCTGACAAGTGTGACCTCGGTTGCTGCTGAGCAAATGAAGCCTCACATGGTGTCCCTTCTGAATCTTCTGGCAGATTCTCTAGGAGACAGAGTCAATATTGAAGTTGCCTATTTGTCCGTAAAGTAAGTTACCACACGTATACATGCAAACATCTTTCATTTTTAGCATACACCTAGTGCCAAATACAGCCTCCCGAAAAAAATGAAGAAAGCAGTAAGAGGTCTCTGTGGTGATTTGCCTCGGGCTCTGAGGCTTGTGAATTCATTACAACTGTTTGGTTTGGTTCACACATGTAGTTTTTACGGAGATCCCTGGGGTTGTCAACGTAGCTAGACTTTTTGTATGATGATCTTTGTAGGCGGGTAACCATTCTGCCTAGAGTTACTGGGCTGTATAGGTTAAAACGTAGGCGTAGTGAAGTCAGTCAACCCTCTTGACTTTATGTAAATATGAAACCATAAATTTTTTATGCCTCATATACTCATGGTAACATTTTCTTTCAATCTGGGACCTCAGTGTCATCCGCCTTCAAATACATTGTTGAGTTCTTCTCATCGATCTCTGGCTGTAAACTCCACCAGAAAGTTCTGCTTGGTCGTCTGCTTCTGGGCTTCTATCTAGTTTCAGAACTTCAGTTTTTCCTGCAAATCCATTCTTCACCTCTCAAACAGATACACTTCGACTTTGAACTAAACACCCATAATTAGTTGCTTTTTAGGCTTGTGCGCTCGGGCCTCAGAGCCTGGAAAGCCAGGTATTCGAGACTGGCACTGAAGCCCAGAATCTGCAGGGGTGTATTCAAGTGTTGTGGTTCAGCAGAGAGCATGCATACTGGCTGAATCGGTAGATAACATTATGTCTACTTGTTAAACCCTTTTGCTCCAGAGACCCTTCGGCAAAACCGCCCAGCTCCTGGGAATTCCATACAAAAGTCCTCTAAACAACCATTTTACAACGGTCGCTAAAAATTAAAATTATGCGTGTGTATCATCATCATGTGCCTTGTCGACTGGCGTGGGCGATCATGCCTCTCCACAATCTTAGATCTTCTGCAGTATGTATCAGATCGTGTGCTGAAACACCTCCATGCAATGCAACAAGACTTCAAGAATCTTCTCTCTTTGTCTTTCTCTATCCCTCCTTCCACAGATCTTTCCAGTGGTCACAACAGAGTGTGTGTTTGTGTGTGTATATATAAAAAAAAAAATTGATATATACACACACATATATATATATATATACACACATATATATATATATATATATATACACACACATATATATATATATATATATATATATATATATATATACACACACACATATATATATATATATATATATATATATATATATATATATATATATATATATATATATATATATATATATATATATATATATATATATATATATAAATTTTTGTGGGTGCAAAACATGGAGCACAATTATTAGACACAGTTTTTTTTTAAATCTAACTAGATTTCCTTACTCTCTGCTAAAATATTTGTATGTCTTGACTGATTTCTTCAGAATTTTAACATCAAGGATACTGCTAGAAAATAATTGTGTCAAAATTGCTTTAAAATAGCTATTTTGTTTACAGAACACACACACTCCCCCATCCCGCCATGCTATATTTAGAAAATATTTTTCTGACCTCATAAATTCTGCGCAGTGCAAATATAGGCAGCATTTACACTGTTGGATATTTTGGGTTCATGGTTTCATGGCACAAAACAGCTGCAGTAGTTCTGTGTTAAGAGACTCCAACCTAATGTCAAAATACTAAATTTTTTTTTTTCCAGAAATTTTTAAAAACTAATGTATCTGCACCTCTAATGTTTTTATTTTTTTTTTATTACAGAGCAATGACAGATTTGATCTTTTATATCGGGGATGATGAAATGGTAACTACAACAGTTTTGTAATTGCCTTATTTATAAATTGCAGTTTTATTCATAAATTGTTTATTTATTCATATATTGCTGTTTATTCATATCTTTTTTCCCCATAAATTGCCAATGTTTTATTCATGTGTTGCTATGTTTTATTCATATATTGCTATGTTTTATTCATATATTGCTGTTAGCTAGTTGCATTTGTAACCTTTTTTTTTTCTTCTGCAAATGCCTACTTTTATTTGCATTAAAAACATTCTTGTAATTTTTCTGTTTTTTGCAGAAACACATCCAGAATGTTGTACCTAAAGTTTTGGAAGTTGTCCAGATTTTGGCAGTCCATGATGAGGTACCAGTTTGTCATTCTCAGTGTTGTGTCTTGAGTTTGTAATATGTTAATCTCACTTTTTTGTGTCTTCTCATAATATGTAAACATAATCTATTCTGCTGTGGTTATTTGTCAGATTAACAAAAATGTGTGTGAGTTTCAGCTTGTGTCCTTTGGTAATCGTCTCTTCAGTTTGCTCTTTTCAGATAATTATCAATGTGTGTCTGTCTTCCCCTTTTCACTTTGTCTTTCCATCCTTTGTTCAGCACATCTTTTTTTTTTTTTTTTTATTGTTTTTATTTTATTAATTCACTAGATTTTTGATGTGTGTGTTTCTGTTTCAGGAAAAAGCGTGTGTTGCCCTGGAGTTTTTTGATGAGCTTTTAGAGTCCGAAGTCGCAATCATTGTACCACACCTGAAACCTTTGCTCCAGTACTGTCTACAGGTGAGTGGTATGCATCTTTACTTATGAAAAGGTTAATCTTATGGGAACAATGAATATTTAAAAAAAAAAAAGGTCGACAAGACATTCACAAGTAAACCTTTCATTACAGGGACAGTAAAAAGAGAAAAATTCACCTGCGAATTCAAGGGTCGTGGGTTCAAGTCTGGGAAGCAGGATTTTTCCAAAAATTACCTTGGCTGCCTGGTTGACCCAGCTTTACATGGATACCAGGTAGAGTCCTAGGAAGTAAAGGCGGCTGACATGGTGGTCACGACATCACCAAGCGAATGCTGATTGGTCTTTAAAATATAGATTTAGTCCTGTATGCCCAATACGCCAGAAGGAGGTCCTTTACTTTTACTGACCCTTTAAAAGCTATCTGTAAATGTAAATTTGACACCTTTGTTTTTAAGTTTGTGCCTCATGTCTTTCCTGCAGACGGCAAGCAACAAGGATTACACTGATGCACTGAGAGTCAAAGCTATGTCATTTGTAGCTTCTCTAGTTCGCCTCAAGAAAAAGGTGCGTTTTTTTTCTCCATTTAACTGATTTCTTCTTTTTAGCGTTCACTGGCTGTAAACCCTGGGAGGAAGTTCTCTTTGTTCGTCCACACCTGGTCTTTGGTTTTGATCCAGAATGTGAGTTTGCATGCACATCCGTTCTATGAATCTGACTTATTTGCATGCAGACTATTGGTTCCTTGCTTCTCAGGCAGATGCATGCCTACTAATTTAGAGGTGGGACTAAAACAGTGAAAGACTGGTCAGTGTAAAATCTGGTCAGCTCGACTTGTCTCTTCCTCTGCTCTTTACCCCTCATTGGAGCATAAGCCCTCAACCAGCTTGGGTCAGGATCATATATTTGTTTTCTTTGTTTTTTCTTCAGTCAAGCCATATCTCTTCTGTCTCCAGATGTTTGTTCAGCATTTCTACTTTTTGTCGATGGCTCACATGCATACCTCAGTACAGTTTCTATTATGTATGTGAGTGTGTGCGTTAGTGCACATACACTCCATATTTTTTCTGTTTATAAAATTGTTTTCTCAAATTATTGCTGTTTAAAATTAGGGGTCCTTTAATATTCCAAATGGTTTATACTATTTCTTAATTTTGACTTTTCAAATGTTGACCTCCCTATACACTGAACAAATATGGTACATTTTTTTTTTTTTGCCACTGCTACTTTCTCCAACTCTTATGAGTGTTCCAAATTCACTGTACGGATTGATTTCAAAATTGACAATGTTTTATATCCAGTGAATAATATGTCAGATCAGTAAATCAGATGTACAGAAAACACTCAGATTCTGGAACAAGACTACAGTCTAGAGTTGGACAAATAACCAGAACTTTCTGTAGGAGTTTACAACAGGTGAATGCAAAAAAGAAGAAGTTTCAAGGAGGACACTAAATGGTTCCGCCAGCTAAGTGACATGAAACATCACATGGTGGAGCCAGCTAAGTGACATGAAACATCACATGGTGGAGCCAGCTAAGTGACATGAAACATCACATGGTGGAGCCAGCTAAGTGACATGAAACATCACATGGTGGAGCCAGCTAAGTGACATCACCTTGCTTCCTTGTTTTGTTTAGACTGTCATAAAACATCTCATAGTGGAGCCAGCTAAGTGACATCACCTTGCTTCCTTGTTTTGTTTAGACTGTCATAAAACATCTCATAGTGGAGCCAGCTAAGTGACATCACCTTGCTTCCTTGTTTTGTTTAGACTGTCATAAAACATTTCATGGTGGAGCCAGCTAAGTGACATCACCTTGCTTCCTTGTTTTGTTTAGACTGTCATAAAACATCTCATGGTGGAGCCAGCTAAGTGACATCACCTTGCTTCCTTGTTTTGTTTAGACTGTCATAAAACATTTCATGGTGGAGCCAGCTAAGTGACATCACCTTGCTTCCTTGTTTTGTTAAGACTGTCATAAAACATCTCATGGTGGAGCCAGCTAAGTGACATCACCTTGCTTCCTTGTTTTGTTAAGACTGTCATAAAACATCTCATGGTGGAGCCAGCTAAGTGACATCACCTTGCTTCCTTGTTTTGTTAAGACTGTCATAAAACATCTCATGGTGGAGCCAGCTAAGTGACATCACCTTGCTTCCTTGTTTTGTTAAGACTGTCATAAAACATCTCATGGTGGAGCCAGCTAAGTGACATCATCTTGCTTCCTTGTTTTGTTTAGACTGTCATGAAACATCACATGGTGGAGCCAATACTTCAGGTTCTGTTTCCTATCATCTGTGAGGATGACGAAGAGGAAGATGATGATGAAGAAGAGGCGGAGTCTCATAGCCCTTCACAGTATGCCGTTCAGGTAAGCAGACGGTAATTTCAAGTTGTTTGTGAGTTGTCTTAAATTTTTCAGTTTATTTATATCAGTGTTCAAATTGCTAGGCACTTCATTTTGTTTTATAGATTTTCATCTCATTGATAACATCATACAAGTTAATAAACATATCAGGTTGTTTTGAGTTCCAAAGATTTCTAGGTTATTGATATCAACATTCAAGTTAATTCACTGCCAGGTTGTTTTGAGCTCCATATATTTTCGGATTATTGACATTAACATTCAAGTTAATAGAAAGTCAGGTTGTTTGAGTTCCATAGATTTCTAGTTTATTGATATCAACATTCAAGTTAATCCAGTTTCAGATTGTTTGAGTCCCATAGATTTCCAGTTGGTTGATGTCACTGCTGAAGATTAGTAAATATTTTAGGCTTTTGGTGTTTTTCGCAATTTCCTGACACAGTTCCTGCCCAGGTGATATGATTATCTATACAGATGCCTCTGTGTTCAGAGGCAGACAAAGTACATGGGGGTTCGTAGCAAAAGTGAATGGACGTAGCTTGGTGCAGCGAAGCCTGTCATATAATAACACAACATCTAGTTTGAGAATGAAGGTGGAGGCAGTCACTGCTACCTTCCGCTGGCTTGAGAATCAGCTGTACACACATACCATGATTGTAACTGACTCAGAGCATGTTAAGATAGATGAAAACAGGCATGCTCCGTGCAGAGTGGCAAGCATCACTTCAGAGGTTTTCAGGTAGTTAGCACCCTCCCTTTAGATATATTTTTCCAGGTGATGCTGGTATTTTGGGAAATGAGCAGGCAGATAGACTGGCTGGTTCTGCACCGCTTGGTGGTGCACTGATGTTTGACTAGCTGGATGTTGTAAGGGCTTTTTAGGAGCAAATGAACAGTGCGGAGACACAGATAGATCATTTTTTTTCTGAGGAGTATGGCACTGTAAGAAGTTACAGGGGGATCTGGCTGGCGCTCAACACCCAGGTGAAAGGCAAGGCAGAAATACAATCAGACAGTTACTGGCGCCATCGAAATTGGACCTCTTTGCTTGCTGCTGCTGAAGATGGGCACAGAGCGCTTATGGGGGTGTCCTGAGTGCTGTGGTGTTGATTCTTAATTCAACCGTTTCATGATTCATATATCTGAGAACTGCGTCAAGTGAGAAGAATGACTCATATTCCTAAACCAGTCTTGGTTGTTCAGTTAGTGAATTCTCTAAAAGACAAAATTCTTTTGTTAGTGAAAAGCTAACACAGTCACCTGTGTAGGGACTGGTGGCCAGAGTACTGTGCTTCTTGTTGCTATTGTGGTTAATGTTTAGAAAGGCTACGTCCAAAACAGCAGATTTTTTTTGCATGTATATATTGCGCGCCCCCCTCCCTCCCCTCCAGTCAGTCATAGATTTCTGTTTTTATCACCTAGCAAAAAGCTGATTGGCAGGTTTATTTTGTATTGATATTATTGTAGGTTCTTTCCTAGTTGCTTCCTGGGTGTGTGTGTTTTTTTAAAATTCGGATCCATTATCTTATTTATTCAGAACTCCACACGTCTGCCATGAACATGGTAACTTCTTTCAGATTCTTGTAATTCTTCTTGTTTCTGGTAATTTCAGTTTTCCAATACAAGTTTTTCCTCGGGTATGCCTCAAGAAAGCCAGCAGTTCTCTTCAGGCCTAAAAATCGATAATCTAACCTTGGCAACATATATGTTTTGAAGAAGTGGATGAAGTGTCCTCAGATTTCCTCATGAAATAGATGGAAGTTTGTGTCCTCGCTAACTTATTTACTGTTGGTTTCAGGTGATTGATACAATGGCCCTTCATCTGCCACCAGAGAAGTTTTTGAAGAAAGTGGTGAGTTCAACTGCTTTTTTAATTAATTCTGCCGCACTGTCACATTGTGTTACACTAGATAGTAAAGTATCAGCATTTATGGCAGGATTGCTGCCATCGAGAACTTCATAGCCACAAAACTGCGAGTAAAGTACACTTCTCACATGTTCACCCTGAGTCACCTAAATGTGTGCCCTTAACCACTTGGTTAGCTTTTGTGTTTTTTGCACATTAAAATTTTGTTGTTAAAATTATTTGTCACTTGATATTCCTATTAAATGTTTTGTTATTTGCACATAACCTGTTCTATAGATACAATACCACTGCCGTATAAAAGATAAGTGTTTAGGAGTTCTGAATGTAAGACTGGCATGTGTGCCTGTGTTGTGACCATCTGACCATAATGTTAGTTCATTCAACTCTCTACATAACAAGAACCAAATCACTTTAAATGGGTAAATGGTTGTGTATTTATGTTCGTGAGTGTTTTGCCCACTGTTGAAAATTGTTTAAAAAATGTAATCTGACTCGTATTTTTCAATATTTTTTAGACACCAATGGTAGAAGTCTGTTTGAAAAGTATTGAACCATCCCATAGACGAGCTGCCTACCTGGTCATGGCCGTGGTTGTGGAAGGCTGTGGAGATTACGTCATGAACAAGTGAGCTGTTTCCCCCCCTGGTGTCATTGTCTGTCTGTGTGTGTATTGTTTCATGCAGAACTTCTCTTGCTGACTTACTGTTGATGGATGAGGTGAATCAGTTGACAGTAGTCCACTCGGGGAATTCCCACACCTGCTCCGTCACCGTTCTCAGCAGCCAACAAAGAGTTGACATGCTGTGAGGTAGAGGTGATTCAATATCCACTCATGTCTCTTTGTTGTTGTTTACTTTTCTGTCATAGCAATTTGTATTGCCTCTTATCATTTCTTTAGTGAACTAACTGCCTTCTCTGTGTTGATTGTCCCCCCCTGACTTACCTTATCATATATTTCTGATATTTTACTGTATTGAATGTCCTCCCCTGACTTACCTTATCATATATTTCTGATATTTTACTGTATTGAATGTCCTCGACTGACTTACCTTATCATATATTTCTGATATTTTACTGTATTGAATGTCCTCGACTGACTTACCTTATCATATATTTCTGATATTTTACTGTATTGAATGTCCTCGACTGACTTACCTTATCATATATTTCTGATATTTTACTGTATTGAATGTCCTCGACTGACTTACCTTATCATATATTTCTGATATTTTACTGTATTGAATGTCCTCGACTGACTTACCTTATCATATATTTCTGATATTTTACTGTATTGAATGTCCTCGACTGACTTACCTTATCATATATTTCTGATATTTTACTGTATTGAATGTCCTCTCCTGTCTTACCTTATCATATATTTCTGATATTTTACTGTATTGAATGTCCTCGACTGACTTACCTTATCATATATTTCTGATATTTTACTGTATTGAATGTCCTCGACTGACTTACCTTATCATATATTTCTGATATTTTACTGTATTGAATGTCCTCGACTGACTTACCTTATCATATATTTCTGATATTTTACTGTATTGAATGTCCTCTCCTGTCTTACCTTATCATATATATATTGATATTTTACTGTATTGAATGTCCTCGACTGACTTACCTTATCATATATTTCTGATATTTTACTATATTGAATGTCCTCGACTGACTTACCTTATCATATATTTCTGATATTTTACTGTATTGAATGTCCTCTCCTGTCTTACCTTATCATATATTTCTGATATTTTACTGTATTGAATGTCCTCGACTGACTTACCTTATCATATATTTCTGATATTTTACTGTATTGAATGTCCTCGACTGACTTACCTTATCATATATTTCTGATATTTTACTGTATTGAATGTCCTCGACTGACTTACCTTATCATATATTTCTGATATTTTACTGTATTGAATGTCCTCTCCTGTCTTACCTTATCATATATTTCTGATATTTTACTGTATTGAATGTCCTCGACTGACTTACCTTATCATATATTTCTGATATTTTACTGTATTGAATGTCCTCGACTGACTTACCTTATCATATATTTCTGATATTTTACTGTATTGAATGTCCTCGACTGACTTACCTTATCATATATTTCTGATATTTTACTGTATTGAATGTCCTCTCCTGTCTTACCTTATCAAATATTCTCTTACATTTCTGATATTTTACTGTATTGAATGTCCTCTCCTGTCTTACCTTATCAAATATTCTCTTACATTTCTGATATTTTACTGTATTGAATGTCCTCTCCTGTCTTACCTTATCAAATATTCTCTTACATTTCTGATATTTTACTGTATTGAATGTCCTCTCCTGTCTTACCTTATCAAATATTCTCTTAACATTTCTGATATTTTACTGTATTGAATGTCCTCTCCTGTCTTACCTTATCAAATATTCTCTTACATTTCTGATATTTTACTGTATTGAATGTCCTCTCCTGTCTTACCTTATCAAATATTCTCTTACATTTCTGATATTTTACTGTATTGAATGTCCTCGACTGACTTACCTTATCAAATATTCTCTTATATTTCTGATATTTTACTGTATTGAATGTCCTCTCCTGTCTTACCTTATCAAATGTCCTTAGTGTTGTAGTCTGTGGTACTTTTGTAATGTAGTCTATTTACAGTACTCTTATATATTAATCTATAGTACTCTATGTTTTCCTTATAAACTATCCTCCTGTGTGTAGAGTATTGACTGTCCTCTGATATTTTATGGTAATGACAGTCCTCTTGTTTTATTTTTCTGGAAAAATTTTTTAGGTGAGTTTAAAAAAAAAGTCATTTGTCCATGTTTTTCATGTAATCATCGGTCACTGTTCCTTGATACAGAATGTTGCCTCAGATGTTACAGATGGTCTGCCAGGGGTTGAATGATCCCTCTCATCTTGTCAGAAACTCTGTACTGTTTGCAGTTGGCCAGTTTTCTGAGCATTTGCAGGTAGGTTGATTTATATAGATTTCCACATGACAGTGTTTATGGAAAGGATTATTGGGTTGCTAGCTTCAGGCCTCAGAAAGGAAGTGTCTGAGAAAGGCAGTCAGAGTGACTAGAAGGGACCAAGTTCCAAACCAGACAATTTGTCATGATCTTGAGGCCTTACAAACTTGAGTGGGTCAGTCACAGTTAAATGGTTTGGACATGTATTCAGCATGGGAGAGAATCAGCAGTCATGGGAGGCCAACAAACAGAGAACCAGGGCAACCCAGGATTTGCTGGGGAGACAACATCTGACAATCCCTGACTGAGGACTGGAATGGAATAAAACCAAAAATAAAACTGCTGATTGATAAGTCCAGCGATCTCTTTGGCAAACCTCTTCACCCCAGGCTAGAAGGAAATGGACAAAATTAGGAAATATATTTAGTGGTTGTGTTTTTTCATTTGTCCGGTACTTGCTTTCTTGATTTTGTTCTGTGTTATTTTATTTACTAAAATCTTCTGAGTTTATGATTTTTAAAACAATGCGAGATGCTCGCATGTTCGTGATATTTACCCTTTTAAAAATGAAGTAGTAACACCTTAAAATAAAGTAACACCTCAACGCTTTCTGTCCCAAGCAGTACACCATGTTTGCTCAGCTTATTTCTGTGTTCATTAGCACAGCACAAGGTGTGTTATTATTTATTTTATGTTTGGTCTAGATATGCACAAGAAATCTGGCTAAATATTTTTAGATACTGCACAGTAAATACTATGCGTTTTAAAGTCATACACTGATGCCTTTTTCATTATGAGTATTGTGCCAATTTGGGTAGGGTTTCAACTTTGAAACCATTGCAACTGAAAGATTTAAAGAATGTTGAATTAAGAATTGACATCAGAGCACTAGGGACCATCCCATAAGCGCTTCAGCAACAAGCGAAGAGTTCCAGTTCTGATGGCACTAGTACCTGTCTCATCTTTCTCTTGAGTGTTGAGCGTCAGGCCAGATCCCCTGGTAACTCCCCGCAGTGCCATTCTCCTCAGACTATAATGATCTTTCTGTGCCTCTGCACTGTTTATTCACTCCCAAAGGGCCCTCACAACATCTAGCTTGACATCCCCGTGTGGGTTCCGGGGCCCCATTGTGGAAAAAACAAGAATAGACCCACTGCCTACCCAAAAGCATGTCGTAAGAGTCGACTAATTGGGGAGCTTCCTTTGAAGTCGGAGTACATCTGCCTGAGGGGCAAGGAATCAACAGTCTGTATTCAAGTGAATCAGATCTGTAAAACTGATGCACACCCAACACTCAAGTTCTGGAGTAGGACTGCAGTTCAGAAGTGGACGAACAGCCAGAACTTTTCGGCCAGAGTTTACAGCTGGTGAACGCAAAGAAGAAGAAGAAGATCTAGCTTGACACACATCAGTTGCCACCAACTGGTGCAGAACCAGCCAGTCTAAATGCCTGCTTATTTCCCAACACACCAGCATGACCTACCTGGAGACAATATCCAAATGGTGCTATCTACCCAGGACCTCTGAAGGGATGCTTGCCACTCTGCACGAAGCATGCTTGTGAAAGAGTTGAAGTAGCTAGAGTATCAATTTATTGAAAAAGTTGGTGCTTTAAAGTAACAACTAGAGTGGGTAAGACACAGTTTAATATTCTTGTTTCACTTTCACAGCCGGACATCAGCAAGTATGCATCACAGTTGCTGCCCTTGCTGTTCCAGTATTTAAACAAATCTATGGAGGAAGTGGATAAGAATCCAAAAGGTGTTATCAAAAGTCACTATGCCCTGGAGATGTTTTGTGAGAATTTAGGTAAACATCTACATCTTGTGTCTAGAACTGTTTTTCTAAATGTCCGTGAAGATAATGAGGTCATAATTGGAAAATGTATTAAATTCTCTGCAATTTTAATAGTAAATTGTCAAAGCTATTTAGAGTAAAGATTGTAATGCTCTGCTTTCATCCTTAACCTTTTGAGTCTCAAGGAACGCATCACACGTTCATAGGTTTCTACCTAGAAGCCCAATAAACGCAAGATGCGCCGATTTTATGTCTCTTTTGACTACCCTTTGGGCCTCTGATGCTAAACCCCCTGGGACTCAAAGAGTTAAAAAGGGCGGTTACCCTTTTGTTTTGTGGTTGTGTGCACCTTTTAACCCAGTATATACAGTTTTTCACCTTTTTAGGGTTAGAATTGCAAGGGGTCTATTGTGTCTACTCACCCCCACCCCCTCCCCATTTTCTGCAGATATAGTATTCATATACCAAGTAGCTGTGTGGAATGTAGTAGAATTTCCTATCTGGCGTGAGCAATCTTTCTTTCTTCCTTTCCGCTTCAAGTGGAATACAAAACCTCAGTGATCTCATACTTAGCCCTCTGTAGACATGTTTATTGCAACTCAGGCTTTCTGTGGGCCTTTCTGTGTCTTCTTCTTCGCGTTCACCAGCTGTACACTCTGGCGGAAAGTTCTGGTTGTTCGTCCACACCTGGACTGCAGTCCTGCTCCAGAACCTGGGTGTTGC
This sequence comes from Candidula unifasciata, assembly GCA_905116865.2. Lineage (NCBI taxonomy): Eukaryota > Metazoa > Mollusca > Gastropoda > Stylommatophora > Geomitridae > Candidula > Candidula unifasciata. The sequence goes on from CAJHNH020000011.1 coordinate 261,152, forward strand.
GTGTGCATCAGTTTTACAGATCTGATTCACTTGAATGCAGACTGTTGGTTTCTTGCCTCTCAGGCAGATGCACTCCGACTTCAAAGGAAGCTACCAATTAGTCGACTCTTACGACATGCTTTTTGGTAGGCAGTGGGTCTATTCTTGTTTCCCCCCCCCCCCCCACAATGGGGCCCCGGATCCCACACAGGGACCTTTCTGTGTGAGCATTGGGCTCTATTTTATGCGAGATAAGAAAATTAGACTTACGGCCCTCCTATCAAGCCTGATGTAAAATTAGGGTGTTTTTCTTTTTCTTTTTCAAAGGCAGAAGTGCATCTGCCTGAGAGGCAAGGAACTAGCGTCTGCGTACAAATAAGCCAGAAATGTAGAATAGATGTACAAACAAAACTCAGGTTCTGTAACCATTGTAGTCTACTAGCCCTTATTATGCCAGTAAATAGTGGTTCTTTCTGCACTTTATTTATTGTTGACCCACTTTGTATTAGACTGTTTTAACTGTTACAAAATTGATTTAATCAGTTGACTTGGGATGTTTTTTTTTCAACCAGGTGCAGGAATTCTGCCCTTCCTTCCCGAGCTGATGGGTTATCTGCTTAATGTAATACACAACTGTCACCTAGACAAGCCTAAAGAGCTGGCCATTAGTGCAATCGGGGCAGCCGGTAAGTTACTGTTGCAGTCTAATTATAGCCCCTGTCACACAAGTGATGATGTCCTTTTTGTTGGGGAAGAATGGATCCATCATCTCATCACGGTCTGCCTGAAAGAAACTCGGTCTCTCGCCAGCTCTCCCGCCTCTACTTTCATACTCAAAGAGTCACTTATATCCTGTATTCATCTTCGTGTTGGTCGGCCCTTCCCTCTCTTTCCTGGTACCATGCCTTCTGCTATAATTTTTTCTATTCCGCCGTGGCGCTTGATATGACCACAATATTTCAGCTTCCGAGACAGGATGCTGTTTATTAGAATAGATTCACAGCTCCTAAAAGCATTTCGTAAAAGTTTATTTAAAGATTTGCTAAAATGAGATGCTAGGCCTAAAGATGCATATATCGCAACATAGCTATAATTCACAACACAATGGACCAATTCCCTTTTTTATGGGACAAAAGAAGTTTCAAATTTAGTCTCAGATCTGATATTGCCACACAAGGTTGTCTGTAGGCAGTCTTCTTCTTCGCGTTTACCAGCTGTACACTCTGGCGGAAAGTTCTGGTTGCTCGTCCACTACTGAACTGCAGTCCTGCTCAAGAACCTGAGTGTTGCGTGTGCATCAGTTTTACAGATCTCATTCTCTTGAATACAGACTGTTAGTTCCTTGCCTCTCCGGCAGAAGCACTCCGACTTCAAAGGAAGCTCCCCAATTAGTCGACTCTTACGACATGCTTTTGGGTAGGCAGTGGGTCTATTCTTGTTTTCCCCCACAATGGGGCCCCGGAAGCCACACGGGGGATCTCAGTAGGCAGTGAGTAGAGGTTTCTTCATTAAACTCACATCTCTCTTCACAGGTTCTCCTGAATCATGTTTGAATATCCTTCAACATTTTTTATCATGTCATTACGTTTCACTTTATTGAATGCTGTCCTCAAAAACCCTTGTGTGATTCCTACAGCAAATGCAGCCAAGGAGGAGATGCGACCCTACTTCAAGGACATCCTGGAGTTGTTCAAGGGCTTTCTGACCACGTCAACCGAGGTCAAGGAGGAGGAGAAGAAGTTGCAGCTGGCGGCCATTGGTTTGTTGTTGGCTTTACACTTTCTTTGCCTTTATCTTTTTTTATTTGGTTTTACACTTTCTTTCTTTTTACTTTTTTTTGTGTGTGTGTGTGTGTGGGTTAGCTTTACATTTTGTTTCTATTTACCTTTTCTGTTGACTTTGCACTGTCTTTCTGGGCGTTATACTTTCTTTCTGTTCACCTTTGCTGTTGGCTGTTTTGTTGTCTGAGACTTCGTTTGTTAGGGACAAATGTTAATATCTCTCTCCTCTTCCCCCTCCCCCCTTTCCTCTTTGTGTATGTCTTTCTCTCTCTCTTTCTTGTGTCTGTCTCAGCTCTGTTCTGTCTCTCTTGATCAGTCTCACTTCTCTGTCTATGTTTCACTTGGTATCTCTCTGTAACATTCTCTCTCTGTCTCCATAACCATCTCTCTGTCTCTTCTGTTTCTTTCTCCCTTTAGTTTATCGTGTCAATACCATTGTGACACTACATCCTCTATCAATGTTTTAAATACAGTTCTGTCAGGTTGGAAAAGCCTAGATAGTGTTGCAGAACCAACCCCAGCATTTATTGGCTGTAGTGGTTTTTCTAGGCAAATTTTTCATTCAGTAGTTTGCCATTTCTTGCTGAAAGGTCAGCTCTTGTTGGTACCACTGTCAAAACCAACGCATGACAAATCATTTGCAGCAGGGATCGAACGGGGCAACCCGGCATTACGAAGCTTGTTCACAACGCCGAAGCCAGATAGGTAGAAATAGATAAAAGAACATGCTCTGGCCAGATCTCATGTGAAGGGCTGATTCGTCTGTACAAACTTATAGCCAGCACTAATACCTTTTACACATCAGGGCACGGAAAAGGTTTAGTTCATATGCTGTTTCTTTTACTGCTACTGGGTAAAGTCTGGAAAGTAAAGGTGGCCGTCATGATGCTGACCAAGTGCCTATATAAAATCTGATCTAGCGCTATATGCCCTGTATGCATTTAGTGCTGCTGTTGTGATTTCTTTATCCTTACTTTCAGCTGAAACTCCACTTTCTGTGTAATTGAAACAAAACATTTACTTTTTTTGGCAAGTGCAATTTGCCAACTGTAACAGGCATTTGTGATTGTTACAGATACCCTGGCCGTGTTTGCACGCTGTATTGGTGAGGAAACCTTCCGCCCCCTGGCCACGGAATGTGTCAACTTGGGTTTGAACCTGCTGAATTCTTCCAGTGACCCAGATCTACGCAGATGTGTGTAAGTGATCGGTTTCTGAGTGTCTCTTCTGTGGATTTAATTTCTGCAGTTCATTGTAGTTGTGTATGAGGGGGGTAGGAGTTGAGGACCAGAGGAGAACAGAGAATATTAGATGAGTCATCATTTGATCCTTTGCACAACGTCACTGTCATCACATTCTGCCTGAAAGAAACGTCCACTTTCCTAGCCCAGGTGTCGCTTATATCGTGTCTCATCTTCTTGCTAATCGACCCATGCCCCTTTCCTGGTACCCACGCTTTCTGCTGCTACTCTTGCCAGTCAGCAGTGGCACGATATTGCCAAAATATTTCATTTTCCAAGACATGATCCCGGATCACTGGCCAGTCTTCCTTAATATCAGAGGTGCTGTGTGGTCTTGAGGCATGGCATCCACCTCGAGGGCTGGAGGTCCTGGGTTCAAGCCCCAGGGAAGGCTAGGATTTGTGTGCACTGAGCTGAGATTCTTCGGACTCAGGCTTGAGTCAGAAATAGAACAGAAGCTTATGGGCTACTACTCTTGTGCCATAATCTAGATCCGTCATCTAAATCTAAACCGTCCTTAATGTTCAGATCTTTAGGAGGTCAGTATTTCTTTTCTTCTTTGTTCATGATATTTTGAGAACCTTATATCTTCAAGGCCCTTATTTACTTCCGTTATGGCTGCAAGATGTTCCACAACTCATATCCTACGTTACCTGGTACAACACTTTAGACCTTGATTTCCTTCCTGATGCTTAGCCATAAAAATGTGGTACTTTTTAATGTAGTTTTCTAGCAAAACTGTTTTTAATATATGTCAGTGTCATCTCAGGGATAACTTCAAAACATCATTTCAGAATGTACTATGTTGTCAGCTATGTTATTGTTTCTTCTCCTTCTCCTCCATTTACTTCATGAAAGTATTGACAGAAGGTATAAACATATTTTCTGAGTGCTGTTTTTAAAAAAAAATTTTTTGGATCGTTCACTGGCTGTAAACTTCAGCAGATATTCCTGGTTGTTTGTCCACATCTGTACTTTGATCTCGTTCCAGAACTTGAATCTTGTGTGCGCATCTGTTTTACTTCTCTAGCTTATATGTATGCAGACTGTTTGTTTCTCGCCTCTGAGGCAGACAAATTAATTGTCTCTTACGGCATGCTTGTTACATGGGCAGTGTGTTCCACCCCCTAGGGCCCCGGAACCCACATGTAGTTCTCTGTATGATGTGGCGTTATAAGTTGATCTTCATTGCTTTAATGTTGATGCCATTGTTGCATCATTTGCATCATCTTCTATTTTCTCAGTGTTTATTATATTGGTTGAGTGTGGCCGTTGGTGTCAGCATATTTTCACCAGATGGCCAAACTATCTTCACTGTTGTTCTTTATTTAACTGTATAACTGGTTTGAGTCGCATGCTTCTACTGTCTTCTTTTTTATTTTTAAGTCAGTGCTTAATGATAATACAATATCAGTTTCTCAATCTGTAGATGGTAGAAATTCTTCTCCCGACAGAGCAAGACTTAAATAAAAGTCCTTAGCTCCCTCGTGGACCCAGCCTTAAATGGGTGCCAAGTAAATCCTAGGAAATATAGGCGGCCGGCGTGATGTTGACTATATCACCCAGAAAATGCTGATTTTTCTATAAAATATAGATCTTGCCCTATATGCCCTGTAAGTCTAAAGGCGTTGAAAACGTCCTTTCCTTTAAGAAATATCTTTTTGTAGATGTAAGGCAGTAGAGTGTACTTGCTGCCACCCTCTGATACTGACATTCTTTCTTGATCAGGTACAGCTTGTTTGCTGCCATCTCCACTGTACTTGCTGCGAGCCTCTGATACTGACATGCTTTCTTGATCAGGTACAGCTTGTTTGCTGCCATCTCCACTGTACTTGCTGCGAGCCTCTGATACTGACATTCTTTCTTGATCAGGTACAGCTTGTTTGCTGCCATCTCCACTGTACTTGCTGCGAGCCTCTGATACTGACATTCTTTCTTGATCAGGTACAGCTTGTTTGCTGCCATCTCCACTGTACTTGCTGCGAGCCTCTGATACTGACATGCTTTCTTGATCAGGTACAGCTTGTTTGCTGCCATCTCCACTGTACTTGCTGCGAGCCTCTGATACTGACATGCTTTCTTGAGCAGGTACAGCTTGTTTGCTGCCATCTCCACTGTACTTGCTGCCACCCTCTGACACTGACATGCTTTCTTGATCAGGTACAGCTTGTTTGCTACCATCTCCACTGTACTTGCTGCCACCCTCTGACACTGACATGCTTTCTTGATCAGGTACAGCTTGTTTGCTACCATCTCCACTGTACTTGCTGCGAGCCTCTGATACTGACATGCTTTCTTGATCAGGTACAGCTTGTTTGCTGCCATCTCCACTGTACTTGATGCAAGCCTCTGATACTGACATGCTTTCTTGATCAGGTACAGCTTGTTTGCTGCCATCTCCACCGTCATGAAGTCAGACATGGCCGACTACCTGGAGACAATCACCAACTGTATCTTTACTTCCATGAAGTCAACCGAAGGAGTCAAGGTAAGGCATTCCTTAGCTACCGGGCACATCAGTCATGTTCTATTCTGATTGTTAGAACAGTTGATTGAGTCAGTTTCTGTTTATCATCACAGTATATTCTACTACCTTTGTAATGCCGGGTTCGACCCCGGCTGCAGGCTTTGCGTTGGTATCGAGAAGCCGACCGTCCAGAAAGCAATGGCAAACTACTGGACGTTAACTTTCCTAGCAAAACCACAACAGCCAAAAAATGCTTGGGTTGGTTCTGCAACGTTCTGTAAAGGGACACAACTAACTTATATTGTACTACACATCTCTTACCAGAGAACACTGGCATGAGTTGATTCAGGAACCAACATCATAACACTCAATGCAGTCAGCGCAGAGTCCCAATACAAATGGTGCCAGTAACAGTCTGCTCATACGTCCGTCTTGCCTTTTCTCGTTGAGTATCGGCCAGATCCCCTTGTCACTCCTCGCTGCCTCTCTCACCAGGCTGTGGTGATCCATTTGTCCCTCCGAATCGTTCACGTGTTCCCATAAGGCTTTGACCATGCCTGCCTTATCCTGCATCAAAATTCCACCAGGTTGTGTAGAACCGCCAGTCGGTCCACCTGTTCATTTCCCAGAAACACTGGCATCCGACCCATTACCCCAGAATGAGAGGAGGGATCCCAGTTTTACTGTTTTGTAAAAAATCCAGTCCTCACCACGAATTGGACAAATTCTCCAGCTAAAGACAGATGCCATAAACTCGAAGACGCTTCTCCATGGTATAGCATATCCAAATCCAACAAGGGGCTGGTTAATTTTTCTGATTGGAAGATGTCAGTGGTGGACTTATTTATAAACCTCTGATTGGAAGATGTCAGTGGTGGACTTATTTATAAACCTCTGATTGGAAGATGTCAGTGGTGGACTTATTTATAAACCTCTGATTGGAAGATGTCAGTGGTGGATTTATAAACCTCTGTTTGGAAGATGTCAGTGGTGGATTTATTTATAAACCTCTGACTGAAAAATGTCAGTGGTGGACTTATTTGTATTTTTCTGATTCTTCTTCTCCTCCTCCTTTGTTCACCGGCTGGAAGCTCCTGCGGAAAGTCCTCTGTTGCATCCATTATGACTTTAGCTTCGTGCCAGGGCCTGATTTTTGTGTGTACATCCATTTACTGGCTTTTTATGTGCAGTTGATTGTTCTTTGCCGCCTGGGCAGATGCACTCTAACTTCAAAGGAAACTCTCAGTTAGTTTACTTTTACAACATGATTGTTAGGGAGACAGTAAGTATTCTTGATTTCCCCACAGTGGGGCCCTAGAAGAAAATTTCCCAAAAATGTCAGTTGTGATCTCATTTTTAGATCTCTTTGAGAAAAATGTTAGTGTTAACTGATCATTACATAACTAGCTTGGAAAGAGTCAGTACATTAATTATTGTCTCCTTTATTGAGTCCATCCTATTGCTTCTTTTAACATGTACATATTTTATTTGTTCAGGCACACTATAAAAATGAGAGCGACTGCGTGACAGTTTTTGATGAGGAAGATTTCAATGAAGATGATGACTTGGAGACAGAGAATGGTGATGATGAGGAGGATTACAAGCTCGAAGGGTGAGATAGATAGAGGCTGACACAAAAGTTCATTGACAAATCATTTCAGATGTATCTAAAAAGTAGATAGACTGCCTGCTGTAACTGACAACATTAGCTGTGTGGAATATTATATACTATCCTCTTTGTGTTCAGCTCAAACGTCACTTGGATTTCACAGTAATACAATTAAGAGTTTTAAGAACTTGCATCTTTTCTTAAACTGTATACAGATATGAATCTTGGACTTCCGGTGTGGATTCTGGTGCCCCATTGTCGTGGGGAAAACAATAGACCCTCTGCCCCCAACAAGAATATTGTAGAGGGGTGACTATTTAGGGGTGTTTCTTTTACGTCATTGTGCATCTGCCTGAGAGTTGAGTAACCAGCACTCTGCATGAAAATAGGCCAGATCTGTAAAACAGATGTGCATGCCAAACGCCAGTTCTGGAACAAGACTCAAGTCCAGAAGTGGATAAACAGCTCGGACATTCTGCCAGAGTTTACAGCTGGTGAATGCCAAGAAGAAAAATCTTGAGCATGTTTACAATCACTTACTAAGAAAATTTAAGATTTCGATCCAAAATATTACAAATTGTGGAAGCACCATGGTACAAGAAGCAAAAAATAACTTTTACAAGATCGGAACATTGATAATAACTGGCTCATACATAGTATGGTGGAAACATCTAGAAGGTTGTCTCTTTGGGACACTGGAAACATCTCAAAGTTTGTTACTTTTCCACAGTGGAAGTATCTAGAAAGTTTTCAGTTTAGGAGAGTGGAAACATCTAAATGCTTGTCACTTTCGAACAGTAATCATCTAGAAAGTTATCACTAGGGACAATTAAAACATCTAAAAGGTCACTTAACAGCACTATATTATTAGTTTTAGTTTTAGAATTGATCAGTCAGTCTTACGCAGCTATAACCTAGTATGCATTACAGTCTCAGCATTCAACTCAGCATTTATTTTATTATGTATACTGGCAAAGAAAGTAAAACTGCAAAATGCTAAATATATAATTACTTCCTAAAAATGAGCGGATAGGCCCGCATGCCCAGTTTATGAGACTGAAAAGTTCACATTCTGCACATATTGTGTGGTGACTAAACGTTGCTCTGATTGTCTACTTTGTCCTTGATCCAGGATATCAGTCGAGAATGCTTACCTGGATGAGAAAGAGGACGCTTGCTGTGCCCTGGGGGAACTTGCCTATAACACAGGGTATGTGTTTTGCTTTCTTTTTCATTGTTATTAGATATTTGTTTAAAGCTGCATGTTCATAATTTTTTGTTTGTCTGTAAAACCCTGTTTATATAGTATGGATCCAAAAAAAAAATCAGATGATTTGTTAGATTAAAACTAGTTTGACAGTCTTTACATTGAAATACGGGTTCGTTGTTTGGTCTTCTTTGTACAGATTCACATGAAAACTAGTGTTTTTTTTAAAGTTTTTGAGCGTCAGATATTTGTATTGTTGAGCAAATGTTTCAGATATGTTACCTGATTTTATATTAATTTCTTATGATGTCTTATTTGCTTTTTTTCCCCATTCATGTTAATCTCTTATGATATCTCAACTGTAGTACCTCATTTTAAGTTACCTCTTGTGGTACATCCGTTGTAATACCTGATTTCATGTTGTCTCTGGTGATTTCTTGAGGTGTTTTATCTGATTTCAAGTTACCTTTTGTGATATCCTAGTTGTAGTACCTCATTTCATGTTAATCTCTTGTGATATCTCAGTTGTAATACCTCATTTCATGTTAATCTCTTGTGATATCTCAGTTGTAGTACCTCATTTCATGTTATCTCTTGTGATATCTCAGTTGTAGTACCTCATTTCATGTTAAATCTCTTGTGATATCTCAGTTGTAATACCTCATTTCATGTTAATCTCTTGTGATATCTCAGTTGTAGTACCTCATTTCATGTTATCTCTTGTGATATCTCAGTTGTTGTACCTCATTTCATGTTAATCTCTTGTGATATCTCAGTTGTTGTACCTCATTTCATGTTAATCTCTTTTGATATCTCATTTGTAGTACCTCATTTCACGTTAACCTCTTTTGATATCTCGTTTGTAGTACCTCATTTCATGTTAATCTCTTTTGATATCTCATTTGTAGTACCTCATTTCAGTTGTGACATTGCAAGATCTGTTTTACCTGATCTATTATTATTCACACAGACCAGCATTTTTCCCGCTGCTACAAAAGTCATATGCAGAAGTGGTGGACCTGGTCAACTACCCAGCCGTGGGCATCAAGAAGGCAGCCTTCAGCACCCTGTGCCAGCTGTGTCTGTGTGTGCATGAGGCGTACAAGGCAACACAGTCTCCTGAAGCCTACGAAGGTACAAGCATTACATAGCTGATGTTGGGCTTCCCCCGCATGGGTTCCGGGGAAAACAAGAATAGACCCACTGCCTACCCACAAGCATGTCGTCAGAGTCGACTAATTGGGAGCTTTCTTCAAAGTCGGAGTGCATCTGCCTGAGAGGCAAGGAACCAGCAGTCTGCATACAAATGAGTCATATCTGTAAAATGGATGCACACCAACACTCAGGTTCTGGAACAGGACTGCAGTCCAGAAGAGGATAACAACCAGAACTTTTCGCCAGAGTTTACACCTGGTGAACGCAAAGAAGAAGAAAGCTGATGAAAGATTAGACTCATAAGGGGAACTGATTGCCCATCTCAGACAGAGACAGTGTACATTCTTTGATCATGTGATGAGAAAGAGAAAATGAGAGTACATCGTGACTGAAAGAAAGCTGGAGGAGAGGCAGGGGGAGGCCGAGAGAAATAATGCTGGATGGTTTGACATGCATAAAAGGATCATCTGTGTGGGAGTTAATTAGAGGTGCAATTCCCAACAGCTACAAGATCTGCAGTCTGCGAAGCTTGCACCCATGAACTCTGAACACACTGTTAAATTCCCAGTGCACTGTTAACGTGTGGTTAACGCTGCTGGCTGTATTCACACTTGCACGAATGTTTATGAGGTCAGGATTTTAAAATATTAACTAAACATGGGGGGGGGGGGGGGGGGGAAAGGGGGTGGCTTCCTTAATGCTGAATGGTTTTTTTAAAAGCTGTGCTGACATGGAATAGTCCCTAAACCTCAGCAGATGCATATATTGTTCAGGCCCCAGGAAATGTACTTCATTTGTGTAAAATTGTTGATATTAAAGGATTTCTTTTGAAAATTTTTATGGGGCCATGACCCTTTGTGTTTCAAGCGTTACCATGGCGAAAGTATTAAAAATGTAACTAGCAGAATATGCTGAGGGTTTTACCTAACACTTTTAGGCCAGTCACAAGCGGAATTGATAGTGTACCTGGCAGTTAGTTGCAGACCTGGACTTTGCAGGAAAAAGATCCCTGAGCAGTTGGAAATCATAAATAGGCTGCAACAGTGAGTCCAGGTGAAATTTTTAGATTTTAAGAAAAGCTACTCATTGATTTGAAAGAAAGTGAAGGGTCGTGAACTGAGAACTCTACCCATGTAGACATGTGCTGCAGACGTGATCTTTACTTGAAGTAGAAAGATCTTTAGACTGGCATTCTGGAAGCCAAGTTGATGGGTCAGTGGAGCCTTCATCAAGGCCTGTGGCCTTCTCATCCAAAAAACATGGGCAGAGAGAACGAAAAGATTTGAAAGATAGTTTGACTGATGTCACTTGGTGGATGGCATGACCTCTATTGCCTGGAGGACAGTAATACTTCTTACCCTTGGAGGATAGTCTAGAAGCTTGACCTCTTGCATACAGCTTGGCTATTTGTTGCTAGCAGAATGGTTTTGATTGGTGGCACTTAATGATGGTTTTTATCTCACAGCAGTTTTGTTTGGTTAAGTTTGCAGTTTACTATTGAGTACTAGCACCCAACATAGAGGGTCTTCCTTGTTCTTTGGAGCTGTGTGTAAACGTAAATACAATGGAGTCTGGACATTTTTAATCTCAACTCAAAACTCTCCCATCTCTCTTCAGCCCTGAAGAACATGATCCTGGGCGTTGTGCCCAGGTACCTGGAGGCCATCAAATCAGAGATGGACCGCACTGTGGTGATGTCGGCTGTCGATTCCCTGCAGGAGCTGCTGGACAAGATTGGGCAGATAGTTCTGAGCATCACCGGGGCAACCGATGCCATTCTAACCGCCATGAAGGAAATTTTCACCCACAAGGTTAGGGTCTTGTCCAGTCACGTGATAGTTTAGACCAGTATTATTTGCAGTTTTAGCTTTTTAAGATCATTATGGAGTGGTTCAAACTACTCGACGTAAATTTGTCTAGAAAAACCACACAACAGCCAGGGGCTATTGGGGTTGGTTCTACAACGTCCTGTAAAGGATATGCAACTAACCATGGAGTGGTTGCATTTGAATGGGCTGTGGGTTTAATGTTCAGAGATCCAGTAAAGTATTCCCTTTTTAAGTGGCTTAGGTACATCATGAGAAGATTTCAGTCGACTGAAAAATCGTACACATTCTGAATTTCTCACACATGCAGCTGAGAAAAAAGGAAGTATCGATACAAACGGGCAGTCCTTTGTTACACAAGCAGAAGGATATGGGGGTTAATTTAAGGCTCCTTTAATTGTAAACATTCGTTAACTGGTGCCTGGGCAGAATAGAAGGAATTGAATGGTATGATGGAATCACTAATGTAGAGCTTAGGGATAGAACTAACAAGTTCCTGTGGATCAAGAGGTGAGGAAAAGATGCTGATGTTGGATAGGACACTTGTTGAGAAAACCTCAGAGCAGTATAATTAGAATTTCTGAGCTGAGTCAAGAATTGGCATCACAGCACTCGGGGCATTGCCATACATGCTCCGTTCTCATCTTCAGCAGCCAGCGCAGAGTTCCAATACTAATGGTACTGGTCACAATCTGGCTATATGTCTGTTTTGCCGTACCTCTGAGTGTAGTGAGCCAGCAGACCCTCTGGTTATACCCAGGTGCCTCGTTCTCTCCAGGCCATAATAATAATTAGAATATCTTTTCACTGGAACCCACAGGGGCATAGAAATAAAGGAAGACAACCCCCCCCCCCCCCTCCCCCTCCCTTCAAAAACGCGTGGAGAAGGGAGCTAAAGAGTAAAGTTAGAATTATAGGGAGGGCATGCTGAGAGCTGAATGCTATAGCGAAGGATAAGCAACTTGGCGTGAATTGGTTGAGGGCCTATGCTTCATTGGTAGTTAGAAAGGCAGAAGTAGAGAGAGACTTAACACAACCCCCTTGTGCACTGCTTTTATGTTGATTTCTGTTTTTTGCTCACAGGTGGCCTGCCAGGATCAGGACGATGAGAATGAAGATGAAGCTGAGTTTGACAGCATGCTCATCGAGTCAGCTGGCGATGTACTTCCTGTCATGGCCAGGATTATGGGAGGGGAAAATTTTCTTCCGTTCTTCACTTCCTTTGTCCATGACCTTCTTAAAAGATTGGTATGCTTATTTTCTCCTAAAAAAATTTATATTTTGTTTCTTTTAGATATCTAAATCTGACAGCATTGATTGACCTTTACTGATGTTTGATTCTCTTCTGGTTCCTTCTGTGTGCACGTTTTTGTCCCCAATTAAACCTTGTTAAGTTTCCTGGTGATATTACATTGAATTGTTTTCTTGTTAGCGTTTCCGGGCTGTAAACTCCAGCGGAAGTCATGGTTGTTATTTCATTTCTGGACTTGGGTCCTGTTGCATAACTTGAGTTTTGTGTGTACATCCATTGTAATGTTCTGGCTTATTTACATAAATCTTTTTTGTATATGGCTTAGGCGTAACGAACATGCTTCATAATGCTGGGTTCGATCCCAGCTGCAGGCCTTGCATTTGTTTCAACAGTGGTATAGAGAAACCGACCATCCAGAAAGCAATAGCAAACTACTGGACGTAAGAAAAAACTCAACAGCTAAAAAAAATAGTTGGGGTTGGTTCTGCAACGTCCTATAAAAGATACGCAACTAATTTTTATCTGTATGCAGACTGTTGGTTCCTCGTCTCTCAGGCAGATGCACTCTGACTTTGAAGAGAATGTCCCTAATTAGACTCCTTCTACAACATGCTTGTTAGGAAGGCAGAGGGTCTATTCTGCCCCCCCCCCCTTTCCCCCCAACCAATAGGGCTTTATAACCCAGATAGCGGAGGGAAATAATTGATATGGCAAGGGTAAATACCAAGCATAGACACATCTGTCGTAGAGGAATTAGCATTGATATGCTCTTGAAGGCACTTTAGAGTTTTGAGACAATGACCGATTGGATCTTTTGGTTTTAAGAGTGCTAGGAAAACTTGGAGTTGATAAGAGGAAAGGAATATTCTGAGGATGATAAATGACTGAAAATTGAATTTACATTATCCGATTTTAGGAGGTTTGAATTTGGATACACAATATCGTGCATGGTGGAATGTTCTCTGTGTTTGTCTCATGATTTCATGATTTTGTGCTTAGAGAGTGTCCGAGGGGGTGAGGAACAATCAGCATCTACACCTTTTTAACATTTGCTAGAGATTAAATATTTATGGGTTTGCTCCGCGTGCTTTTGGGAAGCTGCAGTAGTGTAGAGGCTAGATGTTCCGCTGCCACCCCTGAGGTCTTCATTTCACATCCACACTGAGTTGAATTTGTCTAAATTGACCTTGGCTCTTAGGTTAATTTAGTCTTCAGTAAGGCTGTGTTCTGTGGAATAAAGCGGCTAGCACGATGTTGGCCACCTTACGTGGATTGGTCTATAAAATATCATTTTAGCGTCACAAAGAGTCCTTTGCTTTTTTTTTTTTTTTTTTTCAAATTTACTTTACCCCAAGCTCTGAGATATTACTCGCTTGAGCCAACAAGTATTCACCCTTTTCATTTTGTGTTTTTAATATTTTGTTGAACAGAAGGAGACCTCTTCGACTGCAGAGAAATCGTTCGCTGTGGGCACTCTGGCAGAAGTGATCGAAGCTTGTGGAAGTGCTGTGGGTTCTGTGTTCACAAACACCCTGTACCCGGTGTTCACCCGCATGACGACTGATGAAGATGAGGAGGTGCGCAGTAATTCTGTATTTGCCTTGGGCGTCCTGGCGGTTAATGGAGGCGATGTGATGGTTAGGTCAGTGATTGTCTTCCTGTATATATTATTATTATAAGTAGTCACTATGTGGTTACGAGTATTGAGCATGACTTCTTTTACTAATATAAGCAATTTGGGGGGGGGGGGGGGGGGGGGGGGGGGGGGGGGCTTTTTTCACTTCTTCTATTGCTAATAAAGTACATTAGAAGAATTTTTCACTTCTTCTGTTGCTCATAATCATTATGTTAGGAGCTATTTGCACTTCTTCTGTTGCTCATAATCATTATGTTAGGAGCTATTTGCACTTCTTCTGTTGCTCATAATCATTATGTTAGGAGCTATTTGCACTTCTTCTGTTGCTCATAATCATTATGTTGGGAGCTATTTGCACTTCTTCTGTTGCTCATAATCATTATGTTGGGAGCTATTTGCACTTCTTCTGTTGCTCATAATCATTATGTTGGGAGCTATTTGCACTTCTTCTGTTGCTCATAATCATTATGTTGGGAGCTATTTGCACTTCTTCTGTTGCTCATAATCTTTATGTTGGGAGCTATTTGCACTTCTTCTGTTGCTCATAATCATTATGTTGGGAGCTATTTGCACTTCTTCTGTTGCTCATAATCATTATGTTGGGAGCTATTTGCACTTCTTCTGTTGCTCATAATCATAATGTTAGGAGCTGTTTGCACTTCTTCTGTTGCTCATAATCTTTATGTTGGGAGCTATTTGCACTTCTTCTGTTGCTCATAATCATAATGTTAGGAGCTGTTTGCACTTCTTCTGTTGCTCATAATCTTTATGTTGGGAGCTATTTGCACTTCTTCTGTTGCTCATAATCATAATGTTAGGAGCTGTTTGCACTTCTTCTGTTGCTCATAATCTTTATGTTGGGAGCTATTTGCACTTCTTCTGTTGCTCATAATCTTTATGTTGGGAGCTATTTGCACTTCTTCTGTTGCTCATAATCATTATGTTGGGAGCTATTTGCACTTCTTCTGTTGCTCATAATCATAATGTTAGGAGCTGTTTGCACTTCTTCTGTTGCTCATAATCATAATGTTGGGAGCTGTTTGCACTTCTTGTGTTACTCACAAAGGATGTTGTATTGTGAGCATTTGCAGATGTCAAGGTCATCCTCTACTAGGATGTCAAGGTCATCCTCTACTAGGATGTCAAGGTCATTCTCTACTAGGATGTCAAGGTCATCCTCTGCTAGGATGTCAAGGTCATCCTCTACTAGGATGTCAAGGTTTGTGCCGGCTGGATATGAATGATACAGGATTGAGGTGCATTTTTGAGGATAGGGTGCCATAGACTATGTTGCATGTAGGAGGAAAATCAGGAAGGTAATAGAAATAAATAAAAATATCTCTGGAAAGACATAAAAGGGTCAGTTTTAGAAGCATATTTAACTTCTTTTCTCGTTAATAAATTAAGCTCATAGTGAGTAATGATGTCACCAATTATCAGCCTTTATGAACACAGTTTTATGACCAGTATTGTGCACATTCATGCTACTGTAGTAACCCTTTCACCCGGATTACCTTTAGAAAAACTGTATGGCGACTGTGGTGCAGTGCGTGTGACCTTGACATCCATACCGGTACCCCCTCCCACCAGAATAGCAAATGGCCAGATTTGGCATCATTACACTGCATGAAATCTTTGACTCATCATTTTTCCCGACATTTCCTATTTCAGCCATTACACCGATGTCCTCAAGACATTGTTTTCTGTGATGAGCACAGAGTCCAACCCACGAGTTCTGGACAATGTGTGCGCTGCTGTTTGTCGTATGATCTGGTACAGCCCTCAGAATGTGCCTTTGGCTCAGGTATGCAGCTTTTTGTCATGTTTTTGTGTGTGCTGTGTCTAGTCTCTCATGAATGGTCTGTGCCCCTAATCTCATGTTTCTGTATTAAGTCGCATATCTCTACACTCAATCTCCCATCTCTGTCCTGGTCTTCCAACTATGTCCAAGTCTCCCATCTGTTTATTAGTGTCCCATCTGTTTTTTAATGTCCCATCTGTTTATTAATGTCCCATCTGTTTATTAATGTCCTATCTGTTTATTAATGTCCCATCTGTTTATTAATGTCCCATCTGTTTATTAGTGTCCCATCTGTTTATTAATGTCCCATCTGTTTATTAGTGTCCCATCTGTTTATTAGTGTCACAGCTCTGTACCAGTCTCCTATCTCTTCCCCAGTCTTTCATCTCTTTTCCAGTCTCCTATCTCTCCTCCAGTCTTTCATCTCTTTCCCAGTCTCCTATCTCTCCCCCAGTCTTTTTTCTCTTTTCCAGTCTCCTATCTCTCCTCCAGTCTTTCATCTCTTTCCCAGTCTCCTATCTCTCCCCCAGTCTTTTTTCTCTTTCCCAGTCTCCTATCTCTCCTCCAGTCTTTCATCTCTTTCCCAGTCTCCTATCTCTCCTCCAGTCTTTCATCTCTTTCCCAGTCTCCTATCTCTATCCCTTTATCCCAGACATCCATATGTATCCCATTTTACCATCATCTCTATCCCCATTCTCCCTCCACCCTAGTCTCCGATCTCTATCTCCAGTCTCCAAAATCTGTTCACAAATCTCTTTCCCCAGTCTGCAATCCCTATCTCCAGTTCCATTTCTGTTTTCTGTGTCATCTCTAGTTCCGTCTATGTTTTCTGTGTCTAATCTCCAGTCTACGGTTCCATCTCTGTTTTTTGTGTTTAATCTCCAGTCTACAGTTCCGTCTATGTTTTCTGTGTTTAATCTCCAGTCTACAGTTCCGTCTCTGTTTTCTGTGTCTAATCTCCAGACTACAGTTCTATCTCCATTTTCTGTGTCTAATCTCCAGTCTACAGTTTCATCTGTTTTCTGTGTCTAATCTCCAGTCTACAGTTCTATCTCTGTCTAATCTCCAGTCTACAGTTTCATCTGTTTTCTGTGTTTAATCTCCAGTCTACAGTTCTGTCTCTGTCTAATCTCCAGTCTACAGTTTTATCTGTTTTCTGTGTCTAATCTCCAGTCTACAGTTTCATCTGTTTTCTGAGTCTAATCTCCAGTCTACAGTTCTATCTCTGTTCTCTGTCTAATCTCCAGTCTACAGTTTCATCTGTTTTCTGTGTCCAATCTCCAGTCTACAGTTTCATCTGTTTTCTGTGTCTAATATCCAGTCTACAGTTCTATCTCTGTTCTCTGTCTAATCTCCAGTCTACAGTTTCATCTGTTTTCTGTGTCCAATCTCCAGTCTACAGTTTCATCTGTTTTCTGTGTCTAATCTCCAGTCTACATTTTCATCTGTTTTCTGTGTCTAATCTCCAGCCCACGCCCTCTCCTTTCCCTTCCTGTATACTATACGATGTCTCCCATTTCTGTCTCTGCCTGCTGGTTAAATCAAGACTGAGCACCATTGAAGATGCCCAAGTGTTGCACACTTCTCAGAACTTATTCTCCCTGCTCAGGTGCTTCCTGTGGTCCTGCAGCTGCTGCCGTTGAAGGAGGACTTTGAGGAGAATGTCACCGTGTTCACCTGCCTCTTGAAGTTATATTCAGAGAATGTCCCTGAGGTGAGCTTGACTTATGAGTTTTGTAAAGAAAGTTTATGTTTCAAAGCCATTGTGATGTTATAATTTGCCTTTAGCCTTTCGTAATTGCATAGCTGCAGGAGTCACGGAATGATTTATCTTATAAATATTTGTTTAGGTCAAAGGGAAGGTAAATCATTTAGTTTTGCGCCTTGGTAATTTTTATTGATAACTTCAATTCATGTGTTTGTTTTAGAAGAATATCCTCAGTCTTATCAGTGATTCGAACCTGTTCTCCCACTTGAGAGCTCAATGTTCTTTCTAACCATTTGGCCAGCCGCTCTTCACAAACATGTCATGAATGACAATTCAGGAGGGATTTGCTGATGTGTTGGGCCGAGAGACACAGATATCACAGCTGGCTATCAATCACAACAGAACACGCCATCCCACATTTTATGGGTGATTACATCAGAAGAAGAAAAACATCACTCAGTATTCCCCGTAATGATGCCTGCTAAAGGGGGAGAATCTCCTCGGCCAAGTGTTTGAGCTGCTTGCCTCACACCCTGAAGATTGTGATCAAATTTGTTGGCTCTCATTCGATTCACAATGCTAATTTATGCTGGGGCACACATCGGGATGAATAAAACCTGTTTGCCCGAATGGTTTAGAGCACTAGGCTTTTGTGCCGGAGACCTGAGTTCAAACTCTTGTCTTGGCTAAAGATGTTTTCTGTCGGGGGCAGAAATACAGTCGTAACCTACACACTCTGGGGACTGCTATAGCTGCCCGACTCTGCCCAAGTCTTCAGGTTCAAAGGTGGCAACACTGGCCGCAGTGGCATTTTATGGCAAAGAAATCATTTCTGTCATATTTTTATATTTCTAATCCCAGCTTGTCACAGTCCGTTGAAAGTTTGTTTGTCTCCTCCACAGCTGATCCCGTTTATCCCCCTACTCCTGACAGTGGTGGCTTCTGTGGTGAGGACAGAGAATATTAAAGATGGTAAGGAGTTGTTTGTTTCATGTGGTTCATTCTTGATTCTGTCTACCCCGTTGATTCAGACATCAGGGCATCATATGTTATCTAAGCAAGGCCGACCAAGCGAGGGATCCTGCAGCGTGGGAAATACATGGTCTGTCAAATGCTCCCAGGGCTTACACTGTGGAGATGAGAAAAATAGAGGCCTTTTCTTAACACGAGCGAGTCTTGCTAGTTACAGTCGCCATCGCCCAAGGCAGGTTTTCCCATGCTTCCCTAAAGCACGATATAACACTACCATCAGGATACATGCCAGTCATCGTACAGTATCAGACCATATCATGCATTCATACAACAGTCACACATTAAAGTCATACACCACTGCAGCATGCACAACAGTCATTACACTACTGTATCATGTACAACAATCATACACCACTATCATTCAGAGCAGTCACCCCACTGTATCATACATCACAAGGGTTGAATCTTGGCCGTAGTGAATGTTTTTCAATCCCCAAAAGCTGCATGTAATGAGGACAGAAACCAGCCACCACTTATTAAGTTGCAGCATAATATCCTTTGTATTTGATTCTCTCGGCAGTATAGAATATATTGACAATTTTGATAAATTTTAGCTTATGTTTCTGCCCTCAGACACCCGCAGCCTCATGGTGCAGTTTGTGAAGAGCGTTAAAGAGAAGTTCCCTGCGGAGTTTGGCCAGGTTTACTCACATTTGGAGCCAGAATTGGTGGCCGTATTGGATACCTGTATAAACAGTGGCCCACCATCTTGATGGGGGCATTTTATCGTTTAACTATTTAATTTACATATTTTGATTTAATGCTTGCTCTTGCGTTTGTTTTTCTGGATTTAAAAAAAACCTTTAATAGACTAGAAAATATTTACAGTTGACTGTATTTTAATGAGAGCAATCAAGTTACTGTACTCCAGACAGTTTTGCTATAATCTTCAATGTTGTATTATTTAGGCTGTTGATGTGGTTACTTCAGCGCATGACATCTCCCTTGGCCACAAGAAAATATGCACTAGCTCGTTGTTTTGGCTTTTATTTTAATTTTCCGTGTAATCAGCGAGGCTGTTGAAGGCATGCAGACTGTGAGCACTTTGTTAATTCTGCTCCGTAAATGTTTTAGTATGATTTCCCACTGCTTACTGTCTGTAATCTGGGAAGTAGTAATTGCCCACCTCCCCGATTTCTTCATTGCCCCCGATTTCTTCAGTCCTCCATCTAATGTATCAAGTGCAGACAACCTCTTGGTTATCCCTGCATTTGTTGATCCTGGGTGTAGAGTCTCCAGAAGAAGAAGAAAGACATCGACATTCTGCACAACCTGAGCATCAAGGGGAACTTGCTCATAAACAGCATCCTCCCAAAAGCTGAGGTATTTTGGACATGTCAAGCGGTCTGGTGGTCTGGAGTGAGCGGTGATGGAGGGTGCAGCTTCCAGCCTCCGCAGACGTGGATACAGGAAACTGAAGATGCATAGGCTGTGAAAGCACATAGGGCTGGAGAAATAGACTTGTGTGCAGGTGTGCCTTGAACAGAGGGACCTTCTTTCTGTAAAAGACCTTCTGCGTGATTAATTGATAGAACACACATATCTCCATATTTTTCTATCTAATGTAGAGAAGGCCTACATCTGTATCTTCCTCTCCCTTTTTTTTTACAAATACAGTGGTACGGAAGATTACTCCTTAAAAGGCGAGTCTTATTCCTTAATAACATAGGGCAACTATTTATGTATTTCTCTCTTGTGTGTATTCCGATTTCTAACTCTGTGGCTAACAATAATTTTTCTACTTCTAACATTGTGACCTTTGCTTTGATAACATAGTCACTCTTTTAGCCTCAGCCATTTTTGCTCTACTTTATTATTTAAACTAGTACAGATCATAGATTTAAGCATGTGATAACGCTTGGAGATACCAGAAACATGAACACCATTCTTATGTTTGGTTATCATTTCCTTCTTCATTTCCTCTGTAATATCCTTAGGTTCCTTTACACAACTGTCATTAAAACTTTTCACTTTCTTGGGAGCTTTAATGAGAGTTAATTTCATGCAAACAAAAACGTATCAAGAAGAACACAACGGCAATGTTCAAAGCGCCCAGACAGAAGTACAACTGAGGCTGTTTTTTTAAAGCTAAAAACATGGTGCCAAAGTCATGTTTTTGCATTCATGCGCCGAGGCATTGTGTTCGTGTGTGATTTGTTGTGACAAGAGGCCTTCGTGACCTGAGGTGCCACTGTACTTCTTTCTGTCTGCTATATAGATTACATGTCTTCATTTGTCTTTCTGTCTGCTATATAGATTACATGTCTTCATTTGTCTTTCTGTCTGCTATATAGATTACATGTCTTCATTTGTCTTTCTGTCTGCTATATAGATTACATGTCTTCATTTGTCTTTCTGTCTGCTATATAGATTACATGTCTTCATTTGTCTTTCTGTCTGCTATATAGAATATACACAACCTCTCTATAGCACTGCAGTAAATACACACCTTTATTCTTCCTAATCTGCTCTACGGAATAATGATCCATGTTCACCAATCCATACGTTGGACAGTTAACTTCTAAAAGTGAATCCTCTGCCTGTGACGTTGTACAGAAATGAGATTATATGCTGTGTGGGTGTACTGCTAGCATGACTGACTTGTTATGCTCTTGTCTATCATTTCAAGTTTTGTTACTGTCAGATTTAAGCACTGAAACATTTCACCTGTTGATAATTTATATAAGATTACAGTAACTGTATTTCAGGCATAACTTTTTACATTAAAACAAATGTCATGTGAACAGTTCTTTTCAAGTTACAAACTTTTTTGTTTTGTATTGTTTCTTGTGATGTTAGGAATTTTTTAATTATTTCACTAAATGTATTGTGACCAACATAACTGAACCCTTGAGGTTTGAGAAAGTTTCAAAACAGATGACCAAGGATAGGTTTTTTAAAAAAAAAAGGGGGGAGGGGGAGAGATCACAGATGCATCACCACACACCTCAGAGATGTAGTTTTACAGATGAATGTTTCAGTTATATGTATTGAAATGAAGTAACTGCAATAAAGCTATGAAAATCTAATGAAAAAGTGATTGTTGTGGTACCAGGTACAGTCCTGGGAAGTAAAGGTGGCCGGCCTGATGTTGACCATACTTCTCACATGTACTTTTGCATGCGATGGTCCTGAAATCCACTGCTTAAATTGCTGAAGACTTCTTAACACAGGCAGGTCTGGCTAGTCACACATGAGCTGTGATTCTCCCCCCCCCCCCCCCCCCCCCCCCCCATCCACCCCCTATCACACGGGTAGGCATTTTCTAGGAGTCAACAATTCCTCGAGAGACGGGAATCTGTGGGGGTTCCGAGATCCTAATGTGGGTGAAACAAGAATAGACCCACTGCCTCCTAAATAAGCATGCTGTAAGAGTCGATTAACAGGGGCTTTCTTCAAAATCGGGATGCATCTGCCTGAGAGGCAAGGAACCAACAGTCTGCACACAAATAAGCCAGATCTGTACAGCGAGCAGTCGCCTTGTACCCTTGGTAAAATGTTCATGTCTGACTGCACCCCGCATGTCGGCCCACCTATACAATGATACTAAGTCATGCTTGTTGTTGTCATCTTCTTTAGGATATGAGTTAAATTCTCTTCACAGCACTCCGGGCACATCCATAGCCACTCCGATTCCCCTCTCAACTTATTCATCAGCGTCGTGCGGTTAATAGTACCAGTCCTATGTTGGTTAACAAGACTTTGTGTGCATCCGGTATGCTTCTCATGCTTGGCCGTGTCGATCTTTACTCCAAATTCGCGTATTCTTAGCAGTGATGTGGAGACGTTGCTTCCAAAATCCTCAGACGTCCTATCTCTCTAAGGGCAATGACAATGTCTGCGTGATCCATGGGCCGGCCATCTTCAATTAACGCAGCACCTGCCAGTCTATCAGCTCTCTCATTACCAACAACGCATGCATACCCTGGGACGAATTTGAAAGTAACTGTGCACACACAGGAGAATTTTGCAATGACTCAAACCACTGTCTGCGTAACCAGCCTGCCCGGCCCACCGGATCATGCTCAAAGAATCACTTAGCACACACAGATTTGGGATATGCCGCTCGCTTGGCTTCTTTGTGGTCTGAAGAGAATGGCGCTGCGAGAAGTAACCAGGGAATCAGGCTGCCGCTCAACACCCAAGGAAAGGGCGGGACGGATGTACACTCATACAGTTACTGCTACCATCGGAACTGCAACTCTTCGTTTGCTGCTAAAGATGGGGATCAAGCGCGCATAGGAGTGTCCCGAGTACTGTCATGTCGATTCCTAATTCAATTCGCATATGAATCAACAATCAGCAGTTAATACAATACGAAATAATTTGGAGGACTTTAAACTGGCAGAGAAAGGCGTGTTTTATTAATCTCCACTGTCTGTTAACATCGAAATAACCAGAGATTAAGTGGTATTAGATGCAGCCCACATTGTGCGAGGGATATTCCCAGTTTTTTCTAAATACTTGAGGTCCTAAACTATAATCCCCGAGGCCCCTATTGTTTTAAATTAGAATAGTTACACTTTAAAATGTATAAGTCAAAAAGTATAGAATAACGCATTTCAAGCGGATTATTTTATTCAATATAAATAGGCTAGAATAAATTAGTATAAATACAAGTCTGAGATAGTATACACATATATATGTGTGTGTATGACAAAATTTATGGGGAATTATTTTCTTAAAAAATTTAAAAGAAAATTGTACCAGTCACAAAAGAAAAGAATCATTAAATCGATCAGGAAACCACCAGCCCCAGCACAAGACGACTATTTTATTATGGACAGACCAGAACAAGTTATTATCCTCCGCCTCAGAACAGGGCACAACCGATTACGTAGCCACATGTACACAAAATTCAAGACAGGCGTATCAGCCATGTACACCCGTGGAAAGGTTCCCTAGACAGCAGAGCATGTACTCCAAGACTGCACCGAATTTGACACATTAAAACAAACCTTTTGGCTAGAAAGAACAACAGTGGAAACAGTGAAATTCCTACAAGAGACAAAAATTGCTTAATAGACAACTTATTTCAGGCGAACGAAAGAAGAAGAAGAAAAGAAATTTGTATTAATGGGGGAAAAGGGATTTTTTGACTGCCCCTGTAGATTGTGTGGCCCTAAGTTGTAGCTTAGTTAGCTTATGTTTCAACCCAGCACTGGATATACCAGTGAATGATGGTATCGCTCTTTCAATTCACCAGGATTAATTAACTCCTTCCTCTGCCTGGCCTGAGCACACATTTGTTGTTGCATTTAACATCAACACGTGTTTCCGTAATAAATGAGAAAACAGATTGCCATAGCTGAAAGTTGTCCCTCGAGCCCGGAACTACGGGCACACAAAAGCGGGGAAACATGACAGTGAGCGCAGACGACAGGTTTGGTTTCTCACACGTGGCTTCACCGTCGCTCGACCCACACAACTCGACTGCGGACAGAAATGTCGACCTGACAGTACTTTCCGCGAATAACGAGTCCATTATCAGATAAGATGAAGTCTGATATTGTGCTAGAGGACGTTTGTGGTGCTGTCAAGGTTCCGGCCAACCAGAAAGTGGAGCTGAAGCGAAAGATCACCCTATGGAATGGTGTCGCGATTATCGTGGGAACGATTATTGGATCTGGCATCTTCGTGTCGCCAAAAGGAGTTCTTCAAGAATCTGGATCGGTATGTGTGTTTTTATGCTTACATTTGATTCCTCAACTCCCCGTGTGGGTCCTGGACCCTATTGCGGGGGAAAACAAGAATAGACGCACTGCCTCCACAACAAGCATGTCGTAAGAGTCGACTAATTTAGGGGTTCCCTTCGAAACTGGAGTGCATCTGCATGAGAGGCAAGGAACCAACAGTCTGCATACAAATAAGTCAGATCTGTAAAACAGATGTGCACGAAAACCTCAAGTTCTGGAACAAGCCTAAAGTCCAGAGGTGCACGAACAACCAGAACTTTCCCCGGAGTTTACAAGAAGAAGAATCACACCCTCGACCGTTTTTTTTTTTTTTGGGGGGGGGGTGGGGTCTACTATTATTAATAATAATAATGACAATAATGTGTTTAGTGGCAAAACATAGATCAGTATAGGTTAGTTGCGTATCCTTTACAGTGCGTTGCAGAACCAAATCTAACGGCCCCTGGCTGTTGTATGGTTTTTCTAGGCAAATTTACGTCCAGTAGTTTGCCGTTGCTTTCTGGACAGTCGGCTTTTCTTCATACCACTGTCGAAACCAACGCAAGGCACAAGGCCCGCGGCTGGGATCGAACCTGGCATCCCAGCATTTCAAAGCGTTCGCATCGACTTAACCACAGAGCCGACAGATATCAGTAAACTTGAAAGAATTTCTATAAAGGGCTGAAAGCCGCTCCGCAGCCGCCTTATAAAATTGCTGGGGAGGAAGGGCTGAGAGGCCCCCATCGGCCCCCCAGTGATTTCGTGTCGGCAGGCCCGATCTCCAAGCCATGATACAAAATTGCCTAGCATCCTTTCTGATGGTCTATCTCTGGTACTCCCCACCCCCCCCCCCCCCCCCCCCTAATCACAACTTTCTCATCGTCATGACATGCCAGGTTTCTTTCTCGTGATGGGCCCAGTTGGCAAGCAGACAACGTCGACCTTCGAAAGCTGCTCTCGTTTTGCCATCAATAGCTTGTCACTTGTTTGTTGCTTGTTATCCGCATTGACATCCCAGCACATCGGTCTCCCCATTGCTGGAATTGGGCATAAGCTAACCAAGCCGCACTTTAGGGCCTCGCAGTTTGTAGGGGCCTCATAGATTTTAATGTTGTGGTTCACAAATAAAATTTGATCTTAATAGAGACTTAAAGAAGAGATTATAAAATATACTTTATGTGATTTTACCGAGATATTCTAGATTATGAAACAAAAACCGACAATATATTTTCGTACCCATATATTTTAAATAGGTATATATTTTAGTTTTCTGAGATTAGCTAATGTGATTTTCAAAAGTTGGGACGCCCGAGCTTTATATAGATTAGGGCCTCATCAAGTCAAAATCCAGCCCTGGGCCTGATCCATTTAGGCTCAGCCCTCCGATACAGCTGCCATTTCAGTGTCTCCGTGCTGTATGTACCCATGAGGCTTGACTGGCTTATCTTTGCTCCGCAACCAGTTTCTTAATGCTTGCTTGTTCTGGCTTAACATATATTACCAACAAGCGGCTCATTGTCTCTGACTTGCTTGTCTCAACGTTTATTGTTTAATTAAGAACGACATGGCAGAATTCGGGGCACTCCATTAAGCACCTTGTCCTCATCTTCAGCAGCAAGCGTAGAGTTCCAATTCCGAAGGTACCACTAAAAGATTCTATATCCGTCTCATCTTTTCCCCGCTGTTGATCGTCTGCCCGATCCACTGGACACTCCTCTCAGTGCCATTCTTCTCAGACCCAGAGGGCCCTTACAACATCTGCCTTGCCATGCATCAGTTCACCACCAGGTTATGCAGAACCAGCCTGTCTATCTTCCTGTTTATTTACCAATACACCGGCATTCCCTGAAGATTTTATCAAAAGAACGATAACTATCCGAGACTTATGAAGCCATGCCTGTCACTCTTCACGGAGCATACCTGTCTCCACTTTTGTCAACATGTTCTGTGAGTCGGTTAAAATCACGACATGCATGTACAGCTGTTTCTCAAGCCAGCGGAAGGCAGCAGAGACTGCCTCCACCTCCATTCTCAAACTAGACGTTGTGGTATCATATACCAGGCTTTGTTGCACCAAGCAACGTCCATTAGCGTTTGCTAAACCCCCCAATGAACTTCGTCTGCCTGTCAACCCAGAGCCATCTGAAGATAATCACATCACCTTGGTAGGAACTGTCATGAATCATTTGTTGAACCTCTGATTCTGCAGCACCAGCTGGCCAGTCCCCGTACTCACTGCCCCATCTTATTAGAAACCTGCACAGGTGTGATTCTTGCTCGGACACTTTGACCCACTCCTCTCCTCGCCCAAATTTATTAAAGCTTGCACACATGCCTAATTGTGTCTTCAGCTTGCGCCATCCAAGACCTTCCTCTTTTCAGTCTGGGACCCTTAGCTGTACCTGTCTTCGTGCAGGAGGTGCCTTTTGTCTGCAGCTACTCTGAGATATGGCTTTGCTTGCAGAACTTTCAGCGTATCTGCAATAGTCGGCAGTGCAAGTATGTCTCGCATACATACTACCTGGGTTACTCTTGTACATCCCAGAGTACCCCTAATTCTGCATGTGTTCAAGTGTCATAACCTGACTGTTTGATACTGTCAGCATTCCGAGTCCATAATCTATCACCTACAGGAGTGAATGTTGAAACAACGTGAAAGACATTCTTTGTTCAATGTCTATTGATGCCGCCATCTTAAGTGCACCGAGTCCTTTTTTGTTTTTTAAAATTCGCGGCACCTTCCTTCACACTATTCCTGAAGGATGGGATTCTACCGAAAGTGATACACAGGTACATCAACCTGCTTTCTCTTTTGATCTTACTGTTAATAATTGTGAGATTTGAAACATCAGCTTTTACCATTTTAATGTCCAGAGAGCGCCATAATACAGCCTCTTATTCTGGGTTGATTACAGCAGCCATCACTGCACACAGGTCAGTTACTTTATCTACAGTTGCCGGTAGCTCCTGGGCTGTTTGTCTCGGTCGTTAGCTGGTCGAAGTTCCAACATTACTGCAGGAGGGTTACCCTACTACTACTGCCCCGTTTCTGTCTGAATAGATCGCACAGACTTTCATTGTCCCGAATGAAAACTAGAAAATAACTTGTCACTTCCAGCAAGATCTTGAAGTGTGCACATGCAAAGTAAAAATGCACTAAGAAGTTGTCATATGTGCGAACTCTGATGGTAATACTTCGGAATTGCATCTCACTTTTACAGTAAATCGTCAGTCACGGAAACGGGCATTGCACCCGCAAAATTACACACCATTCTGAACGTAATCGGCCGCCTGCCATTTTGGTGCAGTCAACAACACGCCGCGAGCACAACAGTAGAAAACATTCCCTATGCAATTCACAGCTCATAGTCTCCCACCAAACACTCAACTCAGTAGCTGGACGAGAGAATCGATGGACTCCTGGTCCATCAATGGGAAATCTTTGCATGAGAAAAAACTTTGCTAACACAAATAACTTTACAGAGCGTCAGTGGTCAGCCGGCTATCGGTCATTTTGGCCGGAACTCCCCGCCCTAGTCTCAACGCCTCTCGAGTCGGTCGATGTCAGTACCCTTGTATTCTCCAGGTCGCATGTTATGGATATAATAAACTTGCACTGTCCCCACAAATCAGATTTGCTTCAGTGAATGTGTGCCTCCACTCTCTTCCACGGTGCGACTCTTGTGCATCAACTTGTTCTGAACCCGGCAGATCAAGGATTGCAGTGTGATGCTGACCACATCACCTAGCGAGTGCCGATTGGTCTAAAAAAATCTAGCCCTATATGCCCAAATAAGCCTTAATTAAGGCGTAGAAAAGTGTCCTTCACTACTTTACAACATCGAGGATTGTGAAACACATTCACTAATCTCTAAATGACATTCACCAATCTCCTTGACTAATCTCTAAATGACATTCACCAATCCCCTTGACTAATCTCTAAATGACATTCACCAATCCCCTTGACTAATCTCTAAATGACATTCACCAATCCCCTTCACTAATCTCTAAATGACATTCACCAATATCCTTCACTAATCTCTAAATGACATTCACCAATCTCCTTGACTAATCTCTAAATCACACAGCAGCTCGCGCTTATGCAGTCTGATACAAACACGCACACACATACACACATATACACACACGCGTAAAGTTTGATCAGATGCTTTTTAGTCATTCCTGCCAATAGTTGGTTTAGAATTACAGTTTTTTTTTTTTTTTTTTTGGTAAATGTTTTTTTGTTTTTTTTTGTTTAAACTTTTTGGTAATTGATCGGTGACTGGTGGCATGTTTTATAATCTCGGAAAACAGAATGTTACAATCCCTCGAAGTCGGAGTACAGCTACCCATGAGGCAGGGAACAACCAAACGGTTGTACACGCAAAACTCAGGTCCAGGTAAAAGCCAAAAGTCCAAGCGGACGATTAACCCTGACCTTCCGCCGGAATTCACAGCCGGTGAACGAAGAAGAAGAAGAAGAAGAATGTTAAAAGAATAAACAGCAGCAACAGAAGAAGAAGAAGAAGAAGAAGAAGAAGAAGAAGAAGAAGAAGAAGAAGAAGAAGAAGAAGAAGAAGATGATGATGATGAAGATAATGATGATGATGACGATGAAGAAAAAGAAGAAGGAGCAGAAGAAGATGATGAAGAAGAAGAAGAAGATGAAGATAATGATCAAAAGAATGACAAATGAGATGATGAATATGCTGGTAATGATGATGATGATGAAAATGATGCTGCTGCTGATGATGAAGAAAAAGAAAAACAACAACAACAACAATTACAACAACAACATTGGAACAAAGGGACCATTTTGCATATTCAATGTTACAGTCACACTTGATGAACTGAATCACCCAGAGTGCGATGTTGGCCGACATTGCCCCAGTCACCCCGACAAGGTGTTGTAACTATCAAAACACAATCATGGACGACATCGTAACTAAACTCACTTTCTAACTACACTGAAATATTTACTCACTTAGTCATTCCCGCCGAACCTGTCTGTACACACTGAATAAATTTGATTCACCGAATTTGTCAAGGCAAATGTAATTGTCATAATTATGTAAGTACGTGCACTGTTACTGAATACAGCCCCACGTGACGAAGAAATGTATAAGAAAGTCTAGCTGAGTTAGGAATTAACATTCTGGTCATTTTTATAAGCGCTTCGTACCCATCTTCAGCAGCCAGCCTATAGCTCTTTATCCAATGGGACCAGCAACCGTTTGGTGATATGTTCCTCTTGCCTTTCCTCTGTTGAGCATCGACCACACTTCGTTGTGGATAGGGTTCATCATCGATTGGCTTACAAAAATAAAACCGGAAGATCCTTATTTAAGGGATGCTTCCTGTGTTCACATCGCCCAGCTGTCTCTTTCTCTCTCTCGCAATTTAAACATTAAAAAGAGCGCTACTTTGTATCAAGATTATTGTTAAGCGGGAGACATTATAACAGACTGACATTCGATAATAGGAAGAAAAGACAACGGAACAAATGGACAGCAATGTGATTTCTGTCGGAAATACGACTTCTAAATAACTGTGTGAATTTTTTTTTTTTTTTTTTGTATTTGAAGTACTGTTAAATATATGTAATGCGCTGATAAATGCTCTCTATCCGCAACGTATACTTGTCTTCTTTTTTTTTCTTTGTGGTTATGTGGAGCTGACTGGTAACACTTTTTGTTTGCTTGATATCTTTTTATGGCAACAGCTGGTGTGGTTTGTATCATGTTTCGTTGTTAAAATATGGAAATATCGCGAATAGATAACAAGGAAACACAACGTAGATCAGTTAGCTTCGCATTACCATAAAAAAAAATAAACAACAAGTGAGCGTTGCGTTAGAGAGCATTCATCAGCACATCACATAAATACAGTACCACAAATACGAACAAGAATACACAAAGATTACTTAGCTGACGTATTTCTCATATAATTCACATCTGTGATTACTGTCCAGCCAGTAGAATAAAAGGCACATTTGTGGCTAGCGAAAATAAATACTGGCCAGCGAACGATAAGGACCGTAACTGAAAGATATTTTATAAAACTGTGTTGAATGTTAAGTCCCCTAGGTGGATGTCGCGGTTCTGGATGGACTTATGGATTCGACCATTGGAATGACTAAAACTGATGACTGTAACCTTCATGTTGAGGATATCCTGGTGATCCCGAGAACTGAAGAACAACGGTGCTGGTTTGAGAGCGCCGTTTTGCACGTCCAAAAGATGTTGCCCGAACCTGTCCGGTAGTCGTAGCACCGTTTCACCGCTGTATTCCATACCACATCTTTTGTAAATGATCCGTTATACGCCACAAAAAGAAACGCAGGGCATTCACAGCACGCTCAGCGGACAGAACAGTCGAAGAAGCCAACGGTGTCTTCTCCATGACAACCAGCAGCATGACGATGGAGGTGATGGCTGATGGCAGTGACGCAAGCGTTTGCCTGGCTCGAAAAAAAAAAATACACCCGCGTATGCATATTCAGTGATTCAATAAGTATGTTCCGGAGGGTTCAGGCAGGTTCGGTGCGAAGACAATGGCTTGAATCATTACAGAAGTCCACTGTGCGTGGAGTCACCTTTATTTTTGTTCCGGGACACGCAGGCGTCGATGGAAATGAAAGAGCTGACAGGTTGACTGGATCCGCTATCACTACCGACGGTGAGCCTTTGGATCATGCTGATATTATTAATGCCCTCAGAGAAATGGGACGGACAGAGGAATTTGGAGGCAGTGAATCCACGTCACTCGCCAGAATGGCAGACTTGGGAAATAAGACCGGCATAGCAAAAAAAAAAAAAAAAACGAGACGCACACTAGACACACCAGAAGACTTGTTAATCAACATAGAACTGGTACTATTAGCCATCGGACGCTGGGGTTCATACTAAGGGGAGAATCTGAGCACCTATGAACATGTCCGGAGTGCAATGATGATAACCAAACTAACTAACTAACTAACTAACTAACTAACTAACTAACTAACTAACTAACTAACTAACTAACTAACTAACTAACTAACTAACTAACTAACTAACTGACTAACTAACTAACTAACTAACTAACTAACTAACTAACTAACTTGCAAATGATGGTGTAAATAACATTGCCGTTCGTGCAATATAATACTTGACGCACGTGTAAGATAGCGTTAGGGAATTCCCAGACTGTACACCTGAACCACAATCGGATACGGCTCGCAAGCAGGTCTATGGCAAGAGATCGTGGCCAAGTGGAATTCAGAGGTGGGACGTAACCGACTCTTGACCACAACGTCCTTGAGGTTACGGTCATCAATGAAGGGCACTAGGGGAAGCTCAAAGAATAATCGATTGGGTGACATGGTCAGCCCCTAGGATGGAGAGATGCACCCAGCTTCCGGCACCTATCATGGGACTCTTTGCGCTGTTCATTCGAAGCAGTTCCAGGCAATTCAAATAGTAGTCTTGTATTGTCTCCTAAAATACGACTATTAGCTTTCACCTGTTGACACCTGTGTCAATTCCTATCGTTAGGTCAAAGGTCACAACCCTAACCTTGGACTGGTGAACATCGGGATCGATCCAGTGCGATGGCAATAAATTTGTATAATTGAAACAAAGAATCTATAATGCCTCGTGATCCCGGGATTGTGGATCTGGCGTCAAAGTGTCTCGAACAAGGACGACACATCCGGAGAACCCGTATGCAAGGTGCTCACGGTAAAAGTCCGTCGACAGGCGGAAATCGAAAAACACAGAATACGTCACAGCTGTCATTGTCAGTTTTTCCTACTTTTTAGCGCGGTGTAGACAGGAATGTCCTAAGACTGAGGGTTTAAGGCCTCATGTTTCGTCCTGTCGCCACTGAATGTACGGGTTAGGATGTTTAATTTTGACCCCCAACAGAAAACTATGATCACCTCACCAGGGGTCGAAACAGCGCCTCCCGCATGAGAATCCCAGTTGTAACGGCTTGGCTAGCCGCTCGTCATGTCGCAGCACTGGCTTCATTTTAACACCAATAAGCGTACACAGGAGTGAATGTATGTGGTATATTCTTCTATTCATTCACACAACATCCAGGGGCTGCTGGGGTCGGTTCTGCAACGTCCTGTAAAGGATACGCAACTAACCTTTCTATTCATTCATGCATTCGTTTTCCTGTTGTACTTGTATCTGTCACACAGGGCTCGCGGTCTATTCCTCGATTCTATTCTATCATGTGCAGTCAGTTTAATATCATGGATGGAATCTAATCCAGCAGTTTTGGCCTCTCTCATCAACGTTCATCTTAAGTTCCTCGCCTTCTTAATTCCTTTATTTCCAATTTTAATCAATGTTTGTGTATTCCCTGCTGTTTTCAGCTTATGATATGTTCGGTATAGCGCCATCTTCTCTGTCTTATTACTGTTGATACTAGTGACCGCCCAGACATTTCCTAATTTCTTCACTGCTTCTGGACTCATCCCATTTTATTTGATTCTATTCTTCTGTATCCATTTCTTCTATCCTTGTCGTGTCTGGGAAGTCCTTGCGCTGGATCTAGAAGCCCTTTATGTCATAACTGCCAGAAGGGTGAGATCGTACAGCCTCTTCGTGTGCACGGAATTGAATCCATGAGCAAAACATCAACGGACAAACCTTTATGATTTAAGTTTGATCCATCGTTTTTTTTTTTTTTGGTTGTGAAACTGAATTGAGTTGAGTCAAGAATGGACATCACAACACTCGAGGCATTCCCATGTGTGCTCCGTCCTCATCTTTAGCAGCCAGAGCAGAGTTCCAATACTAATGGTACCAGTCGTAATTTGGTTATATGTCCGTCTTGCCTTTCCTCTGAGTGTAGTGAGCTTGCCAGACCCTCTGGCTACACCCAGGTGCCTCATTCTCTCCAGGCCATAATTTCAGTTGTTCAACAAAAATTCCAAACTTGATCCTTTTTCGGCAGCCCCGAGGGCAGTTAAAAGAAGGAAGGTTCCTTGGCTATCTTATTTGGTTTCCAGGCCAAAATAATCTTGTCTCGTTTATGACTCTGTTGATTTTTCCCAAAGGGCCCTAACCCGTCTACCTTGTCATGTATCAATTCGCCACCCAGTGGTGCAGATCCAGCCAATCTGTCTGTCTGTTCATTCCCCACCACGCCGGCATAGCGTGAAGAAAAGATCCAAAGTATTCTCACTACCCGTGACCTTCTTAGTGAAGCTTGCCACTCTGCTCGAAGCCCCTGTCTTCACTGGTCTATACAACTTACTCCAACGATTAGACGTAGACAGTCGATGTTTTGTGGAGACATTATGGGAAGGAATGGATTCCAGAACTCTGTAACAACTGACAAGATTGATGGAAAGAGAACAAGGGGAAGTCAAAAAGATAAATACCCCGATGTCCCGGGCAGTAGGGGGCGAGACAAAAACCTTGACCTGATCTGTGATTCTGGTGATCGCGTGAGATGGCCAAACATGACAACATACGCTTGCCGGCTCGGCACATGATGATGATGAAGATGATTTGTACACCGCTCCGCAACCCAAGTTTGAACCATCTTTGATTTTATTATAAAGCTAATGTTAACACAAACGTTTACGATCCATGTTTTGATTCATCCTTGATTTTATGATAATGCTAATGTTAACACAAACGTTTACGATCCATGTTTTGATTCATCCTTGATTTTATGATAAGGCTGATGTTAACACAAACGTTTACGATCCATGTTTGAGCCATCTTTGATTTTATGATAAGGCTGATGTTAACACAAACGTTTACGATCCATGTTTGAGCCATCTTTGATTTTATGATAAGGCTGATGTTAACACAAACGTTTACGATCCATGTTTGAGCCATCTTTGATTTTATGATAAGGCTGATGTTAACACAAACGTTTACGATCCATGTTTGATCTATCTTTGATTTTATGATAAGGCTGATGTTAACACAAACGTTTACGATCCATGTTTGATCTATCTTTGATTTTATGATAAGGCTGATGTTAACACAAACGTTTACGATCCATGTTTGAGCCATCTTTGATTTTATGATAAGGCTGATGTTAACACAAACGTTTACGATCCATGTTTGATCTATCTTTGATTTTATGATAAGGCTGATGTTAACACAAACGTTTACGATCCATGTTTGATCTATCTTTGATTTTATGATAAGGCTGATGTTAACACAAACGTTTACGATTCATGTTTGAGCCATCTTTGATTTTATGATAAAGCTGATGTTAACACAAACGTTTACGATCCATGTTTGATCTATCTTTGATTTTATGATAAGGCTGATGTTAACACAAACGTTTACAATCCATGTTTGATCTATCTTTGATTTTATGATAAGGCTGATGTTAACACAAACGTTTACGATTCATGTTTGATCCATCTTTGATTTTATGATAAGGCTGATGTTAACACAAACGTTTACGATCCATGTTTGATCCATCTTTGATTTTATGATAAGGCTTATGTTAACACAAACGTTTACGATCCATGTTTGATCTATCTTTGATTTTATGAGTGGGCCGATCTGCAGCTAGTTGTTAACTGACTGTTGCTTGCTCTGCCAGGTAGGCCTGTGCCTGATCATATGGTGCCTGTGTGGCTTGATCTCCCTGTGTGGGGCCCTCTGCTACGCTGAACTCGGGGTCACGGTCACTCGTTCTGGCGGAGACTACGCCTACATCAGAGAAGCGTTTGGTCCGTTACCAGCTTTCCTTCAACTATGGGTAAGATGATGTGTGATCTTCTTCTTTTTGTTGTTCTTTTTAGCGTTCGCCGGCTGGGAACTGGTAACGAACTCAGGCCTAGCTCTGCCCATCTACACACTAGGTCAACTTTCATTGATGCTTGGTCAGGCTGGTGAACTTTGCTTAAGGTTACAGGTCCTGGTCTACTGCTGTAGACTTCAGTCTTGTGGGATCTAGGTTTAATGTGTACCAGAGGGGGGTTTGGGGTTAGAGCCAGTTGTACATGTTATGGGTTCACTACAGACGCTCACATCCTGCAATATAAAGCATGCGTGGTCGCCGGTAGGAGCTTCGACAAAGATGACGGCACTGCCGCTTACACTTGATGGAAAAGATAGAGGACTTTGGGGGCAGTGGATCCACATCACTCGCCAGAATGGCAGACTTGTGAATTAAGATCGGCATAGCTAAAAACGAGACGCACACCAGACACACTAGAAGACTTGTTACTCAACATAGAACTGGTACTATTAGCTATCGGACGTTGTGGTTCATACTGAGGGGAGGATCTGAGCACCTATGGACATGTCCGAAGTGCAATGATGATAACCCAGCTCACTAACTAACTAGCAGGTTATGGCGGAGACTGAACGTCCAATCACAGTGTCCTGGCCGGACTCCTTCAATCATAAGTGTGAAGATGGGCGGAGCTGGGCCTGAATTCGTTACATGTACCGTCAGCTGTAAACTCCAATGGAAAGTTTTGGTTGTTCAACCACTCCTGCACTTTGGTCTTGATCCACAACTTGAGTTTTACAGATATGGCTTATTTGTATGTTGTTTGTCTATTATAAATGATGAGGACAACTCTTTCCTTGATTCGTCATGCAACTATAGCTGAGATCTGTGAGTCCGGAGGTGACTTATAGGCCCACTATGAGCCCAGAAGGATCTAGGACAATAAGGACAGGGAACAGTGTCTGTTGGTGAGGGTCTTTCTAGCCAGCCTGCACTGCTCGGCTGCCCTTTTTCTTGAAGACTCGCAGGTCACAGCCACTCTTTGAACAGACGTTCGCCATGAAGTCTGGCCCTGGGCAGCAGCCTCCCAAGTGGCAGGGTCAATATTAAAGGCTTCAGGTGTTTGTGTGCAGATTGTTGGTCCCAGGCTTCTCAGACAGAGGCATTCCAACTTTGAAGGAAACATCCCCCATAAGTCGCCTTCTACGACATGCTTGATGAGGCCAGTTTGTCTATTATTTGTTCTCCAAAATGAAACCTTGGAAAACACACTAAGAATGTGTACTGAGTCCGTGTACCGTCTGCTTAAGGAAAACAGAAACATGAAGCAGACAAACTGCAGACATTTAACGCCATCCTTGAATTTATTATAAAGCTAATTTTAACACAAATCTTTACGACCCCTGTTTGATCGTTCTTTGATTTTATTATAAAGTTAATGGTAACACAAATGTTTACGGTCCATGTTTGATCCACCTTAGATGTTATTATAGATTTTTGTTTTCTATCTAAATATTGGATATTTACGCCTACTAATTATGTTTGGTTGTGCAATATCGCACAGCTTATATAATAATTGTATAAGATTGTAGACGTATAGATTGTCACATTCAATATATTTTCAATACACTTTCAAACAATTATAGTAATTATATTGTGTACTTTGTCTTTGGTGATATTAAAAGTGATCTTGGATACCATTATTCTGTCTTTAGATATATAAACATCTAATATGCTAACCCCATTTGTTTTACTGTTTAATCCCTCCCTGTAGTTCTATAGAGCCATCTAGGGTATCATCTTGGATACCAGTATTCTGTCTTATGCTAACCCCGGTTGTTGTTGTTGTGTGCTGTTTAATTCTTCCTTGTCGTTCTATAGAACCATCTAGGATATCATCTAGGATACCATTATCCTGTCTTATGCTAACCCCGGTTGTTGTGGCGTGCTGTTTATTTCTTCCTTGTAGTTCTATAGAACCATCTACTCCCAGCATGTTGTCTGTTGTCATGGATACAGTACAGCGGATCATATACTCATTCAGAAGTAAATGAAAATCATAAACTGAAAGAGAATCTGCATTTATCTAGACGCTCGCTTGCGGATCGGAAGGTCAAGGGTTAAGGTCCTGACCGCGCCACTTTTTTTTTTCTTTAAGAAGTGACCTTGGCTCTCAGGTTGACCCAACCTTAAATGGATACCAGGTACACTGAGAAGTGAACGCGGCCGGCGTGATATTTGTTGACCATATCACACACCGAGTTCCGATTGATCTATAAAATATAGATCTACCCGTCTATGCCCAGCTGACATAAAGGCGTTTCAAAAAGTCCTTTACTTCACTTATATACTTGTGTATTATTGCTGTTTTTATGTTTCATTTTGCAAACGCGCAAATGTCATCCACACAAACAAGATGAACACCTTTTCCTTCGCAATTTCTAGTTGTCCCTCTCAAATACTGCAGTATGTAGATTAACTGTTCAAGGATGAGAATCAAACAGCTACAAACCCGGGAAACCCCCTTTAACCGTCTAGCCATCTAGCACAGTTATGTTTGAGGCAGTACAAAATGGTTTCA
Organism: Candidula unifasciata; assembly: GCA_905116865.2. Taxonomy (NCBI): domain Eukaryota; kingdom Metazoa; phylum Mollusca; class Gastropoda; order Stylommatophora; family Geomitridae; genus Candidula; species Candidula unifasciata. Next base: position 298,806 of record CAJHNH020000011.1, read on the forward strand.
AAATTATTTGTAGTCCAGAGTTGGCGGGTCTGCATTGAGCACTATGTCAATAACACAGTCATACAGAATAAGAAATACAACACTTGTCAATGACACAACCGAGACAAAGTGCAATACTCTGTAACATTTGCACACGGACAACTTTTACACTTCTTCTTCTTCTTCTTCTTCTTCTTCTTCTTCTTCTTCTTCTTCTTCTTCTTCTTCTTCTTCTTCTTCTTCTTCTTCTTCTTCTTCTTCTTCTTCTTCTTCTTCTTCTTCTTCTTCTTTGCGTTCACCAGCTGTAATCTCTGGCGGAAAGTTCTGGTTGTTCGTCCACTTCTGAACTGTAGTCCTGCTCCAGAACCTGAGTGTTGCGTGTTATCAGTTTTACAGATCTGATTCACTTGAATGCAGACTGTTGGTTCCTTGCCCCTCAGGCAGATGCACTCCGACTTCAAAGGAAGCTCCCCAATAAGTCGACTCTTACGACATGCTTTTGGGGAGGCAGTGGGTCTATTCTTTTTTTTCCTCATGATGGGGCCCCGGAAACCACTCGGGGAACTTTTACACTTCATCACCATCATCAAGTTCTTCACTGACTGCCTGATGTTGGCCTTTCAACTTTACCAGATCTCTGACATCATCGTTTTGTGTGCTGACACCGTTTCCTGCTATGATAATCATTCCTATATGTTCTTTTCTTCTTCTTCGCGTTCACCAGCTGTAAACTCTGGCGGAAAGTTATGGTTGTTCATCCACTTCTGGACTGCAGTCCTGTTCCAGAACCTGAGTGTTGCGTGTGCATCCCTTTTACAGATCTGACTTATTTGTATCCAGACTGCTGGTTCCTTGCCTCTCAGCCAGATGCACTCCGACTTTGAAGTAAGCTCCCACTTAATCGACTCTTACGACATGCTTGTGGGTAGGCAGTGGGTCTATTCTTGTTTTCCCTATAAAAGGGCCCCGGAACCCAGACAGGAGCCATATGTTCTTCTATCTTTTCACTTCTTTTTATGAGTGCCGATCAATACATTTTCAGTTACTTTATTAATATGATAATCATCATCATTGTAGCGTAGCACACCCTTTGCAGAACAGGTCATAGCCTGCGTGTAAGAAACTCGATATATCGCTAGCTCTCCCGCCTGGTGATCTTTCCTGCCCAAGGTGTCACTCATATCCTGTCTTTGTGCTGGTCGGCCCCTGTCACTCTTTTATTGGTACCGTGTCTTCTCCTCTTATTCTTTCCAACCCTGCGTGGTGCTTAATATGGTCAAAATATTTCAGTTTCCGAGACAAGATGCTGTTTACTTGCCAATCTTCCTTGATGCTCAGATCTTCTAGGATGTCAGTATTTCTTTACTTCTTTTTAATGTCAATAGACTGAATACTGTATCTTCCTTCGTTGTCTTCATTGTCTCTCTTTCAATCACAATTTCAAGTTATCATAGCATGTTAAGTTTGCCTCTTCTCATAGCGATGAGACACATCTTTCATATGGGTATTAAACACTGTTTATTGCAATCGTGTGTTGAGCAGATGTGTGCAGATATAGCAAACTAGCCGTACATCACAACATATCGTGTCTACCGCCTTCTAAAGGGCGAACGCAGAAAAAAGATGAAACTTTAGGGTTGTTTTCTTCGAAGTCTACCTGAGAGACGAGGAACCAACAGTCTGCAAACAAACAAACAACATCTGTAAAACAAATGCGCACGGAAAACTCAAGTTCTGGAACAAGTACAAACTCCAGAATTGGACGATAAACAAGAACATTCTGCCGGAGAGTACAGCTGTTCAGCATGAAGAAGAAGCAGAAGAAATAATATAGAAGCGTTGAAATAGTGTTGTCACTTTTCTATGACAAAAAACATCCAAAACGGAGTCAAAAAATATCTGAAAACATCTAAATTTGCGTAAAAACATCTAGAAAAAAACATCAAAAAAGAAAGTCACAAATTACATAGCAATTGAAATGACTTACCCTATAGAATCATGTCCTCTTCTTTACTAAAGTCTGCCTTACAAAATCAAAAAATAAAATTAGCTTGGATGATGAAGTTGAAGCTTTAGATCCAAAATGACTCTGGTATGCTTTAGCTGTTCCAATTTCTTTTAATACCCAATCAGGGAGCTGATAAGTGGAACAGCTGTATCCTACTCTTATCAGGCCGAATTTTATTGTCAAGATAGCATTTAAGAGGTCAAATGTCACCCTGTTTCTTAGGTTAGATTTGATAAATTCACTCCAAATGAAAAACATCTAGAAAAACATCATCAACCATCTAAACGTCAAAAACGTGATCTAAAGTCAAGGGAAAACATCTAAATCTGGATGTAAAACATCCAAAGTGGCAACACTGCGTTGAAATATGTCATTGTTGGTTTAGGTCAGCCTCATTGTGATTCGGCCGACTGCCCAAGCAGTGGTGGCGCTGACGTTTGCCTACTACACCCTGCAGCCGATCTTCCCAGACTGCAACCCGCCACCGGCGGCCATCCGGCTTCTGGCAGCGCTGTGTATCAGTAAGTGTGTTTGTTTGTCGGCGCTACACAGTGCAGACATATGTGTTTGTTGTTGTTGGTGGTAGTGGTGGTAGTGGTGGTGGTGGTACAATATACAGACGAAAGTTGTTCGCTTGCGGATCCGGAAGTTGTGAGCCTGACAGAGCCCGACTTTTTTCGTCTAAAAAGTGACCATGGCTCCCAGGTCGACACAGCCTTGAATGGGTACGAGGTAAAGTCGTGGGAAGTAAAGGCGACTGGCTTGATGTTGACCATTTCACTTACCGAGTGCCGATTGGTCTATAAAATACAGATGTGGTCCTATAAGCCCAATACACTCAAAGATGTAGAAAAGAGTCCTTGACTTTTACTTACACTGTATAGAATTATGTGTTTGTTTCCTGGTAATACTAAGTACAGACATATGTTTGTTTTACTGAATGCGCTGCGCGCTAAAGTCTTTGAGATCAAAGTTAGAGACAATGAACCACCTGTCGGAAATGTGTATTAAACGAGAACAGGCTGGCAGAAACAGATAGAGGGGCAAAAAAGAGAGGATATGGTGAGCTACAAAATGGAAAACGGTCTCAAATTGGACAGAAGAAACGTTTCAATGACAACCTCAAGACCTCACTGAAAGACTTCTGTATTTGATCCTAAAATCTGGGAAGTCGCTGCATGTGACCGCTCATCCTGACGCTCCTCTCTTCCCCGAGGAGCTGTAGCCCATGAAGCTGCTAGATCTGCAGCAGCAATTCATGAAAAAAAGACAAGCCAGGAAAGACACTGAAGTAAACCACCAGAAAGATGCAGCCTCTGTTCCCTGTCCACACTGCTCAAGAACTTTCAGTGCTAGAATTGGTCTTATCAGCCACCTGTCTGCGCACTCACAGAACCTAATCCAGCCACCATTGGATGAAAGGACTGGTCATCCTCACCTGAAATGGACAGACAACAATACGTTGAGCATGGAGCACAGAAATGGTTGCTGCATCGCAAGATGGCGCCCAAGTGGGTCTAACCGATCCCCTAGGGTTTCAATACGATCAACGAGTAAGAACAGGTAACAGGTTACACTGTATTTTTGGTGCTTCTATACATAAGTATGCTACTGAAAACAGGGAAGGGGTGCATATGGGGTGCACCATGTGACGTAATATCGGTTCTTAACTCATCTAAACCCACACATTGACGACGCCGACGACGGATGCGACGATGAAGACGGTGTTAGCGATGATGAAACTACGTTTTTATTCTTGGTACCTTCACTACATTTTATCTTATTAAACAGTTTCAGATATTCCTTTCAAACAATGTGTGTTTACTTCACATATACAGTGTCAATACGGATCGTAACGAGTTTAATTTTCGTCGTTGTCTCCCCAAGGGTTTCTTCAATTGCGTAATTCCACACACTTCCACACAGCCCCCTTTCTCCCTTACGTCTTACTTGTGACGGAACCCTGTTCGACTTTTAGCCATCATGAATATTAAGTAGCATTTCCATTTCTAGCAATGGGACAGACTTGACCCCCTTTGGCTTGCGGAAATCACATCGTATCTCCATCAGGGAGAGATCTATGCTTGGGCTAACGGTCCACGCTAACAGACCCAAGAGTTGCATCCCGTTTGCATATTTCAGCGTTTTCTAGTAAACATAGGTTGTCTCCCCTGTTCTCCATTTTTAGAAATGGTTTTTGGGTTGTTTCGATGGGGGCGTTGGTGTCAGAGTGTAATGAGAGAGAGGGAGGGAGGAAGATTGGTTGGACGAATGAGAGGAAAGAGGGAGCTCTTGACGAAAGGAGCCCTAGTGATTGATGGACGGGAGGAAACGGTATATTGTGGCAGTTTAGGATTAGCAAAGATTGATCTTTGGAATCCCTGGAAATGCACAAGAGAGTTGTGCTAAGTAGGCGCAGTTTTATGACAGACAGTGGCTTAGAATCGTCGTGGAATTGAACTTAACAGACACAGAACAATTAAAGGCCTAATCTCCAAAGCTGAGTTGAGCTGAGTGAAGTGAGGAAAGAAATGGAATGCCCATAAGTGCTCGACACCCATATTAGAGTGTCTGTCAGATCGCTGTACCATTTTCTTCTTTTTTTTTATTTTCTTAAAGATCATGCCGTGGGGCTTTGGTAGTCATGTCTATCAACAGCCTCTTGTCTCGTGCACTTCAGTCATTCCTGACACAGATGGTCTTTCATAGTACATGCCGCGTGGCGTTTATCCTGTCTGTGTCTTGTGCACTTCAATAATTTCCCAAGTTTTGGGCATTTAGGGCTAGATCTATATTTTATAGATCAATCGGCGATGGTTGTGATTTGGTTAACATCACACCGACCACCTTTACTTCCCAGGACTCTTAAAATTAAAGTATATTTTTAGTTAGTATATTTGCAAGATTACCAGCTATCCTACTATGAAAGACCCAAGAGCAGAACAGACTGTCGTGCGAACCAAGGAATGAGAACCTAGAAAGCAAGCGCCAGAGTACAATCAAGACACACACAGCCTGCAGGCATGGATCAAGATCAAGGATAGTTAATGGAATGAATGGGAATGAAAGAGAATAAAACAGGTATGAATGATGAACGAAAGATTTGTGAGTAGTATTTTAAACTAAGGAATAGTGTACATGTATTTAACTTAGGTTAGTAGTTCATTAGGATTATTTTAGGATTCATGTAATAACAGTAGTTCAAAAGTTTTAAAAAAAAATAAAAAATAAAAAAATTCTCTCCCCAGGAACAGCACAGAAGAATGAAATTAGTAAGATGTAGCAATAGATAATATAGGGAAAATTTTTTGTCCACAGAATGACTTTGATAAAAAATATTTAATTTAAAATGTTTAGCATAGGTGCACAGCACAGAGACATGGTAAATTTGTCCACCACACCCAAGCTTATAAACTGCTATAATTATACTGATGCTGACTAGATGGACTGATGGTAAAGAAAGAGTGCACACATCAAAGCACAAGCATAGTAGAGGAGTTGAACTCATCTGTGTCCATCTAAAGGGGGAAAGGTGTCTGAGATTCCTTGGGGTTAACTACCCTGTTAAAGGTGTTATAGACTTGGAGGAAACTCTAAGATCTATGAAAAATATATCTAAACTATCATTGTTTTCATGTTGGATTCCTTGGAGTTGGGTAATTGCTCTGTGAAAGGTGAGACTTTGGTCTATGAAAAAAATATCTCAACATGCATTTTTTTTTTTCAGTGGTAGATTCCTTGGGGTTGGGTAATTACCCTGTAAAAGGTGTTATAGAGGCTTCTGGGAAACCGGAAGCACTATGATAAATATATCTCACCACTATCATATCAGCTAAGAGTCCTTGGGGTTTAACACCCTGTGAAAGGTGAAGTAGAAATATTGGTTTAATCCAATTTTCTATGTAGTAAATATCTCAAAGCTGACATCATCATCATCACTATCATCATTTCACTTTAAACCCGATAGAGTAGATATAGTGACTAGACAACACTACAGATGCAATAGGTGCAAAGATGAGATACTCTTCACTAGCTTAGTACTAGGAAGCAGGCAGTAAATATTAAAGGCAGTTTTAAAGGGCAGTAATTGCGGATAATCAGGAACCATAATCCCTAGTGGGAATACAATTCAATTGATTTACTATATTTGGTTAAATGAAAATGACACTTGATGTTCCATAAAGTGTCATTTTGTTAAAAAGGGGGGAGAGTGTGATGACCCTGCTGTGCATGGTCTCCACGAGTACATTGTGGCAAGCAGGAAGTCCGTGCTACAAGTGACGGCACGAGATACTTGTGGCCGGTGGAGTAAGCGAGGCGAAGCCCGAGCTAGCCTCGTGGTCAGTTGATCATCAGACGTCAGGGAAGACGGTTGTAATAATTGAAGAGGTAGTTTTTATGTTGTGAATGGTTAATGTTCGAATATGTCGCGAGTGAAATAAATGTGAAATAAATGGACCAGAATAAACTGACAGATTGTACAATGAAGCTGAGCGGCGTTTGTGTTGTCAACCCTAGATGTTAAAGTCGGTGTAAGCCAAGGTACATTCCAAGATAGTAGAAGGCCAAGAATCATTCCAAGTAGTCCACGATTCATTACAAGTTGAATCAGAATCATTTCAAGATAATTGAAAGCGTAACTTCAAGTCTACGTCTTGGTTCATTTCAACATGGTACCCGTTTAAGACTGAGTTAGCCAAAGTCATTTATGGAAGAAAAAAAAGTCGTTTGGATTCGAACCAAAGACCTTCGGATCCACAGGTCTAGCCACTACACCACACCAGCTTCCCAAAAGAGGTTAGTTTTTTTTTTTTTTTTTTGTGGTCTGTGTTTCAGGTCCGTTGACCTATATCAACACTTCAAGTGTCCGAGCGACCAGTAGGAGATTAGTTTGTCTGGTTTCAGGTCTGTTGACCTACATCAACGCTGCAAGTGTCCGAGCGGCCAGTAGGAGATTAGTTTGTTTGTCTATGTTTCAGGTCCGTTGACCTATATCAACACTTCAAGTGTCCGAGCGACCAGTAGGAGATTAGTTTGTCTGGTTTCAGGTCTGTTGACCTACATCAACGCTGCAAGTGTCCGAGCGGCCAGTAGGAGATTAGTTTGTTTGTCTATGTTTCAGGTCTGTTGACCTACATCAACGCTGCAAGTGTCCCAGTGGCCAGTAGGAGATTAGTTTGTTTGTCTATGTTTCAGGTCTGTTGACCTACATCAACGCTGCAAGTGTCCCAGTGGCCAGTAGGAGATTAGTTTGTTTGTCTGTTTCAGGTCTGTTGACCTACATCAACGCTGCAAGTGTCCCAGCGGCCAGTAGGAAATTAGTTTGTTTGTCTGTGTTTCAGGTCTGTTGACCTACATCAACGCTGCAAGTGTCCGAGCGGCCAGTAGGAGATTAGTTTGTTTGTCTATGTTTCAGGTCTGTTGACCTACATCAACGCTGCAAGTGTCCGAGCGGCCAGTAGGAGATTAGTTTGTTTGTCTGTGTTTCAGGTCTGTTGACCTACATCAACGCTGCAAGTGTCCCAGCGGCCAGTAGGAGATTAGTTTGTTTGTCTATGTTTCAGGTCTGTTGACCTACATCAACGCTGCAAGTGTCCCAGTGGCCAGTAGGAGATTAGTTTGTTTGTCTATGTTTTAGGTCTGTTGACCTACATCAACGCTGCAAGTGTCCCAGCGGCCAGTAGGAGATTAGTTTGTTTGTCTGTGTTTCAGGTCCGTTGACCTACATCAACGCTGCAAGTGTCCCAGCGGCCAGTAGGAGATTAGTTTGTTTGTCTGTGTTTCAGGTCCGTTGACCTATATCAACACTTCGTGTCCGAGCGACCAGTAGGAGATTAGTTTGTCTGGTTTCAGGTCTGTTGACCTACATCAACGCTGCAAGTGTCCCAGCGGCCAGTAGGAAATTAGTTTGTTTGTCTATGTTTCAGGTCTGTTGACCTACATCAACGCTGCAAGTGTCCGAGCGGCCAGTAGGAGATTAGTTTGTTTGTCTGTATTTCAGGTCTGTTGACCTACATCAACGCTGCAAGTGTCCGAGCGGCAACCAGGATTCAAGATGTCTTCACAGCAGCCAAACTGGCCGCTCTCGTGGTCATCATTATTACTGGCCTCGTTCTCATCGGTCAAGGTCGGAGGCCATCGCTATTAGTTATCATACTTTCATTGTTTGCTTCCTTTTTTTTTAAAATTGAAATCATCCGTGTCATCAACTAAACTGATTTAACGTAAGCAAAAATTTTTTTTTTAAATTTTAAATGGGTTTTAATTTCGTTTAATGTTCGTGGATTTCATAATGCTACATAATCTCTTCTTGCTTTTTAAATTCCAATCTTGATACATGCAGTCACTGCTGCCTTCTGCTGGCTTGAACATCAGCTGTACACACGTGCCCGATTGTCACTGACTTACGGAGCATGTTGGGAAAGGTGGAGACAGGTATGCTCCGTGCCCAGAGTGGCAAGCATCACTTCAGAGGTCCCGGGTAGTTAGTATCCTTTGGATATTCTCTCCAGGTCATGCGGGTGTGTTGGGAAATGAACAGGCAGACAGACTGGCCGGTTCTGCACCACTTATTGGTGAACTGATGTATGACATGCTAAATGTTGTGAGGGCCCTCTGTGAGCGAGTGAACAGTGCGGAAGCCCAAATAGATCATTACGGTCTGAGGAGAATGGCGCTGCGAGGAGTTACCAGGGGATCCGGCCGTCGCTCAACACACAAGGGAAGGGCGAAACGGATGTACTATGAGACAGTTACTGGTGCTATCGGAATTTAAACTCTTCATTTGCTGCTGAAGTTGAGGACGGACCGATTATGGGGGTGTCCCGAGTGCTATGATGTCGATTCTTAATTCAACATTCAGTCTTGATACAGTAAGTGATAACTCCATACTTTTCAGCATATCACCCCCCTCCCTCACACACACACACACACACACACACACACACACACACACACACCCGCTCGCACGCAGACATGGCACGAATGACGACGCATTCAGTTGAAACAGCTCAGTTAAAATGATCTAGCAATTTTAATAGCCTTTAATTTTTTTTAGAAGTATATTCATTCTTTCATCTTGAAATGCCGTGAAAGTTTTGAAGACCTTATTTCATTTTTTTTTTTTTTTATATCTAGAAACCATGAGTTGTTAACCATTGGCTCGGCACTATTGATATCGCAACTCTTCGGCCTTGGTTCCATGATAAATACTGTGAATCTGGGAGAAATTTGGCTTTTCTGCCTACCCCCGGGCGTCAACCCGGACCACAAGAAGTTCGTCACCCGGTCGCCAGCGAAGTCAAGTTTAACCAACTACGCTAGCGAGCCGAGCATCTTATTTCATATCCGCATAGGGCTTGCTTGCTTGCTTGTTGTACCTTACCAGGACATCACACAAGCGATAAACACACAGTGACACAAAGTGCCACCATCCGGATGAGGATCACCCGTGGGGAGGACCCAGAAACCCCTTTCAGGCGTTATGGCCACAATTGTAGCCTAGCTATATTCAGGACCCCCGTCAAAACCCAGGGTAAGGCTTCAAATAACGAACAATTGCATCCCATATGGGAACGACTTATAATGTGACCGTACAGGGAGTGATTTTGTGTAAGATTTTATCGTCGTCGCTATGTGGGATGCAATTTTTTTTTTTTTTTTATGTAAAGCCCCACCCTGGCTTTTGCTGGGGGCCCTGAATATAACAGAACCACGAATGTGGCCATAACGGCCGTAAGGGGTTTCTGGGACCTCTTCACAGGTGAACCTCATCTGTATGGTGGTACTGTGTGTCACCGGGTGTTTATCGCTTGTGTGATGTCTTGGTGGGGTACAACAAGAGAGAGAAAAAGAGCGTATAAGCACTTTTGGCTGCCCGGAGACCCTAGCCAAAAGTAGATAACAGGGAATGACCTGGCAATCACAGGCCACGCCAAGAATCGAGTTCCGACTGGTCTGTAAAACTGTAAAGTTAGGTTAAAGTCGAGAGGATCGACTTTATTGCACTGGCTTGTATCCCATATGGCCCAGTCTCTCTCTGCAGATTAGCTGCCATCTGCTGAGAGTGTCGCGCAAAGCACAAACTCCGTAGCTCCAGCAACGATCCACGACCGATATGGGTATCGACACACCGTTCAGTGGACAGTGGCATACTACTGAAGGTAAAATTCGCCTAGTAAAATAACAAACATCTAAAGCATGCTGGGTTGGCTCTGAAACATTCTGTAGTAGGTTAAGGTTAGTTGCGTATCCTTTACAGGACGTTGCAGAACCAACCCCCCAACAGCCCCTGGCTGTTGTGTGGTTTTCTAGGCAAATTTACGTCCAGTAGTTTGCCATTGCCTCTGGACGGTCGGCTTTCCTGATACCACTGTCGAACCAACGCAAGGCGCATGGCCCGCAGCTGGGATCGAACCAGGCGTCCCGGCATTACGGTGCGTTCGCATCGACTTAGCCACAGAGCCGACTCTGTGGTAGGATGCAACTAAATTTTTTTTTTTTACATTACTGTTAAAATGAATTATTGAAAGATTAGTACTGTACTAGGTTCGTCTGTGTTGACTCCCACACATTTCCTAGTAATTGTATCATAGTCCATTCATGTCATGTGCTGATGGTTTTCTAACCGCAACGTTTTCTGTCGCCTGTGATTATGATAATGTTTAGCTAACGAGTTTTGCTTCTCGTTTTAAATAGATTTAGAAAAGAAAAAGAAACTCTTATTGTAATTTATTGTTCTGTCTCCCAGGTGAGGTGGAACATTTAAGCGACCCATTTCAGGACACGGTCTCTGATGTTGGAAGCATTTCTCTGGCTCTCTACTCGGGCTTGTTTGCATATGCTGGCTGGTAGGTGAATCACCATTGACCATCAGCACGTCCCAGATCTATCGTCATCGACATTGCTGTTCCATCGTCATTGACATTGCTGCTCCATCGTCGTCGACATTGCTGTTCCATCGTCATCAACATTGCTGCTCCATCGTCATCAACATTGCTGCTCCATCGTCATCGACATTGCTGCTCCATCGTCATTCACATTGCTGCTCCGTCCTCATTGACATTGCTACTCCATCGTCATCAACATTGCTGCTCCATCGTCATCGACATTGCTGCTCCATCATCATCAACATTGCCACTCCATTAATATCGACAGTGCTACTCCATCATCATCAACATTGCCACTCCATTAATATCGACAGTGCTACTCCATCGTCATCAACATTGCCACTCCATTAATATCGACAGTGCCACTCCATCATCATCAACATTGCCACTCAGTCATCATCGATATTGCTGCTCCATCGTCATCAACATTGCTACCCCGTGATCATCAACATTGCCACTCCATTAATATCGACATTGCCACTCCATTAATATCGACAGTGTTACTCCATTATCACCGACAGTGTTACTCCATTATCATCGACAGTACCACTCCATAGCCCCAGTGCCACTCCATAGCCACGGCGTCTTGAATCTCTTGTTTAAACAGCACAGAGATCAAATAAAAGCATCATCATGTGTGTCATAATCGTCAGACATTTAAATTTTTTGCGAAGAGAGAGCCTTTATACTTGCTTTTCACCCCTTTCTATTTTGTCCATCTTTGTTATTCGTGTTCATGACATTTTAGTTAATATCTTTTTGTATTTTCTGGTCTTTGTTAGGAATTTTCTGAACTTCGTCACGGAGGAAATGGTAGACCCTTTCAGGTAAGTCATAGATAGATGTAGTATCTCATGTGTGCGCAAGTAGTGGTTTGTCTGCCACCCGCCATTTATGGAGATCGCATCTTTGAATCAGATATCAGGACTATTTAACCGGCGGCCCGCGGCCGATTCATTGCTAGCGGTAATAGTGATCTTCTTACGCGGTGGGGGTGGAAAGGGGTGGGGGGGGCTGCGTGGCTTGAGTGCTGGAGATCCAGTTTTCAGGCCCTGGTAAAGGCTGGGAATTTTTCACGCGGACTTCTAGTAATTTCCCCTAGATCTGGGTAGTAAGATCGGACGCCCGTGTGTATTGTTGCCCCCGTAAAAAATCCTTTCGCAGCTGGAAATCAAAAAGATCAGCCTAACGGCAGTTGCCGAGCAAAATTTGGAGTTCAAAATCTACCAAAAGTATTTCTGGAACCTAGCCGGTACTACGGAGCTCTTGCACAGCGCTGATATTCTTTGGACTCAAACTTGAGTTAGAAGTTGAAGAGAGCACCTATGGGTTACTACCCTTGTGCCATGATGTTGATGGTTTGTTGAAACCTAAACCTTCTTACGCTAGGTCTTGGATCTCTACCCCGTAACGATCTCCACTTTCAGAGTCGTTCCCTTGTGGGATGTGTTTGTTATTTGAAGCCCCACCATAGCGTCGCCGGAGGCCCTGACTATGGCCGGGGCATCGTTATGGCCTAGCCATAGATTTCGCCTAACGACTGAAAGCGGTTTCTGGGACCTCTCCACGGGTGATCCTCATCCGCATGGTGGCACTTACTGTCACCGGGTGTTTATCGCTTGTGTGATGTCCTGGTGGGGTACAACTACCTACCTACATACCTCCAGTTTCAAAATTGTGGCCCCTGAAAAAACTTAGCCGAATACAATAGCCCCGTCATATATAATTACCTTCTGCAACAAGACCTACTGTTAATAACATATACTGAGATTAGTAGAGTTCGGTAAAGTTGTGAAAGCATAATTTAAAAAAATTGAAAAATGAGATATATAGGTTAGTTTTACAAAATAATTTATAGTAAACAAACAGAGGACATTGCGGCGACAAGCCTTCATCCTTGGACAAAAACCAGATTAAACACACACGCGACGCGCGCGCGCATACAAACACCCACACACACATACAAAAGAAATGGTTCTGTAATAACTGAAAAAAATAATAACTCCCTCACGTGAGAGCCATGTTAGATTAGCGACCGAACTGTCGCTTGTCGGTGCAAAGATTTTTAGTTCGAATCTACATAGAAGTTGGATTTTTATCTTCCAGGGAAAAAAAAAGCCCTGGCTCCCAAGGAAACCCCAGTCTTACATGTTACGAGGTAATTCCCAGGGAAATAAAGGCGACCGGAGTGGCTGTTGACGACATCACCTATACAAAGCCAACTATTCTTAATTATAGGGTTTGTAAGGTGACCAGTGTGATGTTGACCACATCACCCACTGGGTGCCCATTGGTTTATACAGTAAAGATCTAGGCCTGAATGCGTGGAAAAAGGGTCAGTGTATCATGACCACAATCAATTGTTTCTCCTGCACCAGAAACTTACCTCGAGCTATCTACATTTCCATCCCCCTGGTTACGCTAGTGTACGTGATGGCCAACGTGGCATACTTCACCGTGATTTCACCCCGAGAGATGCTGGCATCCTACGCTACTGCTGTGGTGAGTACTTTTTGTGTGGGTTTTTTAAAATGCTAGTGTTGCGTCGGTAGAGTGACCATTTGTTCATCCTTACATTAATAGTAACCCCACCCCCACCCCACCCCTTTGAGCAATTCAACTAGAGAAACACAATTTGGCTATCCTCCGAATAACGGTCGCAAATTATTGAGGCCGAAAATTTACCCTAACAGAGCCTCAGTCACATGTCAATTGCGAACTTCCGGCGACTACCGCCACCGCAGAGAGTAACTCCCGCACCGCTACGCGCGGCGCGGAGCGGGACTAAACTAGATGACTGGGACTCACGAGCAGCAGCTACCGCATCTCCTGCAGCTTCCTTCATTTTATTTGCTTGTGAGTCCCAGCCATCCAGTTTAGAGCCGAGATAATCTCGGCGGTGGCGGTAGTCGCCGAAAGTGCGCAATTGGATTTGGGGTGGCGGGGGGGGGGGGGGGCGGGGGCTGACTTGCTTGGGATGTCCTATTTTCAGTTCAAAATAGCTGTCCCGTTTTCAACTCAAAATATCAGTTAGCTGTCCCGTTTTCAACTCAAAATATCAGTTAGCTGTCCCGTTTTTAACTCAAAATATCAGTTAGCTGTCCCGTTTTCAACTCAAAATATCAGTTAGCTGTCCCGTTTTCAACTCCAAAAAAAAATTAGTGGGCTGTCTTGTTTTCAACTCAAAATATCAGTGGGCTGTCCCGTTTTCAACTCAAAATATCAGTTAGCTGTCCCATTTTCAACTCAAAATATCAGTTAGCTGTCCCGTTTTCAACCCAAAAAAAAAATTATAAAAAAAATTAGTGGGCTGTCCTGTTTTCAACTCAAAACGTCAGCGGGCTGTCTTGTTTTCAACTCAAAATATCAGTGTTCTGTCCCGTTTTCAACTCAAAATATCAGTTAGCTGTCCCGTTTTCAACTCTCCAAAAAAAATTAGTGGGCTGTCCTGTTTTCAACTCAAAACATCAGCGGGCTGTCTTGTTTTCAACTCAAAATATCAGTGGGCTGTCCCGTTTTCAACTCAAAATATCCGTTTGCTGTCCCGTTTTCAACTCCCCAAAAATCAGTAGGCTGTACCGTTTTCAACTCAAAATATTATTAGTCACCCTTAACATAAGGCATATCTAAAAGTAAGTGCATGACCCATTTCACACAAGGGGCACATCGGAGACTCATATTTGTACAGAACGATCAGACACTCGGTGGCTGATGTGGTCAACATCCCACTGGCCGCCTTTACTTCCTAGGACTTTACCTGGTATCAGTTTAGAAATTGCTACACATTTTGAAAAATGAATATGAAAACGCCTTTTTTTAAAGACACATCGCACAACTAATGCGCTGAAACGACCAAAGCAAATCATATAGTTTAATGGACACAAGAGTGTGTAATTTTATTTGTATTTACATAATTCATACAATTTTATACCCCGACAACTAAATGCGTAGGCCATCTTTGAAAGTAATATACACACAATTACATTACATTATAAATTATGACGACTGGGAAGATCAACGGTAGAAGAGGGAGAGGCAGACCGAGAGAGAGATGATAACCGATGGACTGCGACGGTGGCACGGAGGAATATCATCGGTGGAACTGATACAGAGGACAAGGGACGAAGATTTGTGGAGATGCCTGAGCGCCTATGCTTGTCAGCAGGGCACGTGGTGATGATAATAATGATGACACATATAACAACTGAATCACGTGGATTAAAAAAAATAATATCATTGTGGGTTTGTGCAATTATACCTTCACATTGTAACTTAATTTTTACATTATGTTTTTATCATACATTTTTACTGAAAATAATGTTTTGTTTTTTTTCAAAAGTACTGCATTTGTTGCTGTTGCAATTTCTTGCAGACATTTGGTGACAAAGTTTTCGGCGCAGCTGCATTTGTCATCCCAGTGTTTGTGGCCCTCTCCACTTTCGGAGGTGTTAATGGTCTACTCTTCACATCAGGAAGGTAAAAAAAAAAAAAAAAGGAAACTGCAGAGTGGATGAAAATGTTTATAGGGTTCAAATCCTTTTGAAAATCTATCCAGAGCAATTTTTGTAAATATGTTCTGCTTTTTGAGCACGTGTACCAGTCATTAATTATGTGTGTCCTTCTTTTTACTAATATATGTATTTCTTCTTCGCCTTTACCAAATGTAAACTCCGGCTGAAAATTGTGGTTGTTCATCCATGTCTGGACTTTAGTTCCTAAACCTGCGTATAGCATGCACATCCGTTTTACAGATCTAACCTATTTTTAAGCAGACTGCCGTTTCATTGTCTCCCAGTCAGATGCACTTTGACTTCGAAGAAAATACCCCTAATTAGTCAACTTTTACGACATGCTTGTTATTGGGCAATGAATATACCCCCACCCCAATCCCCGTGCTCCCATCATCAGCAGCATGTGTCTTAATGTCTCTACACAGAAACTGTCTGTCGTCATCCGCGACAAGGACGGCCATTGGCTGGCCGGTAGACGACCTCGTCGCCGGTCGGGACAGTATTTGTGTCTGTCTCCTTTGATCGCATTAACTCTAAAAGAGTCCTTTTCAGAGCTACTTGGTGGCGAGCAATGTTGAGCCATTTTAATTTGCCGACATAACCTGGTCACAATTATAACCAAAAGCTCCCCCTTGGGGGATGCTTGTTAAACGTGAGAATTTTTGTTTTGTTTTGTTGTTGTCGCTCACATTCGGATCCGATCGGTCTTTCCTGTTTTTGACCAGTTCTTTGGATGATAATTGTCCATGCTATCGCTTTAGACAATCTTGCATCCTTTCTTTGTAAGCTATGACAAACTAGGTTAGTTGCGTATCCTTTACAGGACGTTGCAGAACCAACCCCAACAGCCCCTGGCTGTTGTGTGGCTTTTCTAGGCAAATTTACGTCCAGTAGTTTGACGGTCGGCTTTCTTGATACCACTGTCGAAACCAACGCAAGGCGCAAGGCCCTCAGCTAGGATCGAACCCGGCATCCCGGCATTACGAAGCGTTTGCATCACCTTAGCCACAGACTATGGCAAACTACTGAAAGTAAAATTGCCAAGTGAAATCACAAACAGTCAAACGATCCTGTGGGTGGTTGTGCAACATTCTGTACAGGACATGTGAGTAACTTTTTTTTAAACTGTTATTATTAAGTGTGATATGTCTGTTCTTCCCACTGCCCCCACGCATCATATGTGGCCCCAGGACCCACACAGATACTCAAGATACTCAAGTATCAGCCTTTTGTCCTCAGGTTGTACGGAATGATTCTGTTTTGTATCATCAGCACATTTTTCTGAATATTTCAGCTGTATCACCGATAGTGAATCTATAAGATTTATACCATTGACACAGAGTGAATACATCAGCTTTATCACCAATAGTGAATACATCAGCTTTATCACCAATAGTGAATACATTAGCTTTATCACCAATAGTGAATACATCAGCTTTATCACCAATAGGGAATACATCAACTTTATCACCAATAGTGAACACATCAGCTTTATCACCAATAGTGAATACATCAGCTTTATCACCAATAGTGAACACATCAACTTTATCACCAATAGTGAATACATCAGCTTTGTCACCAATAGTGAATACATTAGCTTTATCACCAATAGTGAATACATCAGCTTTATCACCAATAGGGAATACATCAACTTTATCACCAATAGTGAATACATCAACTTTATCACCAATAGTGAATACATCAGCTTTGTCACCAATAGTGAATACATCAGCTTTATCACCAATAGTGAGCGAAAATAGTTAACTAACTAACTAACTAACCAATAGTGAATACATCAACTTTATCACCAATAATGAATACATCAGCTTTGTCACCAATAACGAATCTGTCAGCTTTAAATCATTAATACATTCTCTTCTCAACTCCTGGAACGCCTCGAAGCATCAGGACAGGAAGAGATCTCTGGAACGGGTTCTTCACCTCGCTTCGTATACAGTACTTTTTAATCCCTCCGATATTTCTGAAGTGAATCTTCTGCGTGGTCGACCTCTGGATCTGTTACCGCTGTATCTGTATAACATGCTGCCTGCAGTGCCCTGACCGATGCCAATTTGGTTACATGGCCAAACCATTTGATCTGTTGTCTACCGATGAATTTTAGTACTGCTTCTGCGCCGACTATCCTCATGAAATCAACACACTTTACTGAATATTATCAATATCATCATGAGAGCTGTTCCAGGCAACCACGGATCGTGATCTGTGGGGACGCATGAGCGTCTTTGCCAGTTGGCAGGGCACACGATGATGATGATACTGAATATGTTTTTTTTAAATCAACATATTATAATGAATTTATCATCTGTATATATATATATACAACAATGGTGACACAATGAAAGAAATAAAACGGCGACTATAAATTGCTCTTCAAAGACTAAAACAACTGAATAAATTATGGAATTGTACAGATAGAACTACAAAGGTCAGATTTTTAAGAGCATGCATCTTTCCCATTGCAACATACGCCTGTGAGACCTGGACACTTACTAAACAAGCGGAACAGCGCATAAATGCATTTGAATATAAATGTTACAGACAAGTTCTAAGAATATCTTGGGTAAAGAAAAGAACAAATGCATCCATACTTCAAGAGCTGAATATTGAAGAGGGTTGGTTAGTAAAGACAATAAAACAAAGAAAATTGAAATATTTTGGTCACTTGAAACGTCATGAAAGTCTAGAGAGAACAATAATGGAGGGGTATATGCCTGGGAAGAGAGGAAGAGGAAGGCCAAGGAGAAGATGGGTGCAGGATGTGGCAGATGATCTCCAGATGGGTGTATCAGACGCAGGACATCTTGCTCAGGATAGGTAGGTTTTCCGGAGGGTTGTTATGGCAGCGAGGTTCCGCGAGGGACATGCTACTGAATGAATATATATATATATATATATATATATATATATATATATATATATATATATATATATATATATATATATATATATATAATCAAAGCTTATGCTGTATATGTTAATTTTCTGTCGTCGACAGGCTATGTTTTGTGGGAGCCAGGGAGGGCCAACTGCCGAGTCTGATGGCAATGATCAGCCAACAACAGCACACACCACTACCTTCTGTGTTGTTCACTGTAAGTGTTCTTGTCGGTATGTCTACTCGTTGTGGTTCTGTTTGCATGTCTTACGCCTACAGGGTGTTCCAAATCATTTCCTTTCACCCCGTGGTATCCCGATGTCAACAGGCAGGTTTCTCAGCCGGTTCTAGCGAAAGTTTGCCAGTTTGGATTTTCTTAATTAAGCTCGCTCATAGTCTGTGATTATCGATGTGTGAGGTGCTTTGTGTTTCGCCAGCCATGTCTGGCACCTGACAGTCTTAACCTTTATGGATGTGTTCATGACTGACTGCATTTTGCAGCTTATGTTTTCAATGGCACGAAGTAGTCAGTCTCAACTCCAACCCTCCGTAAATGGCCTTTACGACACCCACATGCAGGTGACAAAGTTACTACTATTCTTGGTTTTATCTGAGCTTCTAGTGATACACTGGCGACTATATTATTAAAAATAGTAATTGTATGTGTATAGGGACGTTTGGAGAATGGGGGACGCTATAGCCCCTACAGACATCCTGAATGGGGAATTACCGATGGGTAGAAGATGTCGAGGAGGGCGTCTGCAACGGAATAAAGATGTGTGCAAGCCAGTCATGACTGATACTGGCATTGAGGTAGTTTCTTGGGAACAAAATGAATTGGATCCTGCTGCGTGGAGAAAAAAGATTGGATAGGAAAGTGAGAGTGGAATCAGGGTGGGAATGTGAGTGAATAAAACATGATTGCAGGAATAATGAGAGCTCAGCGTCTGTGAAGAAATACACCAGCCCTGAAATCCCTTGCGCTCCCATGCTGTATATAGAAGACTTTTCTTACACGGGCGGGTCTTGCGAGTCACACTCGCCATCGCCATGGGCTGTGATACCCATGCCTTCCACTAGCACAGTATGGACACTATCATCCGAGAAGACGGAGAGGTGCCAACAACAAAACGGAAATATCTTCACATTCGCACTGACGCATTATATGTTATATTAGGTACATTTTATGCTTATTGGAGGAAGAATAGTCCCACTGCGTGCTAATAGGCATGTCGTAAAAGGCCAATAGTAAGAGGGTTTACTGAAATTGTATGTTATGGGCAAAAAGGCACAGCTATCACACTCTAGCTGTAAACTACACAACAGCGTGTCAGCTGCCCTTTTAAGGGTGAACTCAGAAAAGGACGAAGAAGAAGAAGAACAACAACAACAACAAGAAAATGATAAAGATGATCATGTTAATATATGTGTAAATAAATACGTCATACAGGGAATGCCCTTGAACTTGCTCATATGACCCGCTGGTAACCTTTCAGGGCGGCCTGTCCCTGGTCATGCTGATATCCGATGACGTGTATTCGTTGATCAACTACCTGAGTTTTGCCCAGTGGTTGTCTGTTGGGGCCTCCATCGCAGGAATGGTCTACCTGAGGTTCACCAGGCCCGACATGCCTAGACCTATCAAGGTAGGAAGTCGTTCTACGTGTGGGAAGTTTGCATTATCATCATCATAAACCACTTCTGCCGTTAAGCGTCGTGGGAAGAAATAGTTTTCGATCCAGTGCACGTTGGCTGCCACTGGCTGGCTAATGTCATGCCGTGAGGACCTAGGCTGCATGCAGTCCCGGGACCTAGGCTGCACTCTCTCGTGGGACGTAGGTGGGTTAGGGCCAGTTCTAGATGTTTTGGGGTCGTTGAAAGCATCAGAAAGCCAGTAAACCCAGTCTTACCACCCTCTAAAATGTTGGGCTGTCCTCCTTCCTGGTACCATGCCTTCTGCTATAATTTTTTCCAATCCGTCGTGGCACTTGATTTGACCTAAATATTTCAGCTTCCGAGAAAGGATGCTGTTTATTACCCAATCTTTCTCCATGCTAAGATCTTTCAAGATGTCAGTATTTCTCCTCTTCTTTGTCCAAGATATTCTGAAAATCTTTCAAAAGCATTTCAGCTCAAAAACCACTGTTCTCTTTCTTAAGGACTGAGAAATAGTCCACGATTCACATCCGTATGTTGCTACAGGAAAGATGGATGCTCTCAAAATTCCAATTTTGATCTCCTTGCTGGTGCTAAATCAAAGACCATCTGGGGTAGGATATTAATAAAGAACCAGTTGGATATCTTTAAGGAAGGTTAAGTAAATGTATCGGCCTATTTAAAATTAGATGCATGTGTTGTTTGTTGCAGATGCCGTTGATAATTCCCTTTACTTTCTTGGCCATTGTTGCTTTCCTGCTGATTGTGCCACTTGTGGCCGCACCGTTTGACACCGGCATGGGAATCTTGCTGGTCTGTTCGGGGATCCCCGTTTACCTGCTGACTGTGCTTTGGCAAGACAAGCCTCGGTGGTTCCTTGACTGGATAGGTTAGTTTCAATGTTCTTCCTCGATGAAGATTTTTGTCGAAACGCTTTCTCGTTGTCTTTCTGTATGTATTTTCTTATGACGGTGCCTTAGTTGCTAGTTTGCTTTTAGTCATTCTTCATTTTGATAGTTTGTTTGGACTTGCATAGCTATCAGAAGGTAGAGAACTGGAATACTGTTGGAACCTGTTCTGTTGTATGGCAGTGAAGTGTAGAATGGGAATAAACTAGTTAGGAAATGAATAAAATCTGTGAGAATGCTGTTTTTGAGGCCTTTTTTTTTTTTTTAAATGTGCAGGACAATCAGAGTAATTATTACCTATCGCACTGAAAATGCCAGTAAAGCTGGAAGATATTGGTAACTGTAACAAAGAAGCAGACAGTGTTCTTACAACATGTGATGAGAGGAGAAGCACTGAAAACATTGAGGCGACCTGAAAGATCAGCTGTACTACTAATATTGTCAGACTGCGATAAATTCTGCTTCGTCTAAAACGATGGTTTGGCAGAATCAATCACACTGAAAAAAAAAAAAACACAGGACCGAGATCACGTGAGGGGTACCCACATTTTACGTCATCTGGCAGAACACATAAAAATGTTATATTTCATTGCTAGAACAGTTGACTACCTACCCTCTTCTATTTCTTCCTGTATCTGGTGATGTATTGTCCAGTATGCATCTAAGTTGTATATGAGTCCTTTAAATTACTTAACCTACCAATCATGTCGTATAAGGCAACAAAAGATGGCTGTCTAAAGATAAATTACCCCAGCGCATTTAAAACTAGCTACATTATCCAACCAACCATTAAAAAAAAATCTACAGACACTGACGTGAGTTGGCTGAGAGACTATGCTTCATTGGAAGTTGAAGACGAAGAAATAGCTGATAGATCCCTCCAGATATTATATAACGGTGCTGTTCATGCTAACCGTGACGTTGTTCTTTCATAGCTTCTTGGACTCTTCTTGGTCACTGGGGTGTGAGTCTTTTCCGTTCGGGTCATCTCAGGAACGGCGCAATGAACAGCGACACGCAACATAGGTCAGTGCGTGCTCACAGAACGGCGCAATGAAAAGCTACACACAACATCGGTCAATAAAGTTGACTAATTGGGAGTTTCCTTCAAAATCGTAGTGCATCTGCATGAGAGGCAAGGGACCAACAGTCTGTATACAGATAAGGACATATCTGTAAAACGGATGTGCACTAAAAACGCAGGTTCTTGAACAAGTCTAAAGTTCAGAGGTGGATGAACAACCAGAACTTTCCGCCGGAGTTTACAGGCCGGTGAACGCAAACAAGAAAGAAGAAAGTAAACCCCCTTTTCTTCAGACACTCCAGTGTCCCGAGTGCTAAGATGTCGATTCTTTTTTCGACATTCGATATTCTCCACAGACAAAACTGTCTGTCACCCATTAAAAAAAAATTATAAATCATAAAGAAATTGAAATGTCACAAGCTTCATGTTTCTAGGCTCCAGAACAAACATCAGTGGAAACTGTTCAACAGAGGTCAGAAGGAGGATGATCATAGGGGCACAAAGATTAAAACAGCTTTATTATGACCTGGAGAGAAAGAGGTACCTGGGCGTAACCAGACAGTCTGGCAAGCTCACTACACTCAGAGGAAAGGCAAGACTGATATATAACCAGATTGTGACCTGTACCATCAGTACGGGAACTCTGCGCTGGCTGCTGAAGACGAGAACGGAGCATGCATGGGAATACCCTGAGTGCTGTGATGTCAATTCTTGACTCAAGTCAGATTAAAACAGCATTTAAAATCTATGGTTAAGCACCAATAAGGAAATCAAAGTTATAAAATTGAAAGAAAGCATCTTCCATGTAACAGTATGCAAAAGTGAGTCGTAGTATCATTAGGAAGGAAACGGCGGCTTTTGAACTGAAATGCTAAAGAAAGATTCTCTGAAGACCATGGCCAAAGAAGAAAAGAAATACTGACATCCTAAAAGATCTGAACATCAATGAAGATTGGCTACTAATACACAGCATCTTTTCTCAGAAGCTGAAGTATGTTCGTCATATCAAGCGCCATGGCGGATTGGGAAAATAATGTAAAGTAAATGGTGCCAGAATAAAAGGGCTATGGGCCGACCACCTTGAAGATAAGCACAGGATATAAGTGACCCCTCGGGTAGGAAAGTTCACGAGGCAGGAGACCTAGCCAGAGACTAAGTTTTTTTCAGGCAGAACAGGAGGAGAGCGACGTTCTGCAAAGGACCTGCTACATGATGAAACTCCTTTTCACGCTGTTTGCACATCGGGCACACAGTGTCAGACCTATATTTTTGTTCGCACTCGATGGGGGTATGATCAGCATCATACTGGCCGTCTTTACTTCCCATGACATTACCTGATACTTACTTTAGGCAGGGGGAGCCGCCATGGTATAGCAGCTAGACGCTGGTCTGCGCATCTAATAGTGGTGGGTTCAGATCCGAAGAAAGCCGAACATTTTTTACAAAACGACCTTGGCCCCCAGGTGGACCCATACTCAAATGGGTATCAGGTAAAGTACTGGGAAGCAAAGGCAGCCGGCGTGATGTGTTGGCCACATCTTTCACTAAGTGCCGATCGGTCTATAAAGTATAAATCTAGCACGATATGTCCAGTACACCTGAAAGTATGGAAAACGGTCCTTTACATTGGGCAGGGTCGACCTGACAGATGTAGTCACGCCGCAATGCGGATTTGAAACAAGGATCTTCGGATGGCAGGTGAGTGTCCGGCTGCTACGCCACTGTGGCTCCCTTCTTTCCCTGTTTAGTTTATTTAAAATGTTTTTGTTGTATTTCAGCAAATGCGACAACATTTGGACAGAAGCTTCTCTGTGTGCTGTCGCCAGAGAAACACTGATTGTTTCCAAGGGGCAGATTTTTTCAACCTCAGATGCCGATTAGAAAATAACAGTTGATCTTGCATTCTCCTATTGGATCATTGACTTGATAAGAAGTGACCAGAGTTAAATTTGTTGACTGAGAGAACTCCAAATCCCATAACATGAGCATATGGACAGCCTTAAACAGCTTCAAAATGCTGTATGTGTTTATATCACGTCATATAACAGGAAGGCTTTTTTGTGGGGTTTAATTTGTGTTGTGCCGAATTAATTTTGCAAATTCGCTCATCGTGCCAACTATATCACCTATAATTGTCTATGCTGTTATTGACACAAGACAGTGTTTTATTTAAAGGAATTGTATGCTTTGATTTAAATTGTCTAATGAGATAATAGCTTCTTTTTCACTTCCTTTTTTTTTTTACCGCTTAGGGTGTCGAGGGAGATATGATTTTCTTTTTGCTCTTTTGACGGCCTCTCTGTGTGTATATGTGTCTTCGTACCTATGTGTCTGCATGAGAGTATGTGTGAGTGTGTGTTTAAATGTGTCTCTGTGTGAATATATCTGTGTATTTGTCTATGTGTGTCTCCTTGTGTGTGTGTGTCTTCGGGTGTGTTTGCATGCGTGTCTTTGTGTGTGTGTATGTCTGCGTGTGTGTATGTGTGTTTGCGTGTATGTGTCTGCGTGTGTATCTACGTGTGTCTGCGTGTGTGTCTGCCCGTTTATACGTGTATCTTTGTGAATGTGCGTCTGCGTATGTGTCTCTGGGTGTGTGTCTGTGTGTGTGTATCTGCGTGTGTGTCTGTCTGTGGGTGGGTGTGTGTGTGTGTCTGTGAAGCGTGCGAAATTCGCTGGAGAAGTATTAGATGACACGATGCCTCACACACTTGCCAAGGGTCTAGTGGGTCACTCGATAATGTAAATCTTACCGGTCACAACTTCTGCTCAACAGTAACATAGAACTCCACACAATATTCAGATATCATAAAAACAGAATGCATCACAAGTTACACTTAATTACAGGATTACAGTCAGTCCTCGTCCTACACGTCCTACGGTCGCACAAATGCACTTTCGTGATTAATGTGGGTGTAATTCTGACGACTCCGATATGTTAAGGCCACTGTCGCTAGAGACCACCCACGCCAGTGCACATCTTTGTGACAACTATCCAGACCTCTAGTCTGTGGTCATTCACGTTATCTTGGGGATCCCATTGGAAACCGGTTACTGCGGCAGCACCCGTCTGGCAACACCCAGGCTAGAACATACATTTACACGCGTTCTTCCTTTCCAAATTCGTGTAGCCAACGGTTTCTCTCTCTCCTCACATGTGACACCACAACATCTAGCATGAGAATGGAGGTTGTGGCGGTAACTGCAGCTCTCCTGTGGATAGAGAACAAGATGCATACACATGTCGTATTTGTAACAAAGTCTGAAAGTATGCTGAAAAAAGGTGAAGACAAGGATGCTTCGAGCAGAGTGGTAAGCTTCTCTGGAAAGGTCACGGGTAGTGGGCACACTTTGGATCTTTTCTCGAAGGCCATGCCGGCGTGGTGGGTAATGAACAGGCAGACAGATAGGCTGGATCTGCACCACTGGGTGGTGAATTGATACATGACAAGGCAAATGTGGATCAATGCCCTTTAGGAACAAGCAACAGAATCAGTAGAGAAACAAGATAATTATGGCCTGGAGAGAATGAGGCACCTGGGTGTAACCAGAGGGTCTGACCAGCTGACTACACTGAGGAAATTCAAGACGGATATGTCACCAGATTGTGACCGATAGCATCAGTATTGGAACTCTGCGCTGGCTGTTGAAGATGAGGACGGAGCATGTATGGGAATGCCCAGAGTGCTAGGATGTCAATTCTTGACTTAACTCAACTCAACTCATATCCCATTCAATCTTTTACCATAACGCACAAGTTTTACGTGCATTAATGAACTTCCCTTTCATATACCCATATATTGCACACAAAAGTATGTTTCTACATGTTTGTATATGTCTGCATGTGTGCGTGCGTGTGTCTGCGGGTTTGTGTGTCCCTCTGTCTGTTTGTGTGTGTATCTGTGTCTGTGCGCATGTGTGTGTGTCTGCGCGTGTTTCTGTCTGTGTGTGTATGTTTATGTTTTATGTGTGTAATATGTGGGTATGTATGCATGTGAGTGTGTGGGTATGTATGTGTGCGTGTGGGTGTCTTTGTGTGTGTGCGTGCGCTAGTATGTGCATGCATTTTACCACCCATGCTTTTGTTTTTTATTGATATTCACAATATGCATATTAATATTATCAAATGAAAATAACATGCCTTATTGATAAAATACAACTGCTGTGTGAAAGACTGGTATTTAAACGGGCTTGCGTGCCCAGTTTGTGACCCTATGAAAATAAAGTTCGTTTGTTTGTTCGACCTTCTCTTTTGGTTTATGCCTTGTATCGTATGGCGTCACGAGGCATTCTCTCTAAGGAGGCGAACCATTTGATTTACCGTATTTCCGTGTAAGTAAACTCCCTCTGTCTTCCATGTTTACACATCTATACCCTTGATTGTATCGTATTGTACCAGTGATCACGTGAATCCACCACCGGAATTATTTGTAATGTTTCCATTTTGTACTGTTAACATTTTTGTTTTAAATAAAGTTACGTTTATTTGTGAGAATGTGCCTTATTTTAAAAGTACCACCTAAGTTCTTCATTAGTCGAGGTTCCGCAATCACCGCAGGCTGGTAGCCTATGACTGTTGCTTTCAAGTGCCAATCACACACAATGAGTGTCACTGTCCCATTAAAAAACTATTGAGAAACTTGTCAATCTCAGGGAAATTTTCGTAACGTACAAGTAAAGGACCTCTTTCCACGTCTTTCAGGTGTATTGGGTATATCGGGCTAGACCTATGTTTTATAGACCAACGGCACAAGATGGGTGATGTGGTCAGCATCACACCGGCCGCCTTTACTTTCCAGGACTGCACCTGGTACCCACTCAAGGCTGGGTCAACCTGGGAGCCAAGGTCATTTTTAAAGACGGTCTGTTTCCGCCATTGAGCGAACCCACGACCTTTCGATCCACAGGCGAGCGTCAAGCAGCTACGCCACGGCGACTACCCTTCATAATGTATTAATTGTTATTCTCATTTCGTTGTTTAGCTAAACACTCAATTGAAAAGTTAGTTGCGTATCCGTTACAGGACGTTGCAGAACCAACCCCAGCAGGCCCTGGCTTGTTGTGTGGTTTCTCTCAGCAAATTTACGTCCAGTAGTTTGTTATTGCCCTACGGTCGGCTCCCTGATACCACTGTAGAAACGAAGGCAAGGCGCATCAAATCCGGCACCACGGCATTACGAAGCGTTCGCATCGACTTAGCCACAGAGCGGACTAAACACTGAATACACTTATTATATTTTGTGAAGTAAAGGACCACTTTCCACACCTTTAGACTATAGGGCATATAGGGCTACAACTATTTATTGTACACCAGTCAGCACTTATTATATTCTATCATTTCCCCGTGTGGGTTCCTGGACCCTTTTATGGGGCAAGCAAAAATAGACCCACTGCCTGCCTAAAAGCAGGTCGTAAGAGTCGACGGTTCTATATTTTTAACGTCCCCCAAACACGAAATTCCTGTGGGAATTCCACAGCTGACTTGACAGTCCAATATTTCCAGGGGTGCAAGTGTGCTGCTGTTTTTGAGTGATCATCTAGTGTCTTATGGTGCGACATATTTATGTCTGTTGGTGCGCATTTGGCTGCTTGTTGATGCGCAATTGGCCGGTACAACATTAGTCATGTTTTTAGAACATGTCAACATGTGAGTGCCTAACGTAGTTGGTATCACACCCGCCTTATAAATGAAAGATACCGCGTTTAATACCTACGTGATGCTTTTCATCCATTGTGAATTTCTGCATACAAATTAGTCAGATATGTCAAACTGATGTACAAGCAACACTCAAGTTCTAGAACAGGACTGCGGCCCAGAAGTGGACGAACAACCAGAACTTTCCACTAGAGTTTACAGCTGGTGAACGCAAAGAAGAATAAGAAGAAGTTATTCTGTAATAAACTTTTTTTTAATAGTTTTTTTTATTCTGTAATAAACTTTTTTTTAAAAGTTTTTTAGCAAATTTTTTGTTCTGTTAAAATATATACTTTAAAATGTATTGTTTCATTTTTTTTAAAAATGTGACTCTTCCAAATTTATGTGAGACTTAACAGTTGTGAAGCGCTGGGTGGTTAACGTTGTCAGCATTTGGAAGGCCGTCTTAACTTTCCCAGGACTCTGGTCCCCAGTTTAGTCTAGATCGACTTGCGATGCCCCATACCATGATAAAAATCCACGCAGCCAGCAGTTGGTTGCGATTGCGATACGTTAGAATTACGAGTCAGACTCGCAACGCCTAAGCCACGGACACCGCTCAAGATGTACAGTACAAAATCATTAATGTTTTTTGTGCTGTGAATAAAAGTCAAACATTTTATATCTATTTCTTTGTTGCAATTACAAATGTTTTAAAATAGGTAATTTTTGTTTATAAATGACAACACGCGGATATGAGTCATTAGCCATTTTGCAATCACTGGTTAAAGCAGTCGGTTTTGTTTAAACCGAATTGTTACAAAAATATGTGAAACCCGTGGATCTGACTAACTGACTGACTTTCTACCCCACCAGGACATCACACAATCGATAAACACCCGATGACACCTCAGTGAACGTCAAAATTGATAAATTTTGCAAGGAAAGGCCCTTATCCGCGCCTCAAGCACGCTGCGTGTTGCCATAATATGGAGTTAGCACCATATGTACTATATATTTGCCTTAGTGTCACCGTGGAGAGGTCCCAGAAACCGCGTTCAGCCATTAGGCCATATTTATGGCCAGGCTATATTGCAGCCCCTGGCAAGAGCCAGAGTGAGGCATCAAATAACGAAAAATGTTATCCTAAAAAGGACGGCAAATGTTTGACTGCATATGTCATAAATGAACCGTGGATCAAGTAGAAGCAATACTGATACGTGAACTGAATACTGGTTGCAAGAAAAACGCGGCGGAGGCTGACTTCTGAACTACATTAATTGTTGGAAACTGAAATAATTTGGCCATATTTATAAATTAAACAGAAATCTGATGGGCCGCATTGTTCATGTTAGAAGATTCATTGTTCGACCTTGACGAAGTTCAACACGGGATATTAATCTCTGTCAACAAAACAAAGTGTTATCTTAAAAACGCACATTGTAGGGAAACAGGCAGAAGATGGAGAATCTTGTCGGCGAGTGCTATCTGTGAAGACTGTCATCGAATGACCTGTCTGTCGTATAGTGGTGGGGTCTAAAGACACAAACAATTATTCAGACGGCCTTGTGTTTTATATTTACACGCACACTCGTATGTGTAACCGGAGGGTCTGGCCAGCTCACTACACCCAGAGGAAAGGCAAGACGGGCGTATAACCAGATTGTGACCACTACCATCAGTATTGGAACTCTGTGCTGGCTGCTGAAGATGAAGACAGAGCAAGCATGGGATTGCCCCAAGTGCTGTGATGTCAATTTTTGACTTACCTCAACTGTTAAGTACCCATTTGCAACAGGTACTACATTATCTTTGACTGCTTTGTTTCAAAGTCTCTGGAATAATGGAATAATAATATGTCTTCCATGTGAATACTTTTCCCCCACCAACTACTGCAGTCTAGGCCAATCTTTCGGCTCTTTTATTTCCTTTCACTCCGGTGTTTCCTGGTGTGCACAACCAAGAAACTTTCTCGAGACGGCCAGTAGGTAGATGCTTTGCTGGGAAAAAATCTTCACATTCAACCAACATCCCCCAAAAAGAGGAGATTTAGGTTATAATTGTGACTAGGTTATGAGCGCCATATAAAATGGGTTAGCGTGACACGCCACCAAGAAGAGGACTAATGCGGTGTTGATGAGATCAAAGGAGACAGTCCTAAATACAGTCGCGACCGGCAACATAGTCATATACCGGCCAACTAGTGAGCGACCCGGTCGCCGATGATGTCCACACTTCTTACACTACCAGCTACTACATGGCCAGTGTGTCGGCTCTTTCATTTCCTTTCACTCCGGCGTTTCCCCGTGTGCATAACCCGGAAATTTTCTTGAGATGGTAACTGGATACTGTCAACCTATTCGGAGTTTGCCAGTTTGGATACTTGTAAAGGTTAGACCGGCCAGGTGAAACTTACAGTTCACTGCGGGTGAGGGTGATCCATGTACCTTGGGAACCTCATTACCTCGACACACATCACACCCCATACCACAGTGGAACTCCTCAACCCGAACACCACTTAATCAGACTCAAAAGTAAAAACCCCTAGAATACCAGAAGTTCCAGAACTAAGACCCCAAAAAAGCGCTAATTGGCATCATTCAAGCATCATCCAATTCAAGGCTGGGTCGACATGTGAGCCAAGGTCATTTTTTTAAAACAAGTCCGGTACCACCAGAATCCGAATCCACGACCTGCTGATCCGCAGGCAAGCGTCTAGCCGCTACACCACCGTGATTGTGTGGGTTTCTGTTTGGACTAGTATGTGGGTAAATGTGGGGGGGGGGGGGTATTGTGTGGGTTTCTGTTTGGACTAGTATGTGGGTTAATGTGGGGGTTATTGTGTGGGTTGCCGTGTCGTTAAATTTGCGTGTTACTGTGTCGGTAACTTTGTGGGTTGCTTTTTGTGATTGCATGTTTCTGGTGTTTCTTTGAACAGTATTGTGTGGGTTGCTCTGTGGATTACTGCGTTGCTTTGTGTGTTATTGTGTGGATTGCTCTGTGGATTACTGCGTTGCTATGTGTGTTATTGTGTGGGTTGCTCTGTGGATTACTGCGTTGCCATGTGTGTTATTGTGTGGGTTGCTCTGTGGATTACTGCGTTGCCATGTGTGTTATTGTGTGGGTTGCTCTGTGGATTACTGCGTTGCCATGTGTGTTATTGTGTGGGTTGCTCTGTGGATTACTGCGTTGCTATGTGTGTTATTGTGTGGGTTGCTCTGTGGATTACTGCGTTGCCATGTGTGTTATTGTGTGGGTTGCTCTGTGGATTACTGCGTTGCCATGTGTGTTATTGTGTGGGTTGCTCTGTGGATTACTGCGTTGCTATGTGTGTTATTGTGTGGGTTGCTCTGTGGATTACTGCGTTGCTATGTGTTTTATTGTGTGGCTTGCTCTGTGGATTACTGCGTTGCTTTGTGTGTTATTGTGTGGGTTGCTCTGTGGATTACTGCGTTGCCATGTGTGTTATTGTGTAGGTTGCTCTGTGGATTACTGCGTTGCTATGTGTGTTATTGTGTTGGTTGCTCTGTGGATTGCTGCGTTGCTATGTTTGTTATTGTGTTGGTTGCTCTGTGGATTACTGCGTTGCATGTGTGTTATTGTGTAGGTTGCTTTGTGGATTACTGCGTTGCCATGTGTGTTATTGTGTGGGTTGCTCTGTGGATTACTGCGTTGCCATGTGTGTTATTGTGTGGGTTGCTCTGTGGATTGCTGCGTTGCTATGTGTGTTATTGTTTGGATTGCTCTGTGGATTACTGCGTTGCTATGTGTGTTATTGTGTTGGTTGCTCTGTGGATTACTGCGTTGCCATGTGTGTTATTGTGTAGGTTGCTTTGTGGATTACTGCGTTGCTATGTGTGTTATTGTGTTGGTTACAATGTAGGTTTCTTTGTATGTTACTGTCTGGGTAATTGTGATGGTTACTGTCTGTGTAATTGTGATGGGTATTGACTGTGTAATTGTGATGGTTACTGTCTGTGTAATTGTGATGGTTACTGTCTGGGTAACTCTGTATGTCTCTGTGTGGCTTTCTGTTTGGGTTACTGTGTGGGTACCTAAAAAGGAGGGGGGTGGCGGGGAGAGGGGGATGACAAACTTTTGACAAATTGACCTTCGAGCCCACCAGGACATCACACCGGGTGACACAAAGTGCCTCCATTCGGATGAGGTTCGCCCAGGGACAGGTCCAAGAAACCCTGTTGAACCCAAAGTTTTTGTTTTTTTAAATAAGTATCCAGAAGCCATGAGTTTTAAACTCTTTGGCTCGGTCCATTGGATATCGCAACCCTTCGGCCTTGATTCCACGATAGGTACCGTAAATCTGGGAAAAATGTGGCTTTTCTGTCTATCCCCGGACCACAAGGAGTTCGTCATCCGGTTACCCCGAAGTCAGATTTAACCAACTACGCTAGCGAGCCGGGCAGAGGTGGGATTAAAAGCTCCAGACAACAACCGAAGTCGGGCTTAAAAATAACCAAAATTGCGTCCTTCGTGGGGACGTATGGTGTTTCACTTTTGACAGCTGGATGACATCTGGCCTGTACAACTGTAAGTGAAGGTTTGTTTGTTCCCAGCGCAGGACTGTGTTTGGTCCAATGAGGGCTGTACTGAGGATTCCGAGTGTTGTAGCAAGTCTTGTCATAGAGCCCACGAGGGGACCAACCCGCGGTGTCGGCACAACACTCTCGGAGAGAAGTGTGTCTTTGATTATCATAGATATTGTAAGCGCCCTTTGGGAGCGAGTGAACAGTGCGGAGGTGCAGATAGATTATTACGGTCTAAGGAGAATGTTACTGACAGGAGTCACCAAGGGATCTGGCCGACGCTCAACACTCAGGGGAAGGATGAGACAATTTGACGGTTACTGGTACCATCAAAATTGGAACTCTTCGCTTGCTGCTGAAGATGTGAAATGAGCACTTATGGTAGTGTCCTGAATGCTGTGATGTCGATTCTTAATTCAACATTATTGATAGATTCACAAAAAATTTTTGTGGCAAAATGATTTTATTGATGTTTGTAATTAGATTTTCTGTAATTTCATCCAGTTTGTAATTTTTAAATAGATTTATCACCTTGTCTATTTTAATGCCTTTTTTTTTGTTTTTTTGTTTAATTCAGTTTGTCCATGAAATGGCATTTCTTTTTCCAGTTATGTAACTAAATTTCTTGTTAAGGTTCTAATGAAATATTTTTTCAGTCTGTCCATGTAATGACATGTTTTTTCAATAATTTTGTCCATGTAATAATTACATTTCCACGTTGTCCTTTTCGGTGACACTTTGTACATGCATGAGATATTTACTTTTTCCGCCTATTCTCATATTTTCTTAACTGGCCTGACTATTTTCTACATATATTTTATTTGTCTGTCAGTTTTCATGATATTTAGCATCACTATCTCTACCCATTTTCGTATTATTATCTTGTCAAATTTCATGACATTTTTTACTTACTATGATGTTTACTTTCTGTGTGCATTTTATGGATATTTGTCCTACCAATTTTAATGGAATTATTTGTTAAATTTGTCCTTTGAAATTGTTAAATTCTGTTTTCATGACAAATTTTTTTTTTAAAGTTTTGATATGTATAACATTTGGTAAACTAAGTTCCATCGTTAATTCTCATTACATGACTTACTATTGCGCAGATCTGATACTGGTACAATTCTCTGCAGTGTCTTGTTACATGACTTACTACTGTTGTCACATACCGCTGGTGGGGCGTGCCTGTTTTACGGATTTCTCCTTAAGAACCAACAGCACTCTGAAATAGAATAATGTTGAGGAGTCCGCTCGTATTGGTCTAAAGGGTATTCCAGCGCCAATATACACCCAACCTATTTCAGGAATAGGGCAACTCAAGTTATGGCACCACAGAATATATAATAATCCAAGGCTGGACGTCCCCACTATTATAAGAAGATAGCACACAGGCTATGATATTGTAATATCACAGCCATGTTAACACAGATTAAGATTAATGATCACACATACATAAATGCTAGACAGTTTGAACAGTGAAACAGGGACACCCAAGTCAGTAATGAAAACTTCAAAAGGCATGTAATAAATGCAACACATAAATATATATATATCATCAAGACAAGCAAGGATGTTCCCAGGTGAATGATGTTCAGGAACTAAAGTCCAAATAGTACTGCTGAATCAGCCAGAGTCAGTATATGAGAGTATCGGTAATCATCATCATGGCTCCAGGTGGACCTGTAAAAAGAGCATGAGGTATATAATCACTGAAGCACTTATCCAATAGTGATGGATGTCACTGCTCTTCTCAGTCCATGGTGGTCTGAACAGGCTGATTCAGGTAAACTGCTTCTTTTCCTGGTAAACACTGACAGAGTTCATACACTGGAGCTCGACAAAGCTCCTGAGAAAGGTTCTCCTTGATGGATAACAAATGGGTGGCCTGCAACGACTGTCTTTTAGCAACTGGAGCCCAAACAAGCTCCTGAAGAAGGATCTCCTTGAGTGATGACAAATGGGTGGCCTGCAACAACTGCCTCTTAGCCACTGGAGCCTAAACAAGCTCCTGCCATGTTGAAGTTGTGGTGGTATTAGGCACTATTAGTGGATGGTGGTTGGTGGGACTGCTGATCGTCTGCCTGACTTCCAGGGAGGTATCATCATGTGTCAGGAAGGAACTTAGAATTAGTATTAATCTCAGGAGTCACATACCTAGCTCAATTTATTTCCCTCTACCCTTCTCAGTCACTCAGAGGATAGCTCTCAGAATAATGAGACAGTTAAATCTTCATTTATTTCTGTCTGTCAGTCAGTACAAAAGATAGGAGACAAGGTCCATATTGGAGATAGACTCTAGTACACACAGGACATCATCTCTCCACATCACATCTGCACTTGTAGACATGCACCCCATCTCTTTCTCACATATGTATTATACCTCCACAGTCTGACCGTAGCTGACTGTTGTGTTGTGTCTTCTAAAAATAACCTCTGATGACACAGCGTCTCGCTCGCTGTAGTTTGACCCAGTTAAATCTGCCGGCTATATTGATCTGAATCTCAGTGTGTTAGAGAATAATGAGCCTGCTAGATTAAAACATTTACATTAATATTGGTCAGGTAGGGCACAAACTATCAGCTTGCGAAGAGAAAGCTTTGGTTCAAGTGGCCGTGAGTACTTGGACACCAAGAACGGTCTGGTTCTGTGCTGTCTCACAGCTGAATCTTTCCTCCCTGCAGCAGCAGGTTAACTTTATAGAGACATATAACATGGTACTCGCAAACTATAATCAACTTACCCAAGCTTTAGACTCAAAATGTCGCCTCCTCAAAGCACAGATACTCAAGGCACATCAGTTCTTCTTGGCAATCAGACAGAAAATGAAGCAGGACGCTAGGCGTCACTTTCAAAGAAGTTCCTCTCAAATCAGTACGCCGAGGAGTAAAAAGGCTACTCGGAATCTGACCATTTATCTGAAAAATATTTATCCCACAATCGTAAGTTTGAAAGTGTAGACTTTTCAAGACAACTATAGTATATAGAAATACCTATTACGCCAGATAAAGGTATAAATAGATATATACCCACCAGATGGGTCTATATTTGAAATGTGACCTGCCCGTTAGGGGGCGTTAACCCCCCGAGTAGTCGAATGTGTAGGGGTGGGTTGGATCACTTCCCGACAACTGTGCAGACTGCAGATATGATACTGGTACAATTCTCTGCAGTGTCTTATTACATGTCTTACTTCTGTGCAGACTGCAGACCTGATACTGGTACAATTTTATGCAGTGTCTTATTACATGTCTTACTACTGTGCACACTGCAGACCTGATACTGGTACCTATCTATGCAGTGTCTTATTACAGTGGTGACTACAAATGTAAGAGCATGTAATAAAAAAAAAGTTACGCATAAATTCATCCACTGCTATTTTAGCGCCCAGTAAAGGTGCTCGTTGCAGAGTGAGTGCTGTTTAATCCCACCAGGACTGCACAATTCAATGATTAACATCCGATGACACAAAGTGCCCCCACAAGTCCTAGAAACACAGTTAAACTGTTTGGTTATATTAACCCCCCCCCCCCCAACAGCTGGAATGTGGCTTTAAATTAAAACCCCACAAATCTGATGTCTTTTTGGTCAAGATAGTTCAACCATCATTATATCTAAAAATGGCATACTCCATACTATTTACTAGGTGGTCTAAAACTTTAAGCCATCAGTGTATGTTTTTTTCTCTTGTATTTTTGACCTCATATAATTAAGAAGAATTTGGAGGCAACTGAGTTGTGGGAAAAGAATGCTGCGAAAACCTTGGACTGCCAAACTAATTATAACAATGATTGCCTGGAAATGGCTAACAAAAGTAGAACATTATATTACAACAATGAGTAGGAGACAAAGTTGTTTGATCAATTTGATAAGAAAAGGAGCAGTGGAAAATATGACTGGAAAAATTACTGGTAGGAGAGGCAGACCAAGATAAAGATGGATAGCTTAAGACAGTAGCATGGAGAAATATCATCACTGGAATTGGTCTTCCTTGTGTGGGTCCTGGGGCCCCATTATGGGGAAAACAAGAATAGACCCACTGCTTTCTCAGCAAGCATGTCATAAGAGTTGACTAAATGGGCGCTTCTTTCGAAGTTGGAGTGCATCTGCCTGAGAGGCAAGGAACTAACAACCTGCATACAGATAAGTCAGATCAATCAAACGGATTTGCACACAACACTCACGTTCTGCAAAATTCTAAACTCCAGAGGTGGATGAGGAACCAGAACTTGTTGCCAAAGTTCACAGCCGGTAAACGCCAAGAAGAAGAACTGGTCCGGAACAAAATCCTAGATCTGTGGAGACGCATGAACATGAGCGAACAAACTTTATTTTCAATGGGTTACAAATTAGGCACGCAGGCCTGTCTTACATTCGGCCCTTCCAAACTCCCATCTTTCACACAGCAGTTGTATTTCATCAATAAAGCATGTTATGTTCATGTAATAATATGCATATTATGAATATCAAGTCAAAAACAAAAGCATGGGTGGTAAAATATGTGCGCACGCTCGCGCGCAAACACACACACCCACATACACACGCAAACCCATTCACTCACACAGACACATGGGCATCCAATACACCACACCTCCACATACATACGAACATGCACACACATACTTACACACATACATACACACACTCATACACAATCACCCACAAAGATGTGCGCTCCAAAACACACGCATACAACCGAGACACATATAGACACACAGTTATATACACACACACACATACACACGTAGCCGCACACAAGACCTATACAAATACACACGCCCGACGCACACAGACATAAACCCACACAGACACACATGTAGCCGCACAAAAAGACCCATACAAATATACACACCGACGCACACAGACATAAACCCACACAGACACACACACATGCAGTCACAGTCACACACACAAACACATACACACACGCAGACAGGGAAACACAGATACATACACAGGCACTCATACAGTCGCACACAGACATACAGGCAGACACATAAACCGACACAAACAGAGACACGCAGACATCATAATAGATACACCAAAAAAGACACACACAGTCACTCACAGCCATAGACAGACACACACATACATACAAATACACTCACAGATGCACACCAGCTGACAAGGCACTTGATGATGATGACATTGACTCTGGCATGTTTTAGTTCATGCTGTGTCTAGATAATTATTTGTAATTGTTGAATTGTTTTGTCTCTTCCCTTGATTTAGCACAATTTGGTTCTGACATTCTGTTGTTTTTTACTGTAGAAATTACACCAGAAATCTTACCTGAATCCACTGTGTGTATTCTTATCTACACTTCCCGTGTGGGTTCCAGAGCCATAGTGTAGGAAAATAAGAACATACGGCTCTCCTTCAATCTTCCCCTACAAATTATGGCGGCCAAACAAATACCCTAACAGGGCCTCAGTCCTACGCAAAATGCGGAGTTCCTGCCGTGAATAAATCGCGGCAAAACTAGGATGGCTGGGACTCCCGAGCAGCAGCTACCGCATCTCCTGCAACTTTATTTACTCCTTGATTGATCGACTCTCTGATTGACTGACTCACCGATTGACCGACTCACCGATTGACAGACTCCCCGATTGACTGGCTCCCTAATTGACTGGCTCCCTAATTGACTGTCTCTCTGATTGACTGCCTCCCTGATTGACCGTCTCCCTGATTAACCGTCTCCCTGATTGACCGACCGACTCACTGACTGATTGACCGCCTTCCTGACCACCTACCCGACTCACTAACTGATTGACTGACTCACTTATTGATTGACCACCTCCCTGACTGACCGACTCACTGACTGCCTCCCTGACTGATTGACCACCTACCCTGACTAACCAACTCACTTACTGATTGACTGACTCACTGACCGCCTCCCTGACTGATTGACTGCCTCCCTGACTGATTGACCGCCTCCCTGACTGATTGACCGCCTCCCTGACCCACTCACACACTGACTCAACAAAATAGAAGGCACTCACACAACAAAATAGACGGATAGACGGAACTCACACAACAAAATAGACGGATAGAAGGCACTCACACAACAAAATAGACGGCACTCATACAACAAAATAGACGGCACTCACACAATAAAATAGACGGCACTCACAACAAAATAGACCGCACCCACACAACAAAATAGAGATGATATCCGCCACAAATGTCATCCTTAGACGATGTCCACTGACTGACACACTGAATGACTGACACACTAGATGATTTACACACTAAATGACTGACACTCTGACCGCCTCCCTGACCACCTTCCTGACCACCTCGCTGACCAACTGACTGCCTGCCTGACCAACTGACCACCTCCCTGACCAATTTCCCACCTCCCTGAATGACCGACTCACTCACTGACCGCCTCTCTGACTGACTGACTCACTAATTGACTAACTTACTCTTTGACTGACTCACTCACTGATTGACTGACCTGCTCACTCAATGAACCGCTCACTCACTGACAGACTCAAACTCTGATCGACTCAAACTCTGATCGACTCAAACACTGATCGACTCAAACAATGATCGACTCAAACACTGATCCACTCAAACACTGATCGACTCAAACACTGACCGAACAT
Organism: Candidula unifasciata; assembly: GCA_905116865.2. Lineage (NCBI taxonomy): Eukaryota > Metazoa > Mollusca > Gastropoda > Stylommatophora > Geomitridae > Candidula > Candidula unifasciata. The sequence goes on from CAJHNH020000011.1 coordinate 337,464, forward strand.
GGACACCAGCTCCGGCAGCGCATCTCTGGTGGACACCAGCTCCGGGGGCACATCTCTGGTGGACATCAGCTACAGGGGCACATCTGTGGCGGACACCAGCTCTGGGGGCACATCTCTGGAGGACACCAGCTCCGGGGACACATCTCTGGTGGACATCAGCTACAGGGGCACATCTGTGGCGGACACCAGCTCTGGGGGCACATCTGTGGCGGACACCAGCTCTGGGGGCACATCTGTGGCAGACACCAGCTCTGGGGGCACATCTCTGGCTGACACCAGCTCTGTGGGACACCAGCTCTGGGGGCACATCTCTGGAGGACACCATCTCCAGGGGCACATCTGTGGCGGACACCAGCTTTGGGGGCACATCTGTGGTGGACATCAGATACAGGGGCCCATCCCTGGCAGAGACCAGCTACAGGGGCATATCTCAGGCGGACACCAGCTACAGGGGCACATCTCTGGCTGACACCTATTCTGGGGGCCTATCCCTGGTGGACACTTCCCTGGTGGACACTATCTCCTGGGGCACATCCCTGGTGGACATCATCTCCTGGGGCACATCTGTAGCAGACAGCATCTCCAGGGGCATATCTCTGGCAGACACCAATTCTGGGGGCACATCTCTGGCGTCAGGGGGCACATCTCTGGCATCGGGGGGCACATCTCTGGCGGACAGCAGCTCCGGGGGCACACAGTAAAATAAATTAAATTACAAAGCCCCTCTCTCCCCCCCCCCCCCCCAAAGTGAAATTATGCAGCAAAAAAAAAAAAAAAAAAAAAAAAAAAACGAGTGGAATTTCATAGCAATACAAAAAAGCGTGCAATTACATACCCCCCCCCCCTCCCCCCAAAAAAAAATTGCAATTACATAGCCAAAAAAAATTACACTACATAGCCACACTCACACAAAAAGAGAGATTACATAGCCACACACAACAACAAAAAAGAGAGAAATTACACAGCCACCACAAAAATGAAATTACACAGCCCAAAAAATTACATTCAAAAATGATTAAATTACAGCTAAAAAAAAATGTTACTACACAGGCAAAAAAAAAAAAAAAAACATTCAATAACAGCCAAAAAATTATGCAGTTACAAAGCTACTAAAAATTAAATTACACAATGAAGAAAAAAATGAAATGACACCGTAAATAAAAAATTACACAGCAAACAAAAAATTAAATTACATTGCAAACACAAAATTGATTTTTTGAAATTACACAGTCAAAAAAAATTACAGTAAAAAAAACAAATTACAGCCAAAAATAAATGTTACTACACAGCACCAAAAAAAAAAAAAACATTTAATTATACAGCCAAAAAAATTATGCAATTACAGAGTCAATAAAAAAGGAAATTACACAACAAACCAAAAATTAAATTACACAATGAACAAAAAATTAAATGACACAGCAAATCCAAAATTAAATGACACTGCAAAAAAAAAAAAAAAAATGAAATTACACAGCAAAAAAAGTTACACAGCAAACAAAAAATGAATTTACATTGCAAACACAAAATTGATTTTTTTCAACAGCAAAAAAACTTTAGATTTTAAAACTATTTGATTAACTCTAACTCTTTGAGTCCCAGGGAACTCATCATACTCTCAAAGGTCTTACCTAGAAGCTTAATGAACTCATGATGTGTCGATTTAGTCTCTCTTTACTATCCATTGGGCCTGTGATGCTAAACCCTCTGTGACTCAAAGAGTTATATCCCAGGAAACGCATCACGGGCTAATTTGTTTCAACAGCTCAATAGAGGCATGACAAGTGAAGATTTGTAATCTACCACTGACGGGTTATAAAACACGGACCGCCCAATTTCAACTTCCTTTAGAGTTCTTTGTGTCTGATATCAGGTGTGCTCATTTCGAAACGTGGGTTGAAAGCGAAAAATATAGTAAGTTTGCGAGATTCACCTAGTTACTAAGTGTTTGTTCAAAAATAATATGGCCACCAAGCAGTATTCTACGTGGGATGCCAACATGATTTACGGTTTTAGAAGCCTAAAATTTAAAAAAAGAACGTGTTTTTTTTTAGATTCATTCAAAGTTAGATAGATAAAATTGTGAAATAGACATGTTTCAGTCATTTATAGAGTCAAACTTTGATGAGGGATATGTTTAATGACATCTCAGGCGGACATCTCGGGACATGGACACTTTAGGAAGGTGCAGACATCAACATCTTAGGCGGCTGTGGGACAGTACTGAAACTAACTTCAGTAAGATCCCAAAAAAACAGCAGTCAAATTTATATTACAAAGAAAAAAAATATTGTCATTTACCCAGCGACATAGATTGAAATTCCACAGTACAAATATTGCAATTGTATGGCAACATGACTTAAATTAAACAGAAAAGTGACTGAAAATACATAGAAAAAGTACAATTACACAGTAAAATAAATTAAATTACACAGCCCAAAAAAAAATTCAAAGAAAAAAGAGTGAAATTACATTGCCCCAAAAAAAAAAAAAAAAAAAAAAAAAAAAAAAAAAAAAAAAAAAAAAAAAAAAAAAAAAAACCGAGTGGAATTACATAGCCACAAAAACAAACAACAAGTGCAATTACATAGCCCCCAAAAAATTGAAATTACATAGCCAAACTCACAAAAAAAGAGAAATTACACAGCAAAAAAAATTATGCAATTACAGAGCCAATAAAAAAGAAAATTACACAACAAACCAAAAATTAAATTACACAACGAACAAAAAAATTAAATGACACCGCAAACCCAAAATTAAATTACACAGCCAAAAAATTTTACACAGCAAACAAAAAATGAATTTACATTGCAAACACAAAATTGATTTTTTTAACAATAAAAAAAAACTTTAGATTTTAAAACAATTTGATTAACTCTAACTCTCTGAGTCCCAGGGAACTCATCATATTTTCATAGGTCTTACCTAGAAGCCCAATGAACTCATGATGTGTCGATTTTAGTCTCTCTTTACTATTCATTGGACCTGTGATGCTAAACCCTCTGGGACTCAAAGAGTTAGGTCCCTGGAAACGCATCATGGGCTAATTTGTTTCAACATCCCAATAGAACCGTGACAAGTAAAGGTTTTTTAATCTACCACACACGGGTTATAGAACGCGGACCGACCAATTTCAACTTCCTTTAGAGTTCTTTGTGTCTGATATCAGGGGTGCTCAATTCGAAACGTGGGTTGAAAGCGAAAAATATAGTAAATTTGCTAGATTCACCTAGTTACTAAGTGTTTGTTTAAAAATAATATGGCCACCAAGCAGTATTCTACATGGATGCCAACATGATTTATGGTTTTAGAAGCCTAAGATTTAAATAAAGAACGTGTTTTTTTTAGATTCATTCAAAGTTAGATAAGATAAAATTGAGAAATAGACAAGTTTCAGTCATTTATAGTCAAACTTTGATGAGGGATATGTTTAATGACATCTCAGGCGGAAATTTCGGGACATGGACACTTTAGGAAGGTGCAAACAACAACATCTTAGGCGGCTGTGAGACAGTTCTGAAACTAACTTCAGTAAGATCCAAGAAAAACAGCAGTCAAATTTATATTACAAAGAAAGAAAATATTGTCATTTACCAAGCGACATAGATTGAAATTCCACAGTACAAATATTGCAATTGTATGGCAACATGACTTAAATTAAACAGACAAGTGACTGAAAATACATAGAAAAAGTACAATTACACAGTAAAATAAATTAAATTACACAGCCCCCCTAAAAAAGTGAAATTACATGCCCCGCCCCCCCCCTTTTTCCCTTAAAAAAAAAAACGAGTGGAATTACATAGCCACAAAATAAAAATAAAAAATGCAATTACAGTTCCAAAATAAAATTTGAAATTACATAGCCAAAAAAAAAAAATGAAACTATATAGCCACACTCAAAAAAAAAGAGAGATCACATAGCCACACACAACAAAAAAGAGATAAATTACACAGCCACCACAAAAAATGAAATTACACAGCCCAAAAACAATAAAATTACAGACAAAAATAAATGTTACTGAACAGCAAAAAAAAACAAAAAAAAAACCATTCAAATATACAGCCAAAAAATTATGCAATTACAGAGTCAATAAAAAATGAAATGACACAACAAACCAAAAATTAAATTACACCGCAAACAAAAAATGAAATTACACAGCCAAAAAAAAAAATTAAATTACAGAGCCAAATATGATTAACTCCAACTCTTTGAGCCCCAGGGAACGCATCATTTATTCATAAGTCTTACCTAGAAGCCCAATGAACTCATGATGTGTCGATCATCGAGGCAGCAAGCGTCGGGGTTGCACATCGTCCAGGCAGCAGGCCTTGTGGCAGCACATCGTCCAGGCAGCAGGCGCAGCACATCGCAGGGCAGGACATCGTCCAGACAGCAGGTGTCGGGGCAGCACAGCGTCCAGGCAGCAGGTGTCGGGGCAGCACAGCGTCCAGGCAGCAGGCGTCGGGACAGCACAGCATCAAGGGCAGCACATCGTCCAGGCAGCAGGTGTCAGAGAAAATCGTCCAGGCAGCAGGTGTCAGGGCACATCTCTGGCGGTCATCAGATCCGGGGGCACATCTTTGGCGGTCATCAGCTCCGGGGGCACATCTCTAGCGGTCATCAGCTCCAGAATCACATCTCTGCAGACAGATAA